>CM053598.1:22815982-22818336 GCA_028646575.1 Pseudocheirus occidentalis
TCTTTGCATCCCTAGAAAGTTCTTCCTCCTCACCCTTGCCTCACCCTCCCTCCTCACCCTCACCTCTAGACCTTCCTCGCTTTACTCAAGACTCATATCTAGCACCATCTTCTACTTGGGTCCTCTCCTGATTAAGTAATTAGTGTCCCTCCACACTCATTAACTGTTTGGACTTTGCATTTATTTATATGCACACATGTTGCTTTCCCAATAGAAGTAAAGCTCATTGAGTACATAGACAATTTTTGTCTTTGCACCCCTGGCACCTAGCACAGGGTCTGGGGTATAATGCAGGCTAGTAACTGTTTACTGAATTACTCTGCATTAAAGCTGGTCAGTCCACACTCCTGAATGTGTTGCTTACTCTGTTATTTACCATCAGTCAAGAAAATTTCATCTCTTGGTATTTTTATTTGAAGGATCTATAAAATTCATGCAGTGGTACAGTACTTATCTGTTTAATGGGGATGTTGGAAGGTTTAATTAATGTTTGTAAAAAAAAACATTTCTAAGAGCCCTGCATTCAAGGACTCCTCAAGAGAAACATTCTTATTACCCACTACCTTTAGTCTTTATTATTATGGCCCAAGTCAGCCAGAGTATTTCCTGGACTTGGAGGATTACTGACCCCGACGTCAGCCTCCTAAACCCCAATTAGCCATCCAGCTGTGCCATTCTTCCTGCTGAAAGTGGCCACATACAGTAATGCCAGCATTATGTGTCTGCAACCAAGCCAAAATTACGTCCTTGGAACAGGCTTCAGCCTCAGCAGGTTCTGAGCTGGAGAGACCTGCTGTATCCTGCAGACAAACCCAGATGAAGGGCATTTTACTCAGATAATAGCCAGAAAATTACTGAAATCATGTTGGAAAAGGACAAGGGAAGATATTGTCTCCAATGTATACTTTTACCCCAAATCAGAATGCAACCTCTTCCCTTCCCAATCTTTCCAGGATATTTGGAGAGAGAACTATCAATGCACATGAAGCTATGAAAAACGCCAAATCAGGTGCCAAGCACTTCGGGTATTGTGGTTAATTCTTATTTACATGTACATCTACAGCTGTTAAAGACATATGAAATGTGTTCCAGCCTAGGAACAGTTTATCATTCTCCTGCTATGATGCGTATCCTCAGACACAAAACATTCACAAGTGATGAGGGCTGGGGACTGCAATCTAGTGCTCTCTGCATTGAGCAAGAGATTCATTCTCTTCTTCTGTGAAGAAAGACACTCATATTTCCCAAAATAGATTCCTTTGCTAGAATTGTCTCAGAATCTAATGAAAAGAAATTCTCAAATCATTTATGATGAAGGCACCAACCACGGCTTAGGGGCGGTGGGAAGCAGAGAGTGGAGTCAACAAGGAAAGCTTGGATTCTAGAAAGGCAATAAAGCATAAGGTACGTGCAATTTTGGTCTCAGCCCCAGGAAGAGCTGGGTTCGGATCAGACCAGTGGGCAAGCTTCTTCATGCCATCCAGTGCTAGTGGCTTCTTCCCAAAATCACCTTGTATTGATTTTGCATATATGTAAATAGTTTCATGTTGTGTTCCTCTGGCTATACTATCAGATACTTGAGGGCAGAAATTTCATTTCATTTTTGGTTTTCTATCCCTAGAACCTAACATGGTATTTGGCACACACACTAATCCTTAGTGTACTTCTAAGCCTAACAAAGCTGAAAGCTACACTGACATTTGGGCCATCCTGTATTAAGTACTTAATAAATGCTTACTAAGTAGTTGATTGATTGGCTTTCTCGTCAGTAAAATGGAAAAAAATAATATGCATAGCATTTCTATAATACTGGATAGAATAAAACTTTACCACTATGAGGACTGAATGAAATAATATAGAAAAATGTGTACAGCAGTTGCAAACCTTGCAACTTTTTGCTATAGTAACAATAATGGCAAGAATTTCTATGGCAATCTAGAAATACTAGCTCACTTTTCCTCATAACAATTCTGGAAGATAGGTGCTATTATTATCCCCTGAGGCAGGAAGAGGTTAAGTGTCTTGCCCAGGGTCACATAGCTAGTAAATGTCTGAGTCTGCATTTGAACTCAGTTCTTCCTGACTCCATGTCTGGTCCTCTATCTATTGTCCCACCTAGCTGCCCATAGGAATGCCATTTTATTGTTATTATAATTAAAAATATTCTTAGTTTTGTACTTTAAGAATATGAGACTAAACAGATCGGCTAAGATGACAAAACAGGAAAATGAGAAGTGCTGGAGAGGATGTGGAAAAATTGGAACTCTAATGCATTGTTGGTGGAGCTGTGAACTGATTCGGGAGGGCAATCTGGAACTATGCCCAAAGGGCTATAAATAATTGCATACCCTTTG
>CM053598.1:22818836-22836402 GCA_028646575.1 Pseudocheirus occidentalis
CTCTCTCTCTCTCTCCCTCTCCCCTCTCTTTCCTCCACCTCTCTCTCATTTCTGCTGTTCTAACTCCAACATGATGTGGGGAAAAGCTTGCAGGGAGGCTGCCATTTAGCAACTGCCAGAGTGACAACTCTTTGGATAAGCATTTCCCTTTCGGAGAGCAGGTGCACGGTTGGAAGTGTCCGGGATGCAATCTGAGCTTAGAGGAGAGGGGAGAAGCCTGATGGACGGGCTTGCTCTGGTGTAATGCAAAATGTACAACCCTTTCGAACAGTCCGGGAGCGCAACGGGAGCCCTCGGAGGGAAATGAGCTTTCCCGCATTTGACATGTGCGAGCAAAGATGGGTGGCTCCTTTTCGGGTGTACTTTGGAAAGGATTCTTTTTCAGGTATAGTTGGGGTTAAATGGCCTCTGGGCCCGTCTCCCCTCTTATTCCCATTCATTACCCTCCTACCTTCACCTCCCATCTTAGCCAGTCATTTCCTAAGTTCCTTTCTGTTCTAGCAGAGCACAGATGGTCATAAGCAGCAGTGTCTCATTTCATCCAGTCATTTGATTATACTTCAGAGGAGTCTTATCTCATCAATGTGTGTATTTTTTATAATGGTGCAGATTGAAAACAAGTTAAGCCTTCCAAAAGCCTGGACTTGAAAGCTCAGAAAAAGTTAAAAAAGAGATTCAGTGAAGTGTCAGGTACTATATAGTGGTGAGAACTTGACTTGGAGTTAGATAAACCTGGGTTCAAATATTACTTCTGATATATGGTAGCTGTGTGACCTTAGACAACTGACCTAACTTCTCTGAACCTTAATTTCCTTATCTGTAAAAGGCAGGCATTGTCATTCCTGTAATCCCTATCTCACAAAATTGTAATGAGGCTTAGAAGAAATAATGCACAGAATTTTTTCGTGAACTTTAAAGCATACAGGTATTTTATTATATTACTAAAAATGAAACCAACTATCAGTCATCCATATGTTCAATTAAAAATGTTCATTGAGTGCCTACTATGTGGAAGGCATAGGGCCTTTTATGTGGGAAGTATATGATTAAGTACTTTAGGAGACACAAAACAAAGACATGGTGCCCATGTGTATTCTATAATACTTAGAGATATATAGATTTCACTTTACGGAAGTATTATCCCAGTACAAAGGTATCAACAAACACGATAATTCCCAGCAGCTTTCATTATTCAGTTATCTCACAAGTCACATTTATCGTGTTCTTCTCTCGTCCAAGGGAACATGGGATTTGGGGGAGATTACTGGAACCTGAGGATGTATGCTAGCACAACATAGAAGCCAGAGGCCCTTCAAGGCGAGTAGAAAGAGATAAACAGAGGATTCACTGATCAGGGCAAAGCATTTCACCTGGTATCACTTGGTTAGACATGAAGAGGCTGATTATCAGATGGCAGCATGGAGAAATGTAAACCAAGTAATGATAGGAGAGCTGCTGCCTTGAGATATTTGAAGACCCATCACATGGGAGCGGAAACAGATTTGGGTTTGGCACAAGTGTACAGAACCAGAAGGGATGGGTGTAATTTACAAAGTAGCACGTTAAAGCTAGCTGTCCAGCAGGACTCTGACAATGAAGACTAGCCAAAAGAGGAACTGACTGCCCTAAGAGGTAGAGGGTAAGAGGGTACACTCTCCTGGAGGTCTCTATAAAAAGGATGCATGGCCATTTATCTGGTCTGTCATGGAGGACATTCTTGTTGGGGGTATGGGATGGACTAGGATTCCCTTCCAAATCTAAAGTTCTTTTTCCTTAAGAGTTGGGGAAGTTAAATGGTTAAGGGGTGGGGGAATCAGGGGAGCCCAGAGTTCAATAATCCAGGAAGCAGACTAATATAGGTGGCTCGTCCAAGATGCCAATTTGGGTTGAAGATAGAATAGGCTGGAGTTCATAGGGCCCTGAGATGCAGTGGCAAGAGGCCAGTGGAAATGAACTCTGATTGGGTCTATGAACTCTGGCCTGTCCTTGGCATTTATGACTCGTATTCAGTTTTCAAAGAAGTACTAAAACCTCTCAGATGACTCTATTTCAGGGGCAGGAGTGTGCTGTAGGCTGATTGGAGGATTATATAAGAATGACCAACTCAAGATGAGTAATAATGACAAAACTAAATGACCCATCATCGCTCAGCACATAGTAGGTGCTTAATAAAGGCTTATTGAGTTGACTTATCTATGGTCCTTAAGTTTTAGAAAGTTCTTTCCTCACTTCAAGTTAGAACAAGCATTAATTACCATTTTGAAAATAGGGAACCTGGTCTGAATGGGCTTGCTCGGTTCAGTCAGAGTTAGTCAATAAGCCTAAGAGCTGGGACAAGCCTGAGGCTTCTATATTTAGTCCTGAGTTCTTCCCAACATGACTGAAATAAGGCACCAGAACTAATATAGTGTTAGTGCTGAAGGGTGCTAGGTGGCACAATGACTAGGGTAGATTGTGAGCCACCAAGACCGGAGTTAAGTCAGCCAGACCTGTGTTCTGGTCCTGCTTTGGAAACATTGGCTCTGTGACCCTAGTGCAGTCACTTAACCTCTCAGACCCAGTTTCCTAAAATGGAGATAATATTAATCCCTATTTCATAGGATGCAAAGATCAAATGAGATTCTGCTGCTTTCTACCTGTGTTGCAAACATTAAAGTGCTACATAAAAGTGAATTATGTTTATTAAAAAACAAATAAAATGACTGTCCACAAGGAAACAGAGAGGTTAGAGCTGGGTTGGAGGAAATTGTGGGAGGGGGAAGGGAAAAGTTGAAAATCAACATGATAGTGTTACAAATATTCACGTTTTTTATTCATTTAAAATATAGTATTTGGGGAGAAGGGAGACAGTTGTAAAGAGTGAACTGGAAGCTTGTCCTAGAATCAGGAATCCTTCCATGGAGTCATACTGGCTGTTTGCTTTTAACAAGTCATTTAAGATGTTGGTGAACCAGGCAGCTAAGACCAAGAAGCAGAACAGGTGATCTGTTGTGGCAGAGAGAATGATAGAATGTCCCCATCAAAAATTTTAGTAGTGAAATCCTAGGTTCAATCCTCTCGTCCTCCCATCCAAATGTAGAGAATTTATGTAGAGTACATGTTCTGGTTGGGGTGGGAGGAGGACACTGTGTTTTCTCCTTTTTGACATGAGGAATGCCATTTTAGAAAAGGAATCCACTCCAGGTGTACGGGAGTCACAACTGATCCTTATGTTTTGCTTTCCTTTATCCCAGTTCTTCTTCAAAACCTTCTAAATGATAAAGGCAAAGAAAGAATAGCAGATTAGGAAATCTCTTTCTATTACTCACATAGATAGATAGATAGATGGATAGATGGATAGACAGACAGACAGACAGCTAGATAGATAGATGATAGATGAATGGACGGAGGGATGGATGGATAGATAGATAGATGGATAGAAGGAGATGGATAAGAGAGAGAGATGGATACAGAGATAAGATGAATAGATGTTGGTAGTTAGATAGATAGGTAGACAGAACATTTATGGAATGATTAATAAGTTCCCTGAGGGTAGGGATTGTCTTTTGCATCTTTTGTATGCCCAATACATAGCACAGTTTCTGGCACATTATAGGTGCTTAATGAAGGTTGATTAATTGATTGTTTATTATGTGCTAGGCATTGTGCAAAGCAGTTGGGTTACAAATACTAGAAAATACGATGGTTCCTACTCTTGAAGATTTTTCATTTTTAAGAAGAAAGACAAAATATAAAGGAGGGGCGCTAGCATTTGGGAGAATTTATGTGCATGTGGGGGAGGGCTGCTGGTGAGGAGATAGAACAGTTTGGAGAGTGAGCTGAGCATGACTAGGGTCCTTCATGAAATGGCAATCACAGCTAAGGATGCACTAATCAAGGGGGCAGACTTATGATCTTAGAACACTATGAAGTTATGTGATTTGACCAAGGTCTCACAGCTAGTATGTCCAGAACTAGAATTAAAGTTTTCCTGGTTTTAAACTCAGCTCTCTATTTGCTACCTCATGCTCTCTCTCTAGTACTCTTAAGTACCTGTGGGAAATGTTGTATTCAGAAACCCACTTGCTCAATAAACACTTCTCTCTGTGCCAACTTGTGCTTCTTTCTCTTGCCTCAAAACAGTACATGGAATAAAGCCATTAACTGACTTGCATTCTAAATGGTAAAAATAGGTTTTCCTTCCATAGGGCATGCTCCCTCCTTCTTTCCTTCCTTCTTTCTTTCCTTCTTTCCTTCTTTCCTTCCTTCCTTCCTTCCTTCCTTCCTTCCTTCCTTCTCTTCCTCCTCTCCCCTCTTTCTCCCTCCCCTCTCTCGTCTTCTCTTCCTCTCTCTCCACACACACTCACATATACACATATATGTACATACATTATTTTAATACAACTTTAAGATTCCAAGTATCTCTGACTTTTTCATTGTACATAATCCATCTCTTGACACTAGGCAACCCTGTAAATTAGCAGACAGTCTTTATGAATTTTTATGGCAGTGAAACCTGCCACCCATGACCAACTTGGGGATAAGGCTCTCCATACTTACCTAGTCTGGTTCTTACTTGACAAACATATCATACATTACCCATATTTGAAGTCTTCTCTTCTTGATAGGACCTACTAAAGATCTATTGAAATTGGCTTTAGAAACTCAGGACCTCCTTGTCACAAGAAGGCTTTGGAGGAAGAGTTTTGAATCACCAATTTAGAGCTACAAAGGACCTTGGAGGTCATTTAATTTAAACTCTTCTTTTTACAGGAAGTGAAGTGATTAACCCAAGGTCAAAGAGACTGTGTCAGAGACAAGATGTGAATCGAGGTGCCTTGCCTCAGAACCAATTTTCTACTGTATCTGTGGAAGACAGTATTAAAAATGATATTTATTTAAGCTGTGTTCCTACTTAAGAGTCAGTTGGTGCCCTTACCCTGATTGCCTCTAGTTGGGAAAACGTCTGGCTCCTTTGTGAGCCTTATATGTCAGGGTGAAGTAAATACAGAGAAGGAATTTTTAGGAGCATTATTGTACCTACTTATATACCTGTTGTCTATGTGATTAGAATAGAAACTCCTTGAGGGCAGGGACTGTTTTTGATTTTCTTTACATCCCAGCACTTAACACAGTCCCTGTATATTTTAAGTGCCTGTTGATTGATTTCAGACAAAATGAGAACTAGGCTAAGAACACAAGCATGGAATCCAGGTAAAAGTGATTAAATTTGCTTAAGTTTAGGTAACATTTTTAAGTTCCTGCCAGTTGCAAAGCACTGTGCTAGGTGAGAGTAACAGAGACAGAGAGTTGGTAATGGAATTGTGGTTTCTTTGGTATATGGAAATTCCTCCACAATGCAAATAAATCCCTCTATTAATTACTATTAAAAATAGAAGATCCCTGAGAGAAGGGACTACATTTTTTTTTGTCTCTCTGTATCATTAGTAAATCTCTAAGAGTTAGCTGGGACATTAAAAGATGAAATGACATGTTGTTGGTCATAAAGTCAGTGTGTGTCAGAGACAAAACTTGAATCCACTTCTCTGACTCCCTGGTCAATCCTTCACCCTTCACATCAAGCTCCATTTTCAAGTGCTGGGCATGCAGAGAAAAAAACTGCATTCCCTTCCCATCCTTTGTAGGGCTTACATTGTGCTAGCAGAATACAAACATGTACAAAGGAAAGTACATTAAGACAGGAGAGAACATTAGGGACAATTCCCTCTAGGAGGGAGACCTCGCCTGAAGGAAACAAAGAGATTTTGAGGACTAGATGAGAGGAAGGAATGCAGTCTAGTTTAAGGGATGGGTGCAGTCATTTCAAAGGTGCAGTGATGAGGCATGGACTGAATTCAGGTGGTCAGATAAAGCACTGGGGGCTTGATAAGTCTTTAAGGCTAATGAGACGAGTTCAGAGTCCGTTAGCTTGAGCCAGCAGGATTATCAATTATAATGGCGCCAGTTGCCTCCTAGACAGGTACTGGCTTGCTTCTTGTCCTCCTTTGTCATGCTACAAACACCATCCTAATGTGCTAGGCACCTACTACATATCAAATGCTATATTAAGACTACTACTACAAAGACAAAAATGAAGCTATTTCTGCCCCACCCCCCAGAAGTTAACATTGCTACCAGATCCCAGCACATACTTTGCTTTATTCTATTTGCCACATAGGAGGAAACACACAAGGCAAGTTGCTTGGTGTGCTCTTTTCACACTTCTCTGCCCCTCCTGTCCTTTCTGGAACTATAAATAAATTGATACTGCCATGGTTACTGGAAAAGATATATTGATCTACTTCCCTCTGGTTCCACTCACTTTTGTTGTTGTTCAGTTCTGTCCAACTCTTCTAGTCCACATTTTGGGGTGTTTTCTTGATAAAAATGTCTGAATAGTTAGCCATTTCCTTTTATAGCTCATTTTACAAATGAGAAAACTGATACAAAAAGGGTTAGGTGACTTCCCAGGATCACATAGCTAATAAGTATCTGAAGACAGATTTGAATTCAGGTCTTCCTGATGGCTGAGATTCTGTCCACTTTGCCACCTAGGAGTCCCCAAATATATTCCATTCACAATATCACCACAAAACCCATTCCTGACCACTACTCCCCTTTATAGTTTGCCTTTATGTGTTGCTTCACTCCACTAGAATATAAATTGCTTGTGGGGAGGGACTGTCTAACACTTGGCATAGTGCTTAGTACAAAGAAAATAATAAATGTTCATCTCTTCATTCAAGATGGTGACCCAGAATGGTGAGATGGAAGTAGATCATAGAATGTGACTGTCAGGCAAAGAACCTGCATAAATTTAGTTTAGAGGAGAGAAACCTTAAGTTGGACGCTATTGATGTCTTCAGATTTGTGGAAGATTTTGTGCTGCTTATCCCCACATACACAATGGGGAAAGTGGGAATTAAGAGATGTGGGTTTGGGCCACATTTAAGGAAATACGTTCTAAGAAATTAGAACTACGTTTGGAGGTCCTGGGTTTTCCCTCATTGAAGTACTTGAGAGAAAACTGAATGACTACTCTGGGTGTTATCAAGATTTCTGTCTAGATAGGGCTGGACTAAATGTCCCCTGTGAGCCCTTCCAACTCTGAGATACTGTGAAATCATAGCCAACAGCTTGGACCTTGGGAATCGTCTAGCCCAGGTTTTATTAAGGGAGGGGTGTGTGTGTGTGTGTGTGTGTGTGTGTGTGTGTGTGTGTGTGTGTTATGGACTTCATTGGTGGTCTCATGAAGACAGTGGACCTCTTCTCAGAATATTTTTTAACTGAAAAATTCCAAATAAAACCTAAGACTACAGAGAAAGCTGTTTGTATTGAAAGACAACTATCAAAATGTCTGTTTAAAATAAACAAACCCAGACCCCAGATTAAGAAGCTCTTATTTTAGTTCCTTCTTCCTCCCACCCCATTGTGAGCTGCTGCTATGTAGGTAATAACCATGTAGGCACCAGGAAGCAAGCTTGTGCAATCTGGTGCCAAGTCAGTACTCATCATGTTGTACCAGGCTAGCCCCTGTCCTCCTTGGTCATGCTGGCTGGGGAAGGTCCTGGGGGCTCTGGTAAGATGGAAAAGATTGGAGAGGTTCTGGTTTCTAGGAAGTTTTTACATTAACTTCAACGGTGATACATTCAAAACTTGGTGAACTGGTATGATCTTTCTGATAATATGGAAACAGACAAGTTTTCATTTCCATATTACATCTTCTAATTATATCTGAGCAATAATGGAGCAATTTGATTGTCTCTTGGAACCCCTTCTTAATGGCAAAATTGCGTTGGAGGGCCATTTTCAGTGATTTTAATTGGCTTAATTTTTGCTGTTAAGCACTGAAGCGGAGAGTTTGTACTGACAGAAGCCATCAAGGAGCAAGAGGCAGATGGAGTGAAGGGGTGGGCTTAGAGACGAATGAATGAATAACAGCTGTCCCATAGGCACAGCACCTTCAAACTCTATGCCAGTCTGGATTGCTGACTGACTTTGTGTCTGGCTCCCTGTCTTCCCTCAACCCTCAAGAAGATTCTATTTTAATAGACAAAAGATGAATGCACCAATGAAAGGGGGGTGATTTTTCCACCACCCTCCCCCAAGGGGATCTTATAAGCTACTTTCCTAATATATCTCTTCAGTCTATTAATATGTAGGGGCCCAAATGGAGAGGCTCATTAGGAAAGAAGGGAAATAGAACTAGGGAATGAAAAGCAGGAAAGGAAAATGATGTAGCCAAATGGAAAGAATATTCAAATCAGAATTAGAGAAACTGGGTCAGATCTCAGTTTTGTCATGTCCTAGCTTCATGATATCAGGCTACTTGAATTCTTGGGACCTCAGTTTCTCCAGCTGTAAAATGGATTGACTAACATCTACAGCCCCTTCTACCTCTGTAGCCTATGATCCTATGAATGGGAAAACTCATTTAATTAGTACGATCCTTAGAATCTCAGGAACAAGGTCCAGATTTGCAACTAGAAGACTAAGGTCCAAATCTCAGGTTGGCATCTTATCTGGTGACCTTTGGAAAGTCATGTAAGTTCTTGGGGCTTTATGTCTGTTATCTATTGAGTGAATATAATATCTGAAGTCCTTAATTCACACAGTTGTTATGAAGCTTAAATAAGGTAAGGTACACGGTGTCCCCAAAATCTTAGTTGTATATAAAGTGCTATAAAATATATAATATAATATAATATTATTTATATTATATAATAATATAAAAGTACTATAAAATATACTATAAAATAGTCCTCCTTTCCTGCTCTCCTCTCATCCCCTCACACTCTGTGAAATGAAGGGTTTGGACTAAACCCTTCTACGCTTTTAGAATTAGAGGTTTCATCCAATACCTGAAAGCAGAGACCTATGAGTTGAACCCTTTGGGGGTCAAATAACCCTTTCACAGGGGGCACAGGGGTTGGGTCTTCTAAGACCATTGGGAAACACATATTTCTGATGGTCTTAGGAACTGAGACACAGCTCCTGTATCTGGGTCCGCCCACATGCAGATACACCCACATACAAGTATTAAAGGGTGGCCGCATTAGGAAGGTTGAGAACCACTGCCCTAAAGAGTAAATTGCAGCTTAAAGCAGTGATGTATAGTAGGAGCATGTGATAGAGCCAGTTCAGCATTTACTGAGAATAGGCTATGAACTGGGTTACAAAGACTAAAAGAACAACCCCTGTCTTCAAGGAGCTTATGTTCTAAAAATAATCTAAATATTAAATTTATTGACCTTTAATGACTGGATTGATACTAAAATTATTGCCCTCTGTTTCAAATCTTGCCTCTGAAACATATTGTCTATTTGACTGGTCAATGATTTCCAGTATACTTTGTGTCTAGTTGTTGTCTCCCCTAGTAGACTGTGAGGTCCTTTGAACAGACTTTTACCTTTCTCTGTATCCCCAACGCTTAGCACAGTGCCTGACACAAGAAATGTTTATTGACTGACTGACATCTCATTGTTCTAGCTAGCTCTTGAAGGGAGTAAGTTAAGGGAAGGTGTGGAGGAAGGCTATGATTTGGGAACTCTCTAGAGCAGTGAAATCACACAGATAATCGCTATCCCTATTCTTTGTTTTTATTTCACCTTCATTTCCTAATGTATGATTGTTTTCTCTCCTTCACAGAGGAACATTCCTTATAATAATGAAATAAGAGGGGGAAAGTGATTCAGCAAAACTAATGAACATTTTGAAAAAAAATGACATTGTAAGCAATGTTTTACACCCATTGTCCCCTGCCTCTGAGAAGGTCATGTCCTACCAAGGACACAATAGCATCTGTGTGCAAACGAATGAGAACAGAACCAAAGTAAAAGTGATGGAATCAGGACAAACCTCTTTTAAGATGTAACAGTTGAAATGAACCTTGAAGAGGGCTAGCTACAGGTTTTTGTCATAAACTCTCATTTGCAACATCATCACCAAGACATATGTTGCCAGCTACCAAAAGGAAATTCTACAAAGGCTGTGAAATTCTAACCTATCGAAACTTTTTCTCCCCTTTAGAGTTTGGTAATCTTGGATCCACTTACAGTGAGTGATGAGAAAATTCGTCCTTCTCTTGAGAAGCGCTTAGAGGCTATCATCAGTGGGGCAGCCTTGTTGGCCGATTCTTCCTGCACAAGGGACTTCCACCGGGAACGCATCATCACTGAATGTAACTCCATCCGACAAGCTCTCCAGGACTTGCTCTCGGAATATATGGACAATGTAAGTGCCCAGTTTTCTAATGTTCTTTGCTATTTCAAGTTTTCTCTGAGGTCTCTCTCTCTCTCTCTCTCTCTCTCTCTCTCTCTCTCTCTCTCTCTTTCTCTTTCTCTCCCACTATGATGAATTATACATGATCCAGTTTCTATGGTGGTTATTGATGCTTCTTAACCTATTTTACATTGCATTGCTGAAATATTCTGGAGCTTTCTGGATGGTAGTACTTAGGAGTGGACAAGTTGACCAGTGAGCAAAGTTGTTGACTTCTTGATTTCTTGATATCAAGTTCTATAGAATGACTGGATTTTCACTCAGATCTTGAATGCACGTTGTGATATGAATGAAAAATGTTTGAGGACATTTGATCTTGAAGTTCCATGGAAGGCAAACACTGAGTGAAATGAAAGTTTTATCCGAGGCATGTGTCATCTGCATGATTTGGTAATTATCAGGGTATGGGTTGAGACATATTAGCTAGAAATGATGTGACTTTTCAGGTGTGAAATTATAGATTGGCTCAGCAGATGTGCTTATGTGAATGGTTGAAATATGCTAATATTAGTTGGTGGTTCTTTGAAACCATATATATGATATGTGACAGATTCCCATGGTATTAATGTATGATTAGTTTTGTCCTTAATCAGGAGTCTCTTAGCCAATAAAAATAAATAGATAAAGTGGCAAATATATTTTATTCAGAGAGAGGAGATACTCTGGTTGCCACATCTGTCTTTCTGGTTGCAAAACCAAAAATATTTCCAGAAGAGATGCTTCTTTTTGCTAAAGGTCTGTCAAAGCTATTCATGAACTACATTGAGAATGAATTTTCATTTTAGTGTATATGTCTATACATACAAAATCATATACATCTATATGGTGATTGGGTGTGTGTGTGTGTGTGTGCATATGCATGCACAGAGAATGATGGAGACAAAGAGACTAGAGGCATCTAGGTTTTTTTTACCTTAGCTTTTAAAAGTATGAATTCAAAGCATGTCAATATGTTCTGTTTCATATATCCATATGCCTTTTTATTGGTAAAGATGCTAAACGTGTTAGGTTTCTTGGCTCATTCATTATATCTAGAGAACATCTTTATGTGAATAAAGTATTTCCTTTAGGTAGATTAGATCCACTTTGATATGTTTGAAAGAAAGTCAGAAATGCAAGTTAGAGGATTCTGGGAAGATGGCAGAGTAGGTCATAAAATTCTAAGCTCTCAAGACTTTCCTTGAAAAAAAGAGGTAGAACAGCATCTCAGGGCAAATAACATGTGGGTGAAGATAAATAAGAACAGGGACATAGCCAGGGTCCTCCTGGGACAATTTGAGAAGACTGGAAAAAAAAACCCAGGATGAGGTTTGGTCCCTGTGAAAAGTAAACACCTCCAGGCTAGGTTCTGTTTTTAATGAGGAACCATAAACCCTAGAGTTAGTTGGTTTGAGAGGCTGCCTCAACTCAAACTGCCTCAACCACTGAAACTTTTACCCCCAGATAGTGAGGGGAGTTAGGTGTTTGAGCCCAGGAATATTGAGAGAAACTTTGCTGATAAGGTGCGCCAGACCCAGCTGTGTTGTGAAGAGCAGCAGGGGAGAGAAGAAATGAATACATTCCTGGTGAATGCAGAAGCAGTGGAGCAGACAGCCCCTGGCTGTGGGCACTTTGAGGAAGTTGGAAGTTTGGCTTTGGTTTCAGGCTAGAAGGGAGAACTGAAGATCTGGGACCAGAGGCACCATTTCCCATACCCCAGGCTAGAGGTAACTGCAAAAATTAAATGATTACCACGAAAATGCAGACAAAAAAGAAAGAATCCAACAATAGAAAGCTATTGTGGGAGTAGAGATAACCAGGGTTCTTCTACAGGAAGGATATTGAAGTAAAGAAATCCCCAAAGAGTAATGTCAAATGGTCACCTTCCCAAAAAGAATTCATGGAAGATCTTTAAAAAAGACTTTAAAAATCAAATGACAGAAATGGAGGAAAAAACTAAAAAAAAAGAATAAAAAAGGATAATCCAAAGAAAACAAGAATGGCATGAAAGGAAAGTCAACCAATTACAAAAGGAGATCCAGAATCTTAAGGAAGAAAATGATGTCTTGAAAGTTAGAGTTAGACAAAGTGAAGCCTATGAAATTATAAGAGATCAAAAAATGATTAAACAAATTATGAATAATTTAAAAATAGAAGAGAAAGTAAAACATCTTGTAAGAAAACAACAGATTTGGAGAATAGATCAAGAAGAGAAAATATAAAAATAATTGGACTAACTGAAAGTTATGATAAAAAAAAGAATCTTCTTTTTTGGAGGGCAATTGGGGTTAAGTGACTTGTCCAAAGTCACACAGCTAGGAAACATGTCAAGTGTCTGAATCCAGATTTGAACTCAGGTCCTCCTGACTCCACAGCCAGTGCTCTATTCTCTGCACCACCTAGATACCCCTCCAAAAAGAATCTTGATACAATAATACAAGAAATAATTAAAGAACTTTGTCCTGAAACACTAGAAGAAGGGGGGAAAGTAGAAATAGAAAAAAATCCATTGATCACAAGTTAAAAGAGATTCTATAAAGAAAACTTATAGGAATATCATAATCAAATTCCAAAGGCCCCAGCTCAAGTATAAAATATTAAAAGCATTTAGATTAAAACAATTTAAATATGATGGTGACACAATTAGAATTACATAAGATCTAGCATTAGAGGCATCAAAGGACTGCAGATCTCAAAACACAATATACCAAAGGGCAAAAGAACTGGGGTCCAGTCAACCATATCATACCCTGAGGTACCACATCTCATCTGTCAGATTAGTTAATGTGACAAAGCAGGAAAAAGTTTAATGCTAGAGTGATGTGGGAAAATTGGAACATTAATGTATTGTTGGTGGAGTTGGAAACTGATCCAACTATTCTGGAGAACAATTTGGAACTATGCCCAAAGGACTATAAAAATGTACATACCTTTTGACCCAGCAATATCATTTCTAGGGTTCTATCCCAAAGAGATCATACAAGTAGGAAAAGGACCCACATGTACAAAAATATTTATAGCAGCTTTTTTTGTGGTGGCAAAGAGTTGGAAATCAAGGGGATGCCCATAATTTGCTAAATGACTAAACAAGTTGTGGTATATGAATGCAGTAGAATACTATTGTACTATAAGAAAAGAGGAGTAGATGGGCTTCATAATAAACAGGAGAGATTTATATAAACTGGTGCTGAATGAGGAGAGCAGAACCAAGAGAACTTTGTACACAATTATAGACACATCGTGTCTGTGATGACTGACTTTGATAGACTGGGCTCCTCTCAGCAATGCAAGACTGTAAGACAACTCCAAAGGACTCATGATGGAAAGGGCTGTTCACTTCCAGAGAAAGAATTATGGAATCTGAATGCAGACTGAAGCAAACTACTTTCTCTCTCTCTTTTTTATTTTGTTTTGCTTCTTCTTTCTCATTGTTCAGTCCACTCCTTATAATCCTTCTTTACAACTTGACTAATGTTTAATATGAAGGTATTTGTAGAACCTGTATCAGATTGCATGCCAACCATGGTGGGGGAGGGGGAAGAGAGAAAAGGGGAGAACATTCAGAATTCAAAACTTTTGGAAATGAATCTTGTAAACTAAAAGTAAATAAATAATAAGAAAAAAGATCATACCCTGCAAAGTTAAGTATTATCCTGAAGGAAAAAAATGGATATTTGATAAACTCTCAGACTTTCAAGACTTTGTTAAAAAATCCTAAACTTAATAGAAAGTTTGATATACAAAAATCAAGAGAAATATAAGGTGCAAAAAAAGATGGATTATAAGGACAGACTGTTTACTTTTTATATATGTAAAATGTATGTTTAAGATTTTTTTAAAAATTGGTATGTTTATTTACTTTTATACAAGATTCAGTTCCACAGTCCCTTGAGTTTCAATTTTTCTCCCCTCCCTCCCCCCCCCCCCATGGCAGCATACAATCACATATAGCGTCTACAAATACTTTCATGCTGGACATTAGTCTGGTTGTATAGAAGGATTGTATATGTTTAAGATTCTTATCAATAATTGGGTAGATCATAAGAAATTTTGGGGTAAACCTGAGTATGATACAAATTTAAAAAGTAAAACCATTTAGGAACAGCTTAAATGAGTCATTATTTTATATGAATGTAGTACAAGAGGAAGAACTGATGCAGAGGAATTAGATGAGGGAGGAGGGCTGGTAGTTCTGGTAAGCTACTATCATTGGGAATGGGTTTAAGAAGGAACTCTGTGTGTGTGTGTGTGTGTGTGTGCGTGTGTGCATGTAAGTCTTCTAAATTCAGAAGAAATAAAACACTAGGGGCATAGGGAGAGGGGAGAGGATAAGGAAAGGGGAGGGAATAGGTAAATAGGGATATAGAACAGTGTTCAGAATTATGGAAATGGGAGGATAGGAGAGGGATCATTGGAAGGGGGTAGGTAAGTCATAGGAGAGCAAGGTAGCGGGTAGAAATAAAGTAGAGGAGGCAGGAGGGACAGGAAACAGGAGATATGCACATTCATATAAACAAAGATCAGGAGTAGAATAGGTTTGTGAAAGTATATGTCTATAGATACATATATGTGTATGTATATAGCTGTAGCTATAGGAAACACATCTAAACTTTATTGTAGCCTTTGGGGGGAGGGTTGGGAAGAGGGGAGAAAAGAACAAAGTAAAAAAGTGCACAGCAGAGAACAAAAGAAAACTTACAAGGAAGCAAATAAAATATAGACAGCTCTCAACACGATAAGTATTATTTATCATATAGGCTTTCTTGAAATGAAAATTTATTGTCACATCTTTTGAATCCTCTCTTATGTTCTGCGACCTAAATGACATGCTTTTTTTCTTCCTAACTTTGTATTTAAGTTCCAATATTTAAATTTATGATGCATTTTTGTTTTTTCTATATTCTGTATTTGTGTTCTGGTGCTTGAGTCTAAAATAAAATTTTGAATGAAAAAAGAAATGCCATCTAGGAAGTCGGCAGAAAGGTTGGAGCAGGATAGGTAGATTTGAGAATTGGTATTATAGAGAAACATGGTAATGAAATACATGGGATATGATATCACAAAGTGAAGTAGAATAGAGGGAGAAAACAAAAGGGGCCATGACAGAACCCTGTGGGTTGTCTTTGGTTTTTACAGTGTGATTGAGATGAAGATGCATCAAAGGAAACCAAGATCAGGAAAGTGGAGAAGCAGGAGAACATGATGCTCTAAAACGACAGAGAGAAGAGATTATCAAGGAGGGTGGCATGGCCAATACTGTCAAAGGCTGTAGAAAGGTTGAGGAGAATGAGGAATAAGGAAAAACAAACACTGGGTTTAGCAGTTAAGAGATGCTTAGTAATTTTAGAAAGAGAAGTTTTGGTGGAGCAATAAGGTTGGAAACTAGATTGTAAGGGGTTAAAATGAGAATGAGAGGAGAGCAAATGAAGGCACATTTTGTAGATTTTTTTCCAAGGCTTTTAGCCATGCAAAGCAGAAGAAGTAATAATTAGCTGGGAGGAAAAAAATCAACGGATTTTTTCATCATGGAAGAAACATGGATGTTTTTAAACAGTACGGAATGAGCCAGCAGATAGGGAGAGAGATTGCAAATAGGTAATAGAGTGGGAATGGCAAAAGCTGGAAGGAGGAGAGAGATGAAATGGGATCTCTTGAGCAGGTAGAGAGGTTAGTCTTGGTTTGGAGTATGGTCTCTGTCCATGGTAATCCACAACATCAGTTTCCTAAATTCATATTAGGATCATGTGTAAAGTAGAGTTGAAAGTGGCATCAGACAACCAGGATTTGAGTTGTTAATTTGCTGCTTCCTGTCTGTATGACCTTGGCAAAATCACACTGATGTGTTAGAGTTAACTTTCCTCTTCTCTCAGTTGAAGGAGCTGGATTGGACAAGCCCTGAAATCTTATTTATTGCTCTAAGCCTTGTTTTCTGTCTCTGTCATTTGCAGATACTGAGTTGGATGACTTCTGAGGTCCTTTGCAAATTCTAAGCCTTTACTTCTCTGAGCCTCAGTTTTCTCCTTTGTCATTTGAGAGGGTTGGACTGGATGACTTTGAAGTTGCCTTCCAGTTCTAAGCCTTTTTTTATCTTGGACTCATTTTCTTTCTCTGACCAGGGAAGGGATTCCATCATCATTCCTTTTAACTCTGAATTGCTGAACCCAGGCTCTTTTCAATGGCACCCAGGTTTTGCCCAGTGTGATTTCTCAGTGTCTGACTCACTGGATGATTATAGAATTTCTGTGATACAGCAGCTCTGGCAAATGCTCTCTGAGACTCTTGTAGTTTCTAACTCCCTTCTTGCATGGCAGCTCTTTAGTATAATAGTTGGGGACCAGAAAAGAAATAGGGGGGATAGCACTAACTTGGCAGTGAGAAAACTACAGCAGCCTGTGCCCAACCAGGGAGCGTGTGCCCATGAGGGGGTGACTGCTTTTTCTAATGAGGATCTGGTCTCAGTTAAGGAGAAAAAAGACTTCCTAATTTTAGAGTCCCCTTAAAAGTATCGATTGCCCATTTCACCTTGTGGCTGGCTTTTTATAAAACAGAGCAGCTGTGGTAGAAAGAATCAGCTTGGTCTGTTGGGATGATTGCTTTCTTTTTAAACCCAAGTTTTCATTCTGCAGGGGGAGGCAGGCAGCCACCCCCACCTCCTCTGCTCTTTGGATCATCACAGTGTTTAGAGGGCAGACTCAGAGGAATACTAACTGGATCTGGCCTGAGCCTTAGGCAGTGCAAGCTCCAGACAGAGAATGAATGAGTATGGCTAGAGAATTCCCTAGAACAATCATAGGAACAGAGATTGACAGCTGGAAGGAACGTCAGCGACCACCGTGTACAGCAGAAGAGAAAGCAAATTCCCAGAGAGAGCAGATGACCTACCCAACATCACAATACCAGGGGAAGGATTGGAGCCCAACTCCTCCATCTCCAAGTCCAGAGTGCCTTGCTTTGGAGCACATTCTCTCAAGTAAGAGAATGCATTTAGTCTTTCACAAAACCTAAAGGAAATATAAACTAGTAATCTTAATTTTATTTTAAGAGATTCAGGCATAGAGCCAGAAAGACACAAATTCAAGTCCTACTTTTGTCACAAACAAGATCTGTGACTCTGGACAAATTATTTCCCCCTTAGTGCTCTGGATGGTTCTTAAGGCTGTAAACTGCAGAGTCTATAGCAAGCTGCATTGGTGGAGGGAGTTTCCTCATGTGGAAGTTTTCTAAACCAATGAAATCATGGATCTAATCCCTATAATTTTCCCCCTTTCCTTGAAATAGTGTAAAAAATATCTGTAAGGGAATCAGAAACTTATTGGAAAATAATGGT
>CM053598.1:22836902-22863274 GCA_028646575.1 Pseudocheirus occidentalis
CTGAAGCAATGCATGCTATCATTCTTTTCTATGTTTGGCTTTTGTTTCTCTTTTCTCATTGTTCACTCCATTCCCTATAACACCCATACAACCAGACTATTGTACAATGTGAAAGAGTTTGCAGATCCTCTACATGATTGTATGCCACCATGGCGGGGGTGGGAGGTGGGGAGGAAGGGGAGAAAAATCTGAAACTCAAGTGACTCTGGAACTTACCTAAAAGTAAACAAACCAGTCAATAAAAAAAAAAGAATATGAGACTATAAGCACCCTGTCAGGTTGTTCTGTTTGTCAGATGATGGAAATTTAGAGCTGAAAGAAACCAGAGAGATCAACAGAATATAAGCTCCTTGAGGGCAGGCATTATTTTTCTTTTCATCTTTATACGCTGAGTCCCTATCACAGAACCTTGAACTGACCTACTTGCTCAGTCTTCACATACAACATTCCATCTCCCATCTCTAAGCCTCTGTCTAGACTTTGTCTCATGATCTCTTCATTTCAAGCTGGCAACTTCCTTCAAAATTCAGCCCATGTCTCTTTTCATGAGACCTTGTTTTATCTCCCCAGATCTTAGAGCATTTCTTCTTCAAGTATTGATTAGATATGTGTGGGTTTTTACCTGTATGTGTATCATTGCTCATTCCCAACAGAATGTAAACTCCTCAAGGGACTATTTTGTTTTATCTTTGTATCCAAAGAAATAAGAAAAGTGCTTGGCATAGAGACTGATTAATAAGTGCTCTTCAGATTGAAGCAAACATTTCTTACTGGTCCCATTTTTAGAGACGGAAAATAGATCCGACAGAAGCAAACTAAATTATCCAAGATCTCACTGGATATGATTGGTTACTTGATCTAACAGAAAAGGCTGAGACTGAAACCTAGGGCCACTGGCTATAAATCCAGATCTCTTTCTACCGCACTAGTCATTTATTCCTTATTTGCAAAACGGGCAACCACCAAGATACATCTGTTCTTGGTCATCAGGAGACTGTTTAGTAAATTACCACTGAACACCATGATAAGAGAGATGCCAACTTAAGAATGTAAAGAAAGCTCTCCTGAAAGGGCCCAGCCATGACACCATCATGCAACAAACATCGGGCACCATGAACAAAGGCAAGAGGCAAAATTCACAAGGTCAGTATGAGTTTAACCCAATGTCTGCAAGTCTACCACTCAGTCTTTCAAATAAGGAAATCTATTATTAATAGCTGATATTTTAAAGAGTTATGTTCTCTTATTTGGTTCACCTCATAGCCTAATAAGATAAGCCTTATATGTATTACTTAGCAGGCAACTGAGGTTCAGAGAAATTAAGTGATTTGCCCAGTATCACACAGCCTGTGTCAGAGGCAAGATTCGAACCCACATCATTCTCATCAGCAACCCCAAGACTCTTTCAACCTTATGATGTTACTTAATACTATTAGACTAGGTATATATAAATGACAGTGCCACAATTAAATCTCTTTTTTTTAAATAATTTTTTGGGGAAAAAAAAGCTATATCTCACTTTCCGAGTTTTGCCTTTAAACTTTTTTTCAGGGGATGAAAATGACAAATTCTGGATTTCAGCACTGCACAAGCAGTATTATCACACGGACAAGAGTCAGCCCATGCATGGTCTCCTCTGATTGGCTCATCACTGGGAACTAATCAGTGCTGATAACCACATGGCCAACAATAGCTTTCCACTTCAGAGTTTCTAAGAATAGATGACAGACACTGAGCAAAAGATGAACGTAGAGATTTAAGAGACTGCTGTAGCTATAGAGAGATGATGGATACATTCCATAAATTACAACGAATAATGTTACACATATATATAATATATAGTAATATATATTATGCAATAATTATATTATAATAGTATATGATATAGTACATACACCAATATAACATATTAGTGTTATATATTATATATAGTATAACATACTATATATACCAATGTATAATAATTTAATAGTATATAATATATAGTAATTATAGTAATATACAGTATATAACAATATATGTGTATATTTATATGCATATATGGAAATAATATGGAAAATCTAATATGGAAAATCTCTCCTCCAGTGATGATCCACATTTATATTTTTAGACAGCTACCCGAGGCAGTGAAAAATCGTGACTTGCCAGTGAAAACACATAAGCACCCTGAAGGGAAGGCTTCAATCCGCATCTCACTGACCCCAAGTCCTGTTCTCTATTTACTGTGCTAGGCAATAAAGGTAGCTTTTATATCCCATATTACAGTTCTAAAGTACTTTCCACAGATCACAGTATCATAGATTTTGAGAGACAGAATGGCTTGCAGATCACCTGGTCCAACCCTCTTATTTTATGGGAATAGGTAAAAAAAGGCTCAGAGAGGCTAGATCATTTTCCCAGGCCATACAGCTAGTCTATGACAAAGCAGGGCCTTGGCTCAGGTCTTTGTGACAACAAGGCTGGTTTTCTATCCACTGTACCATAACTACCTCTTTATAACTATAAAGGATGATCATTTGATCCTTTTAAAAGTTTCTTTTAAAAAAACACCAAGTAAAATGAATTCTATTGACCCTCTCTGCCTTATGTTCACTTCTTAAAACCTTATCCACTAATCATCTGGAATCAAGAGAAGGAAAAACATCTCCACCTGAAGAAAAAGCCAAGCTGTCTGGTCAGCAAACTATTCCAGTATGTATTTACAGACCTTGGTCATTAGCATAGCAAGGATTTATTCTGTCATGGAAGTCAGAAAATGCCACTTGGTTGAAGGCATTCTTGAGGGAAAAATTGTCTTCAGTGGCCTAATATATTTCTTGTGCTGTTAGCTGTTCCAAATATGAATTACTGAGGCCTTCATTGAATTCAGCTGCTGGGAATTCACAGGCTAAGCAGGCCTCCTCCGTTCACTGGATCTTGGCTTTAAAAATTCAGTTGAAATAGGACTGAGTAACCTGTTTCCAAAAGATGAGATGAACAACAGGGTTTCAGAAAAGCCAATCTTCTCTTTTCTTTCTCTGACTCTCCATATATTGAGAAGGATTTAAGGCCACAGCCATGACTGAACGCTTTGTCTAAGCAGCATATGGGGTTTTACCCAATAGCCCATGAGAGAAGGATTGCAAGGAAGTTCAGAGACCATGAAATCCAACCCAAACCTGGCAAGAGACTATACAACTTTGCCTGGGATCCTTCAGTGAGGAGAAATGCGTTCCCCATGGAGACATCGCATTCCACTCTCAACAAGTTCTTACAGTTAAGAAGTTTATGTTTGTTTTCTTTCCTACGTCAAGCCTGTTTCTACTTCCTTGCAACTCTCTGTTGGGCCAATAGATGGCTCAGAGGATGGAGTGTCAGTCCTGCAATCCTGAGGACCTGAGTTCAAATACAACCTCAGATATTGAGTAGCAGCATGACCCTGGACAAAACACAACCCTGTTTGCCTCCATTTTCTCATCTGTAAAATGAAATGGAGAAAGAAAAAGCAAACCACTACAGTATTTTTGCTAAGGAAATCCCAAAATGGGGTCACAAAAAGTCATTCACAACCAAAATGACTGAACAATGAAACTGTAAAACTATTTAGATTTATGCAAACTAAGTGCTTAAAATATTCATACATTTGATGTCAGTGATTCCTCTGCTCTGCACATGCCTCAATGGTCACTGATTTTTTTTAAGCCTGTCAGGCATTGTAATGTGGACCTGTAATTTGAAGTACTGGGGAATCTGAGGCTGCCAGATCTCTTGAGCTGAGGAATTCTGAGCTGAGGGCTGCCACACTGAGTGGGTGTCTACACTAAAGTCAGGATTAGTGTGATAACTCCCAGCAATAGGGGCCAAAGATAGAGCAGGTCCCTGGTTCCATGCTGATCAGTAGAAGGATTAGAACTGTGAGTAGTCCCTGCCCTTTTCAAGATGGGCAAGATACAGGGACTTAGTCTTGGGTCGTATAATGGTAAGGGGAATTTGAAGATCCTCTTTGCCCCTTAATAAACCTAAAGGAATTAGAAGACCTTCCCTGCTTTGAAGATATAATCTATCCCCTAATAGGCTGAATGTAATCACATGGAGCCTGTGGTGGGCAGAGTTTACTGAAGGGTGGAGTAGAGCCCACAGGAAGCTGAGAGTGAGAGCAACTAGACTAGAGGGAGGAGAGGATCCATCCGAGGGACACAGCTTTGTGAGTAATGTTGACTTGTGGGAAGGCTGAACACTTACCCAGGAAACATCACTTTTGTCTCTTTCTCCCATAATTCTCATTCTCCAACCCCATGATTCATCTATTTGTAGAGTTTGGGAACCTAAATCACAACTGCCAAATTTGTCTGCAGGATTCCTGTAATAAGAAGGTTCCTTTAAAAAAAAAATCAGGATTTCAATAATTCAGCAAAGGCTGCCTCCATGGGATCGCCATTGAAAACCCAATCTTCTTGAGTTGCTCTGTGACCCTTTTCAAGCACCTGATGAAATCCCAGCAAGGAGAGGTTTGGGAAGGTCTATGCACCATTGATTCCCATGCAGGCAATGACTAAGTCATCCCAGCACTGAAGGGAGAACTGTTCAGTGTTACTGTTATTGTTCATATGCACAGGAGCTCACAGGTGGTGAGGTTGGCATAGAGCCAAATGGGAAGCAAACAAAAGCCAAAGCATTCACCCTAACAGGAAAAGTAGGTTTGGGATCCTAGTATTTAAATATTGAGTGTAAACAGCTCAAAGAAAGTGCTACCAGCTGAACCTTTTGGCCACAAAACCAATGAGCGTCTGGGAAGAAGATGGAAAAGAAAACCATGAGCCATACTCAAAATCTCCCAGTCACGTCCTCTTCTCCCCTCTAGACCAACCTCCTGTCACTTCTTAACGACTTTTTACAACAAACCCTTCATCAGATTCTGCCTTTCACCAACCCACCGTCTCCATGGCCACCAAAATCATGTTCCTAAAGTATAGTTCTCATTACGTCACTCTCTCGGTAGCTAGGTAGAACAATGTGGAGAACGCTGGGCTTAGAGCGGGGAAGACCCAAGTTCAAATCCAGCTTCAGACACTTACTAGCTGTGGGACTAGGAAAGTCATTTAACCTCTCCACCTCAGTCTCCTCAATTGTAAAAGTAAGGATACTAATAGCTCGTCTCGGGGTTCTTGTGAGGGTCAGTTGAGATAATCTTTGTAAATGCTTAGCACAGAGCCTGATATGCAGTAGGTGATTTAATGGGGGCTGGTTTTCTTCCCTCCTTTCTTTCCTCAAGAGTGCTAAGTACTTATCAAACTAGCTTTAGGATCAAATGCACACTCCTGTCAGAGCATCTAAAGGCCTTCATAATCTACCTCTGCTCTACCTTTCCAAGCTTACTTCCCAAATGCCCCTCACTTCTTCTCTAGTCCAGCCAAAAAGCATCATCATCATTGTTCAAGACTCTGCATTTCAACTCCAACTTCCTCCATCAAGTGCTTCCAATGGCTGCAACGCCTTCCTTCCTAACCTCTGCCTCTTGGAAAGCCTACAAGTCCTTGAAAACCTACCAAGTCTAGAAATCCCACAAGGCCCAACTCAAGGCCTCCCAACTGGAGGCCTTTGTCTGAAACCTCTAGTGCTCATTGACTTGGAAGCAGCAGGATAATTTTTGTTTTATGTATCAGGTTACCAGAGGGGGATGTAAGTGCTTTATGGAGAGTTCTGGTTTTTGTTTTCTTTGCATGTATTCTCAATGCCTAATGCAATTTTGCACATAAGAGTCTAAT
Organism: Pseudocheirus occidentalis; assembly: GCA_028646575.1. Classification (NCBI taxonomy): domain Eukaryota; kingdom Metazoa; phylum Chordata; class Mammalia; order Diprotodontia; family Pseudocheiridae; genus Pseudocheirus; species Pseudocheirus occidentalis. The sequence continues at coordinate 22,842,647 of CM053598.1, forward strand.
AAATACTTGTTGGATTAAATAATGAAAGAAATGAAAGTATTCTCATGATGGAAAAAAGCATGTTACTTCACAGACAAATGTAGTGCACAGGATCATGATTTGCATTTAAGTAATCTTGAAGCGGGGCATCTTGGTGGTGCCACAGGGCAAAGAGCGCAGGGCCTGGTGTCAGGAAGACTCATCTTCCTAAGTTCAAATCTGACATCAGACACTTACTGGCTATGTGACCCTGGGCAATTCACTTAACCCTGTTTGACTCAGTCTCCTCAGCTGAAAAATGATCTGGAGAAGGAAATGACAAACTCCTCCAGTATCTCTGCCAATACAACCTCAAATGGGGTCACAAAGAGTCAAACATGACTGAAAAATGACTGAGCAAAAATCTTGGAAGGAATTATACATCCCTTTGCCCAAGAAATTGAGGAGAACTGGGACCCCGATCATCAGAGCCCCTATTTCTCTTACCAAGTTTGGTTCATGACATATGACGGAATGTTTTCTCATCTCTGTTTCAATATGGACTCCACAGGTTGCCTTAATTCTCTGTTTTCACACTGATGCTCGTGCTGGGAAGGAGGCTTAGGGAATGCCTGTTTCTCTGTTGGAGTTTCTTAGGCAGGAAGAACAGCCAGGAGGCAGGGTGGGAAGGGCTCAGCAACCAAACCATGCATTGAGAGATCTCAGCATGAAAGGGAAGAATGCAGTTCAGCCACCATCTTTTCCTATGCTATTATTTTAAACAGTGAGAAACTGTGCTGCAGAGAAGGGAGAAGATTTACCCAATGTCACAGAGCAGCTAGGTAGCAAAAGTGTGACTAAATCCATCCTGATCTGACCCACCTGCCCCACCAGACCAACACTGCCTCTTGTGTGTAATTTAATCTTAATTTGGGGGGGGGTCGGGGGTGTAATTTTAGAATATCTACTTACGAACACACACTCATGCATGTAGTCATATACACGGCACAGAGCATGGAGCAATGGGTTTGTAATTAGGAAGACCTGAGAACAAATCCTGCCTTAGGTACTTAGGAATGCTAGGCTGGTCACTTAACTGCTCTATGCCTCAGTTTCCTCATCTGTAAAATAAGAGGATGGGATTCTATGGCTTTTGAATTCCCTTCCAACTTCCTGTCTATGATCAATCCTCTGACCTAGTTTACACATAAGCAACCAGCACTATCATGGAAGGGAAAGAACTCTGGATTGATGAGGTCAGTCCTGGGTTAGAATCTCACCTCTGACAATTATTGATCCTGACCAACTTACTTTGTTCAGTTTTCTCATCTGTGAAATGGGGATATTAATGCCAGCGTATTTACCTTACAAGGTTTTGTTTTTGGGTTTTTTGGGGTTTTTTTTAGTTTTTAGTTTTTGGTTTGTTGTTTTTTTTTTTTTGGTGAGACTCAAATGTGAGAGCATATGCAAAGCAATTTGGAAATCTCCACAAAGTTCTATATTAAATGCCAGTTATTACTGCCATTAGTGCATGTGGTGCGGTTCTCATATGAATCGATAACATGGGTTGCTGTTGTCACAGAAAATGCTTTTAAGTAGTTTTCTTCATTGATTTTGCAAAGGTCTGAAAGCACTCAGCAGTGAGCTACATATTCCTTTGTTAAGGTCAAAATGACCCGAGAAAAGTTTTGATTTGTATTTTTACACCAGAAGATACGATGAGAGGCCACATGGCATAGAGACTAGAGAGGCAGGGGACCCTCACTTTACATCCTGCCTTTAACACTTACTCTCTGTGGGGCCCTGAACAAGTCACTGACTGAAGCAACTCTCTACGACTCTATCTGCTGTGATTGAGAAGCTCCTCCCTGGCAACTTCCCAGTCAATGGAATCATAGGTTGTTCTCGTGCAACCACAAGTGATACAAGGTAACCAGTAGACCTGAAAGGGACTTTAAAAATCATACTGTCCAAATCTCTCATTAAGTGCCTACTGTGTACCCTGCAATAAGTGCTGGGGATGCAAAGAAAATACACATAGACCTAGCAAGGGTGGAATTTGAATCCAGGTCCTTTCTCTCCAGTTAACACTCTTTCTCCTACACTGCCTGAAGGATGTGGAGGGTTGCTTTCATTTTCACACATCCTTTGTAATGTCAAGTTGCCAATCCATGAATCTAGGTAGTAAGTTATCCTTTGGTAACCTCCTGCCCCAGACACCTATTTTATGCATAGGGTAACAGAGAACCAGGAGGACAAGACAGACAGCCCTCAACAACTTAGTGGAATAAAGAAACAGAACAGAAAATGGGAGTGTTAAACCAACCAAGCAAAATGTACCCAGGCCAGGAAATCTGAATGCCTTGTTTCCAGCATGATAGGCACGTGTGCATGAAGCCCCAGATATTCATGCCACCCTTCTACCCGCCACTAAAAACAAACACAGCTTCAGGATGGGTGAATATGATGTTTCCTGAGTAGCCTGCATCCTGTGAGGAGCCATGAATGGGACTGGTGTTTTTCCTTACTGGGTCCCTAAGCTTGCACTGCAGGAATGAGCCGGCTGGCTGCCTCCAGTGGGGAACATGTGGGAGATAATGAAGCCATTCAGAAAACTGGTAGGGATGTGAGCAGGTGTGGGTACGAGTCCCCCCTGACCGGCTTGTTGGACTTGGTGGAGACAAATCTGATTTCCTCAAAATCTGACTCAGATTCAGGTTAGAAGATGCAGGCTTTTTCTCCCAGCAATTCTTTCCATTAGAGGAAATCACCAGGATGCAATCTCAACAAAGCTTTCCATTGTATTGCTCTTCAATCCAAGACATTGGTACCATCCTTAATGAGGATAGCTGGGATGACCACTGGTGTCACTCAGAAAGCCCCAGATGTTCCAGATAAAGCTTCAAACATTTAAAGGTCCAAACAACATAGAAGCCGAAACTGAACAATATTTGGCATAAAGCCACAGGGGACAATCCCTATGAAAAAACCGAAGCAGATTTATGGCAGGAGTGGGGGACTACGGGTATGGAACATTGTATATATTTTGAAAGGTTATTCCTTGGTTGATTGGTTTTTCTAAACTTTTTTTTTCCTCTATATTTTTAGAAGGAAAAGTCCTACTGATAGGGCAGGGAGAAGAAACATGCTTGGAAATGAATGTGATATAAAAACAAAAGACTTTATTATCTTCAATGCCATTAATATATTATTGTATGTTATAATTAACATATATACTGGGTGGCATAGGGGATCATGTGCTGGTCCTGGAGTCAATAGGACCTGAGTTCAAATTTGGCCTCAGACACTTAGTAGCTGTGTGACCCTAGACAAGTCACTTAACTCCCTTTACCTCAGTCCTTCATCTGTAAAATGAACTGGAGAAGGAAATTGCAAACCACTGCGGTATCTTTGCCAAGAAAACCCCAAAAGGGTCACAAAGAGTCAGACAAACTGAAAAGACCAAATAACAGCAAAGATCATCATCTATTATTGCTTAATGAATAGGTTGTAATTAAAACATATGCCTTAATAATATAATTCTAATACATGCCTCTTCATTAATTATAATTCTTAATATTATTTTTATTCAATTACAAGAAGCATTTCTAAACCACCCACTTTCTGAACCTCCTCCAGCAGAACCTGAACTCCACTCCTGGGACCCTGAGCTCTAACAGGTGATCTTTTCCCCAGTCTTGTCCAGATCCAGAGCTTCCCATTCCATTGCAGCCATTTCCAAAGCTTATCACCATTTCCTTAGCCCCAACTCCACCCCCATGCATTGTCTTTCCTCATGAGAAGAGAAGCTCCTTCTTTGTCTTGTGCACTTACATTTGCATCCTCAGTAATTAGCACAGTCAGTGCCTGGAACATAGGAAGAGTTTAGTAGGTACTTCATGTACCCATTTTTAGTTGAACTCTGTCACACAATAACATTACAAATAATTAAGAAATGAAGAATCTTCCAGAGGAGTATGACTTGGGTTGATGATGGAAGAACACCTAAAAGCAGTGGTTCTCAACCTTCCTAATGCTGCTCTCCTTTAATACTCATATGTGGGCGTATCTGCATGTGGGTGGATTGGCCTAGAGACAGAGGAGCAGTGTCTTGGTTCCTAAGACAATAAGAAATATGTGTTTTCCAATGGTCTTAGGTGATCCCTGTGAAAGGGTCATTAGACCTGCAAAGGGGTTGCAACCCACAAGTTGAGAACTGCTGCCTAAAAGAATAAAAAAAGTTTTAATGAAAATTTTCTGAATTTTCTATTTCAGTTTCCAAAATTGTTTCTTCACTGCCTCCACCCCCAAAAAGAGGTAATAAGAAGGAAAAGCTATCTCAGCTAAGAAAAGGAAGAAGAAGCCTTACTCTTACACCTGAAGGCTGAATTCGGTACCACGTTGTGGTCATGATGTGCAGGAAAAGCAGGTCTTTCCATGCCCTTTTAAAAATTAATCCACAGCTCCAAATTCTTTCTGCCTTCATCTCCCATAAGTATGAGGCTGACTTGATTTCTACAAGGACTATATATTATTGCAGCTTTAATCATAAGAAATAGAGACTATTTCCTTCTTCTTTTTATATCCCCAGAGACCAGCACAGTGCCTGGTCCATACTAGATGTTAAATGGATGATTGTTGATTGATCACTGATTAACTCTAAGGAGTCACGTTTTGATGTGGTTTATTTGTTTGACCTGGATCTATGAGATTTTTGCCTTTCCAAAAGGCATAGCAGTAGACACTCAAAAATGCCTGTTGGTTGATTGGTAAGGGGGAATTCTTGGTGTGGAAACTCCCTACACCAATGTAAATTGACATTTCTGTAACTGATTGCCTTAAGAGTTGCCAGAACCACCAAGAAGTGTCTTGCCTAGCAAACATCTCAGAGGATGAAGAAAGGTATTAAACCCAGGTTCCTGAGACCAGGGTCATCCCTTTGATTGCTCTGTTCCACTGACTCACCATTGTTATAATGATAAAAATCCCACCTCTTTTAATTCGTCTCCAGAAATAAGGATCCTGTTTTAGAAGGAGGTCAAAGGAAAGTTGACCATACAATGTTTCCAAACCAGAGAGGAGGGATAGCAGACAAACTTACACAAGGTGTCTAGCAATGTGTGGCCCAATGAAAAGAATGTAGGTCATTGTCTTTTTTAAGTAATACTTTTTTTAGTTAAGTGGTACAGTGGATCTAGAGGTCAGGAAGACCTGAGTTCAAATCTGGCCTCAGGCCTTTACTAGCTGGATGACCCTGGACAAGTCATTTAACTTGACTTGCCTCAGTTTTCTCATCTGTAAAATGAGCTAGAGAAGGAAATAGCAAACCACTCCAGTATCTCTGTCAAAAAAAATGGAGCCACAGAAAGTCAGCCACAACTGAAAAATGGCTGAGCAATAGCAACAAATCTTTTTCAGATCCAATATATGTCCTAAAGAATCCATTCAAATATTTGGGGCTCTGAACTAAAGACAATGACAAGAGTAAGAAGACTAAATACAAAATGCCTATTACATTGTATTCAGATGTTGATACAGTTGTTTCAAGCAAAGAGCTACATGAAAGAAACTGTTGCCATCATTACTAAATAATCTATGACATCATCTGTTACGACGGCATTGAGCAGATACGTGGATAGTGTGTAAGCTTCTATTTAGGAAGACCTGGGTTCAAATCCAGCTTCAGACACTTACTAGCTGTGTGACCCTGGACAAGATAACCTCAGCCGTCTCATCCACAAAACGGGTATGATAGGAACACTTGTCTCTCAGGATTGTTAAGAGGATCCAATGAAATAAGAATTTGTAAATCCCTTAGCGCAGTGCCTGCCGTGCTCCAGAAATGTTAACTGTTACTAATAATAAGATGTTATGTGGTTACGAGTCATGGAATTCACATTTTCTGAAAAGTCATGGGTCACCCAGAGGGAAATGGAGAGGTGTCACCCTATTCACTAAACTGCAGAGACTCGCTGTAACCTCCAGGATCATATGTGTCACCTTCTGGCATCCAAAGCCTTTCAGAACCCTTATCACCCGTCATCTCCACCTTCCCAGTCTTTTAACATCTTCCTCCCCAAACTGACTCTTTAACCCAGGGGCACGAGCCTCCAGGCTCTTCTTCTAACCAGACTCTCCATTTCCCAGCCCCAGGCATTTCCCCTGGCTGTGCCCCATGCCTGGAATGCTCTGCCTCCAAGCTTTCCTGGATTCATCTAACATTCCTCTTTGCTCAGGGAGCCTTTCCCAATTCTTTTTCCTCTGTTCATTGCTCCTTATTCATCCTGCACATGCAGATCCTTTTGACATTGTTGTTCATATGCGGCCTGCTCCATTAAGCTGTGAGCTCCTCAAGGGCTGGAACTGTCTTTTGCCTTTCCTTGCATCCCCAGGGTTTATTTACCACAGTGCCTGGCACACAGTAAGCACTTAAAGCATGCTTTTTGACTGAATGATTATGAGTGGGTTGCAGCATCCCTGAGGGTGCCGTGTGCAGGAAAACCTGTTTAAAGGGCATCAATAGAGAAATGAAAGATGAAGAAAGGAAGTGGGCTAGGCAGGAAGCAAGAGAGAGGGATAACCACTGGACAGCCTACATGCCATGCTGGTAATCCAAGAAAGGTCAAGAGATTAAGGCACAGGGATTCTTAACTTGGGGTACATGAACTTGCCTTCTTTATAATATTTTGCTAGCTACAATTTAATATAAATCCTTTGTTTGAAAATGTATAATCATATGCATTTTATTTTATTCAACAAAAAAGCATTATTCTGAGGATTCCAAAGGCTTCAGGAAACAGGTTATGAGAGGGGTTCATGACACACAAAAAGATTAAGTTCCAAATGGAACTTAAGACCCCCTGACACTTTGTTTTTTTAAAATTATATGAAGCTAATTATCTGAATAATTTTAAGGAGTCTTTTTGACTTGGGCATGTTATAATTCCTTGTATTTTAGTCCATTTGCTGAACAGGAACGGAGAAGCTAAGGACTTCGGCCTTTAGTCATCTATGTTCATAAACACACTTTACAACTTGCCTGTTGAATAAGTGAATTTCAACATGAAAAAAGGGGGACAGTTAGGTGGCCCAGTGAATAGAGCAGCAGGCCTGGAATCGGGAGGACCTGAGTTCAAATTCGACCTCAGTCACTTGACACTTACTAGCTGTGTGACCCTGTACAAGTCACTTAACCCTGATTGCCTTGCAAAAAGGCAATTCATGGGAGGTCAAAGGCAAGAGTTTAATAGGATGAGAAGATTCAAAAAGGTTGCATTTTTTTAATGAACAGACACATCAATGAGATAGATCACAGCTCTGCTGAAGTATAAGTTTTTAACCAACAAATTGCTAAGTAAGTCTTCAGCTGTTCCTATATTCTCCTGCATAAAGAACACATAGGAGGCTGCACAATCTAAACTCCACACAGATATAACTTCAGTTTTTAAATAAATAGAACATTTTCCTCTTAAACTTCAAAGGGAAATTGATGAAGGTCAGGATCACAGTGGCCTGAGTTAGAAATGACCTTGGAGACCATCTAGTCTAATCTACATCAGAAAAAACCCTGCATAGCATCCCTGGGAAAGATATTCAGCCTCTCCTTGGAGGCCTCTAATGTGGGTGAGCCCACTTGCTCCTAAATCTCACTTTTAGGTGCCTTTCATTTTCTAGTATTTTTTAAATTTTTTTTAATATTAAGTCTAAATCTGCCTCTTTGCAATTCTCACCCATTGCTCCTAATCTGGAGCTGTGGAACCAGACAGAACATGACTATCTGTTTGACCTTCTCCAAGTTGCTGAAATTCTCCTGGACTTTGTTTTCCTAGCTGTAAAATGATGGGGCGAGACTACATGGGTTTTGAAGTCCTTCCCAACTCCAAATTCAAGATCCTAGGAGCATGTCAGCCTTCTCTCATGTGTCAGTCTTATAATTGCCTGAATACAGACATCATGTTCCCCTGTTAATTGTTCTCCAGGTTAAATATTCTCTTTATACCATCATTCTCCCCACATACCCACATACATACTTTTCATCTCTTGCCCTGGACTCAGTAATTAAATTAATACTACCGTGCTGCCATTATCCCTGATTTGGTTTGTCAAAAACTTCTCCATCCCAGTGACTCCCCTGGCACTTCCTTCCTGGTTTCCACTCCCCTATATATTTTGTATCCTCATGTGAGAGGGCAAGATCCCTGAGGGCAAGGACGATCTCACCTTCATAGTTTTACTTCCAGGTCTTACTTCAGTCTGGTATATAGAACATTCTTAAGATTCTTTTTCAGTCATTCATCTATTCCCCCAATCTTCATACAACCCTTCATTAGCCTAGGTGCCCTTTTCCACACATTCTCAGCTACTAAGATGAGATATATAATTTTTTTTCCTTAAGGGACAAATCAACTAGTGATGAACCTCTCTGTCCTTAGATAAGGCTAGTTCTTAAAAAGCAAAGCCAGTATTTCGATGGGCCTGAACTTTTTGGAGCATCTCAGAATGGCAGAAACTTTCAGAGTTTCTCTAGATATCCATGCTTATTGATGGCAGCAAGAGCAACAAAAATGATGATGAAAAAACAGCTGGCACTGAGATAATGTACTGGCAAACCTTAAAATTAAAAATGAATGCCAGGTTTGCAAAGTGCCTTACATTCATTAGCTCATTTGCTCACTAAGAGGCCCCAGCCAAAGGCCCATTGGCTCCTCTCTTGGGTCACAGTCTATACCTCTCAGATCGACCAGCCGTTACCTTTCCAACCTATGCTGCTAATCTCGAGACAGTGTGGATGAGAGTGGGCAAATATCTGACCCCTGAAGGCAGACAAGACCATGCCCTCCTGTGAGTGGAGGCAAAGAACCCTACTTATACACCAAGAGGAGCAGAGCAGAGCTAGGCCCCACTACTTAAAGGCAGGATACTTGGATTATTTAACAGTCTTCTCTCTCCATTTCAATCCTGTAAAACAGCTAATAAAGTCGTCTTGCTTAGAAATCCAATAAATCATTGGCCTCTTCCTCATGAAGTTAACACATCAGAAGACAGCATTGCACATTTATCTGAAGCTGCCTCAGTAAATCAAATTAATCAGAAAGAGTATTTTCCCCAAAAAACCACCGAGTGGAGAAGCATTATAAAAGATTAATTTGCTTAGGGTCAAATGTTACATTGGAATAATATATTGCCAAAATTTTAAGTTACTTGGTCTCTGAGCAAAACTGAATTTCTGTCGTTAAGGTTGGAATAGAGAGCATCCCCAATTTCCCATAAAGCATTAATTCAAAATTCTAGTATTTTTGGTAACTGTTCTACAGCATTTATAGGCTCTCTAAAAATGCTGATCCTTAGCATCCTCTTCTCCATTTCTGCCACTCTGGAGCCATCCTTGTAAAAGTGGAAGGTTTATTTAGGGCCATTTTTCTTGGGGCCATAGATTCATCATTGAAGAAACTGGAGGCTTTGGTTTCCAGCTTGTGGTGGTGAAGGTGCAACTTCTTTCAGTCATCCTGAATCCAGGTTCATGCGACACCGGCAGCCACCCCACAGCGTCCAGGCCAAGTCTCCACCTTCATTGCCACCATGCCACCCAAGTTTGACCCTAATGAAATTAAAGTCGTGTTTTTAAGGTGCGCTGGTGGTGAAGCTGGTACCACATTAGCTCTGGCCCCCAAAATTGGTCCTTTGGGTTTGTCTCCCAAAAAGGCTGGTGATGACATTGCCAAGGCAACTGGTGGCTGGAAAGGACTAAGGATCACAGTGAAGCTTAGCATTCAGAACAGACAGGCCCAGATTGAGGTTGTGCCTTCTGCCCCAGCCTTGATCATTAAAGCCCTAAAGGAACCTCCTCGGGAAAGAAAGAAGCAGAAAAATATTAAACACAATGGAAACATCTATTTCAATGAGATTTTCAACATTGCTCGACAGATGAGGCATCGATCCTTGGCAAGAGATCTCTTTGGAACCATTAAAGAAATACTTGGGACAGCCCAGTTTGTGGGCTGCAACATTGATGGCCAACATCCTCATGATGTAATTGATGACATCAATAGTGGTGCTATTGAATGCCCAGCAAGTTGAAAGCTATAATAGAGACTATTGCAATAAATTTAACATCTGACAACAACAACAACAACAACAACAACAAAAGAAACTGGGGTCCAGGAAGGTTAAGTATAGTAAAGAATAGAGGTAGGATAATATGCGTAAAGAATTTTTCCCTAAGTGGCCAACTGAGTAGTGATGAATCTCTCTGTCCTTAGAGAAGACTGGTTCTTAAAAAGCAAAGCTACCATGTTGATGGGCCTCAATTTTCTAAAGCCTTCCCAGGATGATAGAAATTTTCAGAGCTTCTATTCTGCTTCCATAGCCTCTGAGCACCCAGGGTCCCCTCCATGCACCAATAAAGCATCATAGGGTCTCAGGATCTGAGGTTTAGAGATGGATGGGATCTTTGAAGCCATCTATTTCCATCCCCTCACTTTCCAGATGGAAGACTAATAGCACAGGAGAAGGAGGGTAAAGAGAAATGAATGACTAGAACAGAAGGTGGACCATTAATGTAGCAAGAGTGAGGAAAAAGCAATGGACAAGATGGTAGGATGCTTCACATCCATACAACATCAAGAAAGTTAAAAACCAAGGACAGACGAAAGTTGGGAGCATGGACCCTCCCTCCCTTTGTTGGGGAGATTTAAGAAGACATGAACAGGACTTGTACAGTATGAAGAGAAGTGAGTCAGTTTCATTCTTCTTCACTGAAGCAAATCTCATCAGCAAGGTCCCAGATGCATGAGTGTTCGTTTTGTAGATATGAGGGTTTAAATATCTCATAGACAAGGAGTCACAGTTTCTTTAGCACGAGGAAGTACTTTTGATTAGCACACCCATTGTAGTTAAGTCCTCAGAAGATTCCTGAGTATCAAAAAGGTATTGATATAGATATAATAGAATGTTATAATTAATAATATATCTAATATATTACACAGTATAATATATTGTACATTTTCATTACATTTAATTATATTTTCTATAATATACTTATATACTATATCGATCAGATTAGATATTAGATATATATTTAGATTTTATATCAAGGGGAAAACCATTAGACTAATCATTAGGATTATCTCAGAGAGGAATAGGTTGCCTCAGGAAGCAATCCCCCTTTTGGAAGTTTATTAAGAATAGGCTGGAAAATACATATGTCTCAAAAGGAATTAAGAGAGACCTGTGTTAAGCTGGTTTACCAACTGAAATTCTGTGATTTGGTGATTTTGGTTTGCAGTATCTGTATAGTATTGGGAAAGTCATATCCCCACTTAGCGTCTCAGTTTTCTTTATGTTGTAATTGAATCCAATCCAATCCAAGTACATATTCTTAAAACACTGGCTATAAAGAATAAATGAGAGGTGGCTAGGTGGCGCAGTCAATAGAGCACCGGCCTTGGAGTCAGAAGGACCCGAGTTCAAATCCAGCCTCAGACACTCTACCCAAAAACTAGCTGTGTAACCTTGGGCAAGTCACTTAACCCCAATTGCCCTCCAAAAATAAAAATTTAAAAAAAAAGAATGATTGGAAAGTAATCTCCAATCAAGAAAAAAAAGAGTAAGTGAATAAATATAAAATTAGCCAAAGGGGGCACCTATTAAAACATGATTTTTAAGGGAATACTTCATATTCAATTGTTGATTCATTGATATTTGTGAAGGAAAGATACCGCATTTTTCTTCTACTGTACTTCTTTTGTAGACTAGAAAGATCCTGTTCTTCTAACTAAATGTGAAAGTCTCCAAAGGATAACAGGGCTAAATCCTGCATTCCAGAAGCTTCCAAACTGTAAATTCATCACCAGCAACAATGATCAGCAGTACCGTTAGAGCTGAACTCATAAGATAAATTCTAACAGGAAGGCAAGAGCAAACTCAATGAATCCATGCAAAGTCTTTCAAGAATCTAGAGTTCGTGATAAATTGGGTGATCAGATGGTGGACAGACCCTATTATCTATATGTGGTACATCATATCTCAGTAGATTTATCACCCACTTCTGGAATTGCTGCACAGCGAGGATGATTCTAATAAAGAGATTTGCTTGAACGTGCTACCATGGAGCCCAAGACACTTCTTTCAGCATTGTTTGCCATAGAAGAAACACTGGAATCAGAGGACCTAGAATTGGAAATCATTGTTGCTGCTACGGTGCAACTGTGAACACAGCCTTCCCTCTCAACCTGAGGGATTTTGTTTTAGTTTTAGTTTTTATCTAAGACATGAACATTGAATTAGATGTTCTGTAAGGACCCCTCTACTTCTAAACACTATAATATTATGACTCCAAGTCCAGTGACATTTGTGTCAATCAATCAAGCACCTGTTATGTTACAGACACCACAGGAGACATTGAAGATCCAAATGATAAAGTCCTACCCTCAATCACATTACATTGGCATAGATTACTCAGTTTCTGAGCACTCTTTCGATTTTTCCTATGAGCCTCTTTGTTTTTTGAAAGTTACACTTGGGGAAGGGAGAACTTTCCCTCTTTGTTATCCAATAGAATTTTTATGGTGCTTTGGGGTCAAATAGACACTTTGGGGGAAAAATAATTCTCCAAGTTCTCCTATATAATCCAAGATGACCTTTCTGTCTCCTTGGGCTCACATTGATAATCAGTAAATGTTGCATTTTTTCTAATTATTTAAACATTGCTACTTCCTAAACAAAAAGAACAGAAAAAATCATTCCTCTATTTCATGACCTTTTGCCCAGACTTCACCTTAGAAAAAATCGATAGAGGGTCATAAAATTATTGATCTAGAAGGGACACTGGAAGAGAACTGAGAGACCATGTAGTTCAATCTCTTCGTTTCACAGGTGAGAAGACCGCCTCAGAGAGGGGTGATGACTTTTTAAGTTCAAACACATAGTAAATGCTATGCAGAAGAGCCTCCATCCTCTGATTCCCGAAGGAGAACTCTTTCTACTGTACAACAATGCATTGTTCTGGAACACATTATTCATTGTCTTTCATCTTTGGACAAGAAACTTCAGGAAGAAAAAGCCTTCCCCTCCATACCTCCTCATCCCAGCCTCTAACATACTGCTGTTCTCGCACAGCCAGATCTTCTGGTGAATTAAACACCAGCATGCTCAATTTCTTCCAGAAGAGAAGTTGGGAAGTTTTTAAAAAGGACAATTCAAAGATATTTGAATGCCCTGGAAGAGCTGAGTTATAAGGTCAGTTGTGCACCTTCAATAAAACGGTCATTCAAAGAATCCAACTTTTATCCTGATGACCTTTAATGCATGATACGTTTTACACTTGGATAAAGCAATGATGGCCTGCTACATTTGCCCACCCTTCTGGAATTCAGCAGTCATGAAATATAGTGGAGAGTATTCTGACTTGGGCTCAACAGCTGGCTTTAATTCCCTATCACCCATAAGCCCCCCTAGCATCTACTGGCTGAATGACCATGAGAAAATGCCTTAGTTCCTCTAAGTCTGTTTCCTCATTTGTAAAAGGGGGAATAAAATGCCTATAATGAGAGGTAGCAAGGAGGAATGGCAAGAAGGATACACTCAGGTCCTCTCCCTGACACCGTGTCACTCTTGCCAAGAAACTTAATTTCTCAATGTCCCAGGCAGCTTTCTAAGACTGTAAGTGGCAGAACAGGTGGCAATCTGCATGGATAGATGGAAATTCCTCACCAGAAATTCCCTCTACTTATAAAATCACAGTCTGGGATAAAAATAAAATCTGGCCGTGATAACAGCTTGCTTTTGTCCTGTCCTTCCAAGTTTTCAAAGTATTATATACTTATTAACTCACTTGAGCCTCACAACAGGCCAGTGAGAGAGAAGATGCCATTATCACCGTGTCACACAGGAGGAAAGTGAGGTCAGATAAGTTAAGCTGCTTGCCCGGGATTACATAGCCAATCAGTGTTTAAAACGGGATTTGAACCCAGGATTTCCTGCGTCCATGGCCAAAGCTCTACCTCCTAGATCTGCCTGCCTAATCATTTCCGCACAAGAGTGTTTTATGGGCAGGCAGTTCATTAAAAGCATTTTGTGGACCTTACGGTTCTAGATACATGCAAGCTATTATTATTTAACTCTAAAGAACTAAGGAAAAGCCAACCATTATTATCTTGGCAATTTCTCTGTCTCTTTCCTAAAGCCTCTGTGCCATGCAGGCATTAGAACATTCTATATTTACCACAGTATCTCTGCCTTGTCTTCAACAATGAAAAATCCCTGACAGAATTCCAAGGAAATTATTTACTTAGAATAATATTCACTCATATTCACCATAAGAGAATGAAAAGAGAACTCTCCAAGACCACATTCATAAAATGTGGTGGCTTTGAAAGGACCAGACTCCATCGACAGCAATCCAGTGAGAAATAGCTAATTATGGGCCACTCTCCCGTTTCCTAAAAACCAGATGAGAAAGAAATTAACTTAGGAGTGAACATCAATACCTGAGAGCATGGGGGCAGTTAGGTGGCTCAGTGAATAAAGCACTGGCCCTGGAGTTAGGAGGAGCTGAGTTCAAATCCAGCCTCAGACACTTGATCACACTAGCTGTGTGACCCTGGGCAAGTTACTTAACCCAAATTTCCTGCCTTCCCCCCTTCACAAAATAATACCTGAGAGCATGTTACAGCTCATAGTGTTTCCTTCACAATCATGCAGGAGATAGTTGGTCAATCAGTCATTCAGTCAACTATTAGTCATCATTTATTAAGCACCCAGGCTAGGAGCTGAGAAGTAGCTAAAAGTTTAAGTGCTATCCTGAACATTTACTACCTGCCTAACCTTAGTGAGGTTGATCATTTCTCAATTCCCAAGTAATGGCTCAGGATGTAGCCACTAAATCCTGTACCTTATTCACAAAGGAAGAAAATGAGGCAGAGAGAAGTCAAGTGACTTGCACAGGGTCACATAGTAAGTATCTGAGGAAGGATTTGAACCCACAAATTTGAACCCAGCAATCCACATTGATTGCTAGTGGATCAAATGCTCAAATCTAGAGTTCCCCAGGTTGATGAAATCATAGATCTTTACTGTGCTGCACAGGGCTAAGAACTCACAAGAAAAATGACAGACCCTGTCCTCAAAGAGATTGCAATCTAGGGTGAAAGAAAGGAGAGCGAGGTTAAACAAATTATTTTTAAAATCTAATAATTTTTTATTAAATTAAGTTTTTTTTAAATGTAAGAAGCTCAGATACAATCCCTGTTATCAAAAATCGATTTAGTTGGAGGGATAAAATCAAACGCATGTGGAATATACATACAAGCAGGGGTATGCCATTAAATGTTTAACAACTGGATTTCTGGGAGGGGGTAATCTCTGAGAAAAAAACACTACTTTTATGTTTGTTATGCATTATTAACATTTTGTCCATCACTTTTTTTAAAGTCCAGTCAACAAAACAATGAATGAGATCCTGACTTGTGACATTTGCTGATTTCTGAGGTGGAAATGTTCACACTGATCATTTAACAATAGGCTCTCCCAAACCAATATGAGCTGTCTCCAGTACATCCCTGCATATAGACAAACATCTATATTACAAATAAGAAAATTATCACTTTCCTAGAACAGATGAGCCCGCCAATACGCAGAAAGGTTATATGACTTCCTCAAATTTACTTGGCAAATATTTTTCATCACTTTCCATTATTAATCAGGGTCACAAGTTAATTGCTTTTTTACAGAAAGGCAATTCTAGCATGCACACTTGCTAATGTTGCCTTCTAAAGTTGGGGTGATAATTAGTTTCACCATACACCCGCAGAGTTGAGAGAGACCTTAACAGCCACCTAGTCCAATCTCATGCACATCATGTATCCCCTCTATAAGAGCCCTGGCAAGTGGTCACCTCAGCATGGCTTGAAGATTATGAATGACAGGGGACCGTCTTCCTCACAAGGTGGTGCATTGCACTCCATTTTAAATTTAATTTTTAATTTATGGAATAAAACAAGTATTTCCATAACATAGTATAATATAATAAAGCTGTCATGTAAATTTCTTTTTTTCTTCTCTCTCACCCCCCCACCCCAAAAAATATACCCTAGAGATGGCCATTCCACTCTCAGATGACTCTGTTAGGAAATTCTTCCATCAGATTTAATTTGTCCTTTTTACAACCCCATTGCACCACTTCCCTTAGCCCCCATTACATCTGGTTCTACCTGGTAGGGCCAAGCAGGAGATATTTAGTCCTTTTTTCCAAAGGAGAATCCTACAAATACTTGAAGGCACCTCTCCTCCTCCCTTTAATCTTCTCGTCCTTCAGGCAAACATCCCCAGCTCCATCGTCTAAGCCTCCTAGAGCGTAGTCTCCAGGCCTTTCACACCCTTGGTCACAGTTCTCTGGATGCACCCAAGCTTGTCAACATCCTTCCTAAAGTGTGGTGCACACAAGTGAATCCAAATGACAAATGTCCTTCTTTACTTTTCATATGATCACACAATCACCTATTTGATTTTGACCAAGGCATTCCTGTTCTTTAGGTCTCAATGTATTTATCCATAGATTGAAGGAAGGGATTAAATGAGATTTTTCTCTATGATTTCTTCTAGCTTTAACTCCTATACTCTATGAATTAACATCCTTATTTCCCTCCCTCTCTCTTTCCTTCCTTTACAAAGTATTACTGAGTACTTCCCACTTGCCTGTACCACATAAGGTATCCATGGAGGATGGAAAAAAAATTTTAAAGCTAAGATGCAAGCTCTGTTATCAAAAAGCTTACAATTTAGTTGGAGAGATTTTTTTAAAAAGGAGGTTAAGCAGTGAGGGACTGAAGAAAGGTGGCATAAGCCAGCAATGATTTGGAAATCAGTCTCTAGTCCTTTATTCCAGAGGTAGCCATGAGGCTAGCCATCAATTTCTTGAAACGGCACAAGGAAAAGGAGGAGGTAAAGTGGACCCAAGCAGGCTTTGCATCTATTAAGTAATACCCTAATTGGGGTATTACTTGATAACTTGATACCTTGAACCTGCCGCTTCAAGGTCACATGGGGTCCTGTAGGTCCTCTCAATAGAAGGATTTGTTCTGTAAAATTCAGACTCAGCCAAAAGGTTACACCTGAGGACCTAGAAGGGTACATGCAACTTCAAGGCCGCAGGTTCCCCACCCAACTAGCTTTGTGTCATCTCAATATTACTTCATGTTGGAAGGACAGCCATTTTAATCGGGTTTTGTCATACAGATGTGCAGATCAAGGAAGCCCTTCTAATCACGAGAGGCTTCCTCCTAGATGCAGGATGAAACATCTGCGGAGAGAAGAAAAACTGTGGATGTGGAGACACCGGGGCCAGGGCAGCCACAAGTTATTAAAGAGCATCTGGAGATGGCCAAAACTTATCTGCGAATGGGAAACCTCTTATTCTTTATTATCATTATTCTTTCAAATAAAGCTAGGTTAATTTTGAATTGAATCTCTGTGTCCCCTTATACTCTTGTGAAGTCCTGAGCCCAGTATATAATTAGTGCCAAAATGACTAGGTCTGGATTGGTGGAAGGAAGAAAGAAAACCATGATGAGCAGGTGGAAGTCTTGGAGTCAGGACCAAAAATGTACATTCATACCACACAACAAGAGGACTCACCTGATTGGGGAGGAACAGCCTTCAAGTCATTTCCCCCATTAGATTGTAAGCTCCCTGAAGGCAGGGACTATACTTCACCTGCCTTTGCATCCCCCTTGGTGAACACTGTGCCTAGCTTATAGCATTCACTTGATAAGTACTCAGTGATGTACTGACTGGTGAGTGATAGAAGACAAGGTTCTAACTTGGAAACTGGAGTTCTTTGAATACTAGCCAGAAAAATATGGACTTTATCTTGAAGGGTATCCATGGGAAGTCATGGGGGCTTTGGGAATAATAAAGCAAAATGATAAAATGGATATACTTAATTCAAATCTGGCCTCAGACATTTACAAGCTGTGTGACCCCGGGCAAGTCACCTAATCCTGTTTGTCTCAGTTTCCCCTTCTGGAAAATGAGCTAGAGAAGGAAATGCCAAATCACTCCAGGAATTTGCAAAGAAAACATGAATGGGGTCACAAAGAGTTGTACATAACTGAAATGACTCAACTCTTGGTTAGTAGCGAGAGTACCAGATTTGAAGGAATATAAGCTCCTTGTGGGCAGGCAATATATCGGTTTTGCCTCTATATCCTCAAACCCTAGCACAGTACTGATACATAGAAGTGTCAAATGACTGATTTGAAGTCTGAGGGTCTTGATTTGAATCCAGGGTCTCTTATACTCGTCTCCTGTGTAATCTAACACAAGCCACTTCCCCTCTCTGAAGCTCAGTTTTCTCACCTGGAAAATATGATGTTACAAGATTGTCAGGTGTCAGAGTGTAACATGGATTAGGTTAATGATGGGAGGGAGAGATTGGAGGCAAAAATATCTATGAAGAAATTGGGGTAAAACTCCAGGATGAAGTAAGCCTCTTGAGCACAGGGATCACACTTTATTCCACCATCTTAACCTTAGGACCTTGCGCTTAAGCAGACAAAGGACAGACCAGTAAAATGAGATACAGAGATGGTAGTGGGCTAGGGTAGAAAACATGAGAATATCAAAGAAAGGAAAGTGACAGACACTGTGAAAGACTAGGTAAATGACAAAACTTAGCAACTGACCAGACTTAGTGAATTTTCTTTACTAGGTGTGAAACAGAAAAAATATATATATGGTATTTAACAGATGCCAAACAGAAGACATTTACCTTAATACCTTAAAATTGCTGCATGGCTGTAAATAATTAATGTTCATATTATTCCACACTATCCATTATTACAAAAAGAGAATTCATTACTAAAACATCTATGTCAGTTGGGGATGTAAGTTGAATTCAAGTTCTGCATATTTCAAAGTCTCTGGTATGTTGCTTCTTCTTGTGGTTGGTTTTTCTCATCAATTTCCTATTTTAACATTTGCTTCATTTCCATTATAAAGGAGGACACATCATTCATTTTCTTATAAAAACTACCTACCTAGATTCACATCGTATTTTAAGATTGATAAAGCACCTTCCTCAGAACAACCCTAAGGGGAGATAACGAAAGTGATGTCATTCTCATTCTATAAATGAAGAAACTGAGATTCATAGGGTCTGACTCCCCTGCACATGAATCCATCCATACATTAACCTGAAAAATGAATGGCCAACCAAACTTTCCTTGAAAACACTGTGTCCCAAGACAGCCCCTTTCTCTTGATTTCTCAGAAGTTTTTGCTGACAGCAATGCTAAATATGGCCATTGTTCCTTGTTCTGTCCTCTAGATCCCAATAGATATTCCTCTTCTCTATGACAGTCTAACAAATACTTGCACATTGCCATCCTTCAAACAAATCAACAAGCATTTATTAAGTACCTGCTATGGGACATAACTATACTGGGCCCTGGGAAAGGCAAAAAACTAAGAACAATCCAACACCGCCCAAATAGTCCCTCCTCTTAGGGAGCTCACAGTCTAATGGGAGAGACAACATAGAAACAAGTGTGTAAAAAGAAGACATGGGAAAAGTTCTGTTCTCCAGATTGGTATATGATAAGTGATTCATAAATGTTGATTGATTGATTGAACATCTCCAGTTCCTTTAGTCATTCTTGGACTTAAGGTCCTTTGTCACCTGGTCACCTTTCTCTAGTCACTCTGTAGATTATCAATGTCCTTTCCAAACTATACCGCTTGGTTTGGAGGACTGTGATCCAGAGGCATTCTGAAGGCTGAGTACTATGGGCTTAGGACATTCTTATTCCTTTCAGCTAGAGTCTTCCTAATTAAACAGAAATTCAATTAGCCATCTTGGTAGCCACTTCTAACTACTGACTCATATTGAGCCCACAGTCCACTAACATCCTCCCATTCCCATATCCTTTCACCTCACCCCTGGACAAACTGCTATCAGAAACATCCTCTACTTGAGACCAAAAGATGGCTTCCCAAGTCTAAGTCTTAGCAAAGCCTTACTAAATGTCATACGTTTACATGCCTTCTAATGCTCTACTCTGTCATAGACTTTTGGGGTGAATGTTAAGACCAAAGAATCAAGCCCAGGTCTCCTCAATTCCAAATTAAGTACTGCTTCCTCTATACTATAGAGATACTTCTCATCAAATTTTGTAATAGCTCACATTCAGTATTTCTTAAAAGAATCATAGATTTAAACAAATTGAACAAGTATGAACTGTGAGTGAAATAAAGCGGTTTTAGATGTTGTAGCAATTAAAATAAGAAGTAAATAAATAACTTACAAACAATGGGTAAAAGAATGTATTTTCTCTTATTTTAATGAATGTAGTTTGGTGATTTAACTTATGCTAACAAATATGAGAAGTATCCTAGAACAGTAGCTAGAAGGGTAATCTGCAAGTCAGGAAGGTATAAGTTCTCTTTCTGTCTCATATTATCTATGTGATCCTAGGCAAGTCCTTTAACCTCTCAGTACCCCAACCAACTTTCCAAGACTATCGATTATAGAAAAGATACCAATATTCATTGGTAGAGGGAGTTACCTCTCATTGAGTTCTACACAATAATGAAAACACAGAGGAAGGAAAGGAAAGGAAAGGAAAGGAAAGGAAAGGAAAGGAAAGGAAAGGAAAGGAAAGGAAAGGAAAGGAA
>CM053598.1:22863774-22886852 GCA_028646575.1 Pseudocheirus occidentalis
AGTCTCATCCTGTTCATGTCTTCAGTCAGCCACTGAGGAGCCAAATCCAAAATCTGTCTCTACTCTATAAAATTATTCCTTATAAGCACTGGCCTTCTCCCAAGTCAACAGGGAGTGTCTCAGCCAATAGCATTCTTCCACTTCAACAGGGGAATTCACACCTTCTCACCAGGGGGGAATTCACACCTCTCCACCAATGGACAGAGTTCTATACTTAACCCTAAGTTACTGGGATCTGCTTAACCCTAAGTATATGATCAAACAAATTGATTACCATTACAGACACTTACTAGCTATATGACCCTGGGAAAGTCACCTAACTGCTATCTTTCTCAGCTTCCTGTGTGGTAAAGTGAGCAGAATAATAGCACCTGCCACCAGGGTTGTTGCAAGGAGCAAATAAAATAATGTTTTCAACATACTTAGCACAGTTCCTGGTGCATAGTAAGTAGGTATTTAAATGCTAGTTACCTTCCTTCCCTTCTTCTGGTTACCCTCCCCTCCCCATGTAAGGAAATTACTTTGTATCTATTTTTGTTTGCTTATCTGTATACTTAATGTTTCACAGAGTAGAATTCAAGCTTCCTGAGGGCCAGAACTATTGTACTTCCTTTTATCCTTAGTGCTTGCACAGCACCTGGCCCAGAGTTGGGGCCAGAAATGTTTGTCAAATTGAACCAAAAGCATCACTTCCTCCATAGCCTTCACAAGTTGTGGGAAAAGATTCTTTTTTGTGTTTTGTTTTGTTTGGTTTTGTTTTAAATAGTATGCCTGGGTTTAACCCAATGATAGGACAATAAAAGCAATGGCATTTTGAGTGAGGCTGAAAATTATATTGGCACATGGCAGGATGACCTAAATGGGACCTCTGGGGTCCTTGTGGATACAAACCAAAAAAGTAGGTACTTCTCTGGCTATCATTGGGATGAGAAATGGTCATGAGGAAGATACCTGAGCTTGAAGGGAAGGGGCTTGCTGGAAAGCCTGGCTTAAATGCCTGACACCATGCCTCCCACTGGGCTTCTTAAAGAGTTAGTGGACAAGGAGGTATTTCTAAGTCAGGTGATCTGGAAATTCTAAAATGAGCAGGGAACATGAGAGGCAAGACATATTGTAAATCAGTGCTGTTGGGGAGATAAAAGGAAAATGGATCATCTGGACGTTTTTTGTCACTTTCAAAAACTTAGTGTTGGCAAAAGAACATTGGAAAGTCAGGAAGCTCTAGTTCAAAATCCCTCCCAAAATATTTGCCAGTTGTGTGACCACGACAAAGTCACTTGACTCCTCTGGGCCTCCATTTCCTCATCTGTGAAATGCAAAGGACAGCATCTGTGACAAACGTCATGAAAATCTCATGAGATAATGTATGTAGCCAACTTTACAAACTTTAAAGTGATACGTAAACACCATGTATTTATTGCTCATTGAATTATTGATTCATTATTGCATGGGTTCTCCTTCCACTGAAAGATCAAACACTCATAGGAGGAACCTTAGAGATCTCCACTCACAGTCTAGATTACCATCTGTTGACCATGCTGTAAAGGGAATCTCTTTTCAGGTAGGGTTGGACTAGGTTCTCTGGTTCTGTGATTTTTACCCTCCTTCAACAGCTCGACTATATAAAAATTCTGTCACCCTTCAACTAACCTGGGGATGAGTCTCAGAGAGAGCCACTAGCTAGCCCACTAGCTATGTGGTACAATGGATAAAGTGTTAGACCTAAACTCAAGAAGATTCATCTGGCTGAGTTTAAATCTGACCTCAGATATTTACTAGCTGTGTGACCTTGGGCAAGTCACTTGACCTTATTTGCCTCCATTTCCTCATTTGTAAAATAAGCTGGAGAAGGAAATGGCAAACTACTCCAGTATCTTTCTTAAGAAAATGCAAATGGGGTTACAAAGAGTTGTACATGACTGAACAACAATACCACTTAACTACTAGATGAGTCCACAGAAGATACACATTGCCAGGCCCAACCTGGTTTAACTATTTGCACAATCACGGACCATTTACTTAACCAGTTCTTTACTGCTACAAAAAAATGGTGCTATAAATACTTTGGTGCATTTCAGCCTTTCTATCTTTCATCTCCAAGGGTTATTATGTACACCATATGGAGTGGTATCTCTGGATTTCAGAGTGGTAGTATCTCTGCATAATGTTGGAGCCCTGATATGGGTCTAACAGTAGTGTATTATATGACTAATAAAAATTTCCCAATTGACGAAGAGTAAAAAGATATAAACAGTTTAGTCAATTAAGAAAATTTTTTAAGTGCCTACTATGTGCCAAGAACTAAGGAGAAAAAGACAAAAGTAAAAGAATCCCTTCCCCCAAAGAGGTTTCATTCTGTTGTAGGAGACTATTGTCAAAAGAATTGTAAACTTTTATCCACCAGATAAGAGATTATTTCAAACCACTAATAAAAGAATGCAAATCAAAACAACTCTAAGGCTTCACCTCACTGTCAGGAAATGGGCAGAGATGATAAAAGATGCAACAAGTCAATGTTGGCAGGGTTGTGGAAAGGTAGGCACATATATGCTATTGATCAAGTTGGTGCCATAACACACTCTGCTCACATAGCCTTTGAAAACTCTGGGCCAACATTATGTTAATAATGATGCATCAAGGTTATTCTTTAGTGAAAGTAATAGTTATAGGAGGGGGAAAGCAAGGTCATGCTAATCCCAGAATTATGAGAAAGATATGGAACCTGTCTGAGGCAGCATGGTTTCCATGAGAAACAAATCAACCTGAGTCACCACCCACCATCTAGCAACACTTCCCTAAAAATCATGGTTGCTGGCAGTCTGCTGAACAAATTTAACCTCCAGCCGCTCTGTGATAAATACATCTGTACTGCATACATGCGTATGCTGTGGTTTCTCCTTCTGTAGAACATGACATATGTCACTTGATGGGCTTATAGTGAGTTTGGAGAAGGATCTCACAGAAAGTGTTGGCAGGTACCGCCTGTCTGCTCATCAGCCAGTCTTTTCTGGTTTTTTTTCCTTTTTCTTCCAGACTTCTGCTCTTTACATTTTGGGTTCCTGTCTAGTAAAATATTCATTCAAGGTCAAGTGGTCACTTGAGGTTAATGGAGCTTAGACTCTGAACATGTCAAGCTTGCACTTAACCCAATTGACTGAGATATCAGCCATCTGCCCAGATGAGATGGCTGGACTTTCCCTGTCCTAGATTTCAGACATTTAGGGATATGACAGTTTGAGCTGCTATCCTTTCAATGGCAGGAGGTAAGCAAAAGGCATGGCAAGGTAAAGGAATTCACAAGCTCTCCCAAAGGAGGCCCAGGCACCTTTTTCCCATTTTCTAAAATGCCACCATCAAGTTAATATGTCATATTTTTATCCTAAACTGTTACCTCCATCAATATAGTTTTATGTACTGAAAATCTACAAAAATTGCTTTCTCTCTTCTGTCATGAGGAAAAGTATAATGGAAGAGTAGAGAGGCTGCTACCAATGCAGTCAGGAAGACTTACCTTCCATCTCCATCTCAGACACTCATGACCTGAGTGACCCTGACAATTCATGTGGCCTCTCTGGGTTTGAGTATCCAGAAAATGAGTCCAATAAGATACTCTACCTCCAAGCATAGAGAGGATCAAATAGCCAAGGAATGTCTATTGCTTTGCAAACTACAAAGTGCTACAAACAATGCCAGATATTATTTCTAACAGCAAAAGATCATAGGTTCTCCCCAACTGGATTTTGCTCCGCCTTTCAATCCTTCTTTCAAATGGCATCCCTTCAGAGGATATATCGCCCAGTTGAACTTGGAGACCAGTTGTTCCTTGAACTTGATGGTCTCTCCCTTTCAAGAAATGTAACACAGGATCATAGGTAGAGAAATGGTAGGGACCTTGGAGGCCATCAAGGCCAGTTCCCTCATTTGTACATATGAGGAAACTGGGGCCAAAGAAAATAAAATGGTTACAAGTGTCTAAAGCAAGAACTGAATCCAGATTTTTAGGTAGGTCTTCCTGTCAGCATGTACAGCATTCTATCCCTTATATCCTGCTGCCTGTAGCAGCAGCAGCAGCATTATTACTATTATGCTTTTTTTAAAAAAAACGATACTGGTAGAGGTTCCAAGTATGATGGAGGAGTAAAGAGGCTGCTGCCAATGCAGTCAGGAAGGCTTACCTTCCTTCTCCATCTCAGACACTCAAGACCTGAGTGACCCTGACAATTCAAGTGGCCTCTACAGAGATGTTCCGTGGTATAGTGGAATGGGTGTCAAACTTAGCATTAGGAGGTCTGAGTTTTGAGTCTGAGCACCAACAATTGATAGTTTGTATACTTGACCATGTCATTCCCTTATTTTTGATCCTCAGTTTTCTTATCTGTCGAATGGGAATAATACTTACACTACCTACTTCACAAAATATGAGTCAGATGTCTAAGCATGCTTATGATTAGAGCAATTATATATGTAGATATATAGATATAAATATATAGATACAAAGAGGGACAGAGATAGACAGAGAATAATTATCCTGACTTCCAAAATAAGAGAAGAGAAATGCAAATTCTAAGTCAGGGAATTTTACTTCAATTCCTGGGGAAAATTCTAGAATTGATCATTTTTTGAATGGTTGGCAAACATTTAGAAAGGAAAGTGGTGATTACTGAGAGCTATCTTGACTTCATCAAGTAGTTCTGCCACATAAGTCATTTTATAAAAGTCACGTGTTGGTTACTTAATTATGTGGCTTCTTTTGTGTGTTGGATTTGACTAAATGGCCATTAAGGATGCTTCCAAGTCTCAAATTCTGTGATTCTATGATTCCAGCTATGAAATTTTAGGCCCCAAATGGAGGAGAAATTGTGTTTTTTTCTTTTTGGATTAACGTTGTCTAGTATTAAATATTCAACTTTAGGCAAGTTACTCGTCCTCTCTGACCCTTAGTTAATGCATCAGGAAAATCAGAGGACTGGACTCAATGGTCCTTAAGGTCCCCTTCAGCTCTGAGTCTATGATACAAAGACCCCCAAGAAACTGCTCCCATGAACACGATCCCATTGAATATGCATCAATAGAGAGCCTGCGTGACAAGACCATTCCATTCCCATGTAGCTTGAATGACATCACAAATTTTATGGAGTAATTTAACCTACAAAGGATTGTAAATCTTTAGTGAACCCTCAAGACTTAATGCAATCAATATAACACCATCCAAAGAAAGAGGATTTAAAGGACTCTACCCTTCTCAGGAAATTCTTCCTCTATTTGGAGAAATCTCTAACCACGACAAACACCTTCAGTCCTTTGGTAAGCACACACTACCCCACTATGTTTTATGCTTTACTTAACTTAAGTAGGCAGGGAATTATATGATAGATAGAAAGACAGACCGATAGATAGACGGATGGACAGATAGATGGACAGATAGATGGTAGATAGATAAATAGATAGATAGATACATTGATAGATGAGAGCTAGATGGATAGACAGATATAGATAAAAATATGTGTGGATCTATGAAAGCATATATTTATATATAGATATGTCTCCCAATTGTTGGGTCTGTCAATGAATTATGATTATTTGCATATGAATATGATTATTCACGTGACTCAACATATGAATTGGAGTCAATCAATCAATAACCATTTGTAAGCATTTACTACGTGCCAGGCACTGTACTAAGTAAGCTCTGGGGATATGAATAAAAGCAATGAAAATGGTCCCTGCCCTCAAGTAAGTTATATCTTAAAGACAATATATACATAAAAGATACCTATAGAATAAGGGGAAGGTAACCTTAAGGAGAAGAAACCAGCAACTCGGAAGACAGGGAAAGGTCACTTCAAAAGAATTTGGCCTAACAATACACATAGGAAAAACTAAGTGGATGAAGAATATGCATACTGTAATATTCAGTTGGATAGGTAATCCTTGGAGCTGCTTCTTTAATATATGTATGTTAGAAAAACACTGCATAGGAACAATGGACCGGGGCAAGAATTAAGGAGAGCAAACTGTGTTGTTCTGGTGAAATTGCTGCAGGATCTTGAGCAACGCAAGTCTTCCTAAAACAAAAACTTGTCTTTTTAATGCCCCAAGTTCTTCTGATGATGCCTTTAAATCATTGAACAGCACGATCTCCAAAAAATAAAAATTACATGTGTTTGGAAGAGCAATGAGAAATTTCATGGTAGATGGGAAATTGACTGACTGCAAATGATTTTGGATGACACAATTGTGGGCAGGAACTTGTGGAGAAGATTTGATCAAAGCACCATATGCATAAGGAAAAAGTTGGTCAGTTAGTGAGAGTAAGGAAAACCTAATGCATAATCCATATTATATTATTATATATTACTATTATTATATTATGCATAACCCACATAACAGCAAGAGTGTTAGAGGAAAACACTGAGGCACATTGGAAGGACCCCAGCAGAGGATTTTTTGGAAGAGGTAGACAAGGTGATTATTATGTGAATGGCTTAGCATAACATCCAGGATTTAGTATACTGTCTAGCACATAGTAGCGTTCCAATAAATGTTTATTGACTGATTATTGAGTGGGCTGGGAGTACCCATATTGACAAAATAGCAGATCAATTGAAATGTCCAAGAAATTTTCACTGGGATCCATTGTGGACCAATTGTGGAGAGAATTTACTTCCAACATAGATACAGGCAACTCTGGAATGACTCTTTCTGGCTGCCCCAAAATTCAGAGCTAAAATTATTTTAGACACTCTAGTCAATTGGACATGGTGATGTATTGGTCTGAAATTAACTCAAAAAAAGTTATAAATTTGCCTACTCAGAACATCATAACCATTTCTACCCAGATGTCCCTTCCAGGCAGATGTCCTGTTTACAGAGGATGTGGAGCTGAATGTATCAAATGCTGGAACGCTGCAGACCTTCTCAATGACATCACAAGATCAAAAGCTGAAAAGGGACCTCAGACATCATCTCATCCAATGCCCTTGTTTTACAGATGAGGAAGATGAGTTTCAGAGCTGGTAAAAGATTTGCTGAAGGCCATACAAGTAGGAAGCTAGACGGCTGGGATTGGAACCCATGTTTTCTGACGCCCAAATGCTATGAGTCCATTGAGCAAGCAAACACTTCTTAAGCAATTACTGTGCGCAAAACACTCTGCCAACTGTTAAGGACAAAAAAATTAAGTGAGATCATCCTTGATCTTGAGGAGATCCCATCCTACTGGGTGTGCGAAGGAAGAAGGTTTCAACACATTCCTACTTAAAAAAGGGTATATACAAAATGTCAGTCAATAAAATTATTATAATTAAGTAATTACAATAAATGATCACAAAATAAAAGAAATACAATAAGGAAATTTAAAATAATTGTGCAGTGATCAAAGGAATGGTTACAACTGGAAAAGTCAGAAAATATCAGATGAAAGTATAGGAGGAGATGCCAATGAATTTGATGTAGAATGAAAGAAATTAGAGATTCTGAGGACTGAAGATGGAAAGACATAGGGTTTCTGGGCAGGGGGTTAACCTTTGTAATGGCTGAAGCTGGCAGTTTGGGTGCAGAAAATGGCAAGCATGATGGTTTGGTTAGAATGTCATGAAGGAGAGCAGTGTGTAATTATCCAAGAAAGATAGGCTAGAACAAGACTGAGGAGGGCCTCAGATGCTAGACCTCTGGAGGAATTTTTATTTTATCCTGAAAGCAATAGCAAATAGTAAAATATTGAACTTTCTGGAAGAGGAGGATGTCATGGTCAGTGGTCTTTCAGTTTATGACACAGCCTCCCATCAATCATCAACTCAAAATAGAATGATCAATGGCTACTCACTGGATTCATCCAGGAAAAGCAAGATTGATACTGGGAAAGGAGGGAGTCTCATCATATACAGGGAGAGATGGTAGACAGATAATCTATGTGTTGCCCTGGTACCCACAAAAAGAGCTATTAAAAGAATCAGGGGAAACCTCCAGTGCATTGGCTTGTGAGCCTATGGGGGATTTATGACAAAACATAGACATGAATCACTCATGATGAAAAACCATGGATGAAGAGAAATCTGTGCTAGTAAAAGGAGTAACAAGTTACATAAAACTTAAAGCATACATCCTACTATCACTTTAAAGGAAACATGTCTGAACCAAATCTTACTAGCTCCCCAAAATACTAACCCCCATTTCTGTAGATAGTAGGTAGACAAAGCTGAAATAGGCCTTAGAAGCCTACCCATTTTACAGTGAAAGAAACTGAGGTTCAAGGAACTTTAGGTAATTAACCAAGGCAACAGAGAGTTAACAGAAGAGCTGGGATTTGGACTCAGGTCTTTTCAGTCCAATGCCAACTCTTTTCCTATTCAATGTCACTTGTTTCCCCATTTCTACTATTACCACCCCAGAGCTCTGGCTCTTATTAACCCATAACCAAATTATAGCATTTTAAATTAATGACCATATTAATGACTATTCACAGAGTCATCTTCCTACAAAACAACTTTGCTCATGTTACTTCCTTGGTCAAAAACTGTCAGTGACTTCCTGGCTCCCATGGTTTATGGGATAAGATGCAAAGTTCTTAGCCTTGGTGTTTAATGGAATGCTTCCTTGATTTGGATTCATTTCTAACAGTGTAGTAACCTAGAAAGAGTCTTAGATTCAAAGGACATTGGTTCATGCCCCTGCTCTGAAACTTACTGTTACCTGCAAATCAAAATCTCCCTGGGATTCCTCTATAAAACGATCGGGTTAGACCAAATGACCTCGAATGCACCTTCCAGCACTAAATACAGTTATACGATCCTACCTCGTTAGCCTTGTCTCTCACTGCTTCCATATTTGTATTGGACCCTATGCTCTAACCAAGCTATGTTCTTTGCTATTCCTTGGGGTTTTCTGCCTCAATACCTTTGCTTAAACAGTTCTCAAAAGCTGACAAATTTACCTTTCATGTTTACTTGCTAAAATTCTAACTAAAGTCAGGCAGCTAAGTAGGCATAGTGTAGTCAGAGGGAGGAAGACCTTAGTTTGAATACTTCCCTAGTGCTTACTAACTCCGTAACCAAGGGCAAATTAAATCCCTTTACCTCCCTCAGCCACAGTTTCTTCATCTGTTAAATGGGGGTAAACATAATCTTCCTTCCTGGGTTGTTAAATCAAATTTAAACCACTCTAGAAATGATGGCTGTTAATATTGGCAGCTAACCATCCTACAAGGGAAGTTTCAGACGTCACTTCTTTTGTGAAACCTTCTCTGAGTCCCTTTATGCAAGAAATCACCTTGCCTGTTTCAAACACTCAATTACTTACTTTCTTGTCACATGCATCTCATTCCTGCTTAAATTCTCAGATACTCCCAAGAATCTGTGATCTCAAGTATTTGAATCTTCCTTCCAACAATGGAGATCCCAACCCACCAATGCCTGCCCATCCTATACTATGAGTCCATCTACTCCCACAGTTTTCCATCAACCTTGCCTTTTTACTTGCCTTGATTTTTATTGTGCTTATTGGTGTATACATCTTCTCCTCTACCAGTTCATAGCTTAATATAGTGCTGAATTTGGAGTCATGAGACTTGTATTGGAATCCTTCCCCTTACATGTACTGTATGACATCTCCAGTCAGGAATAAGTGTCTGGTCTCTGGACCCAAATGGCCCTGGAGGAGAAAGTAAGGCAGATGACCTTGCACAGCCCTCCCTCACTCAAATCAAAGTAAGCTTCAAGTCATGTCATCATCTGCCTTATGTCATGGTCCTCTTCAAGAAGAAAGGGCAAATACAACCTGCGAATGAATAGTAGTTTCTTTCCTCTCTGCTCCACTCCGTCCTTACATGAGGGTGCTCTGCCCAGGGGAAGGTCAATTTTGATGGCCAAAAGCTGCTTTTTTTCCTTTGGGTTTACTGGCTATATTTCTTTCTCAAAGACCAAGTCTTAGACCCAATTCACTCTAGATCTCATAGATTGGATAACAGGTTCCTGCGCTTCTAGCACAGTAATAGTAACAGTTTCTCTTTTGGCATGGAACCCTTATGGTCTTTCCCTCCCAGTTTGATTTTTTTTTCTTTTATTATTAAAAGGGCCATCCCTCGAGTCACTATTTAAAAAGGCCTATTCAGTGAATCAGCATTAACTCACTCAAAATCAGAACCTGAAAAAACCTAAGCCTAAAAGGGCCAGGGTCTCCCATGGCATCCTGGGTCATTTCCAGTCTTCCTGATGAATGTCTGCCCACTGGACCCAGATGGCTCTGAAGCAGAAAGAGGCTGGTGACTTTGCACAGCCCTCTCTCACTCAAATAAAAGTCAATTGCAAGTCATGTCATCATCTCCCTGATGCTATGGTCCACTTCAAAAACAAAGGACGAACACAACACAACAACACTGTATGACATTACACAAAGCCATTATCCTCTCTATGGCAAAATCTCCTCATTTCTAACTCTCTTTTCTTGGCTTCCTCCATTTCTATGGAAATAACACTTTTTAAGACCTTTCTCACTGTAGTATTATAGTCTCAAATGATACAATATTTGTGAAGGGCTTCAACTCATAAAGTATTATATAAGGGTATCATATATATATACATATATATACACACACATATATATGTAAATATGTGTGTATGTACAATAATAACCATTATTTTGTCGCTATCATTAGGTGCCAGAGAGGGGGCAGAGACTGTTATCTTACAAGGCATCATTCCCCTCAGAGCATTAAGTATTCCCTCTTCCCCATAGCAGACACCCAACACGTTATTTGGAACTAGAAATCTTCAACTGGAAGAGAAACACCCATAAACCAACAAAGACCCAATCATGAATTTGCTCCATAGCATCACCAATAAATTATCATCCATTCATCATCTGGGGAATGGCTGAACAAATTGCGATATGTGATTATGATGGAATACTATAAGAAATGATGATCAGGATGCTCTCAGAAAAACCTGGAAAGACTTGCATAGGCTGGTGCAAAGTGAAATGTACTGTGTACAAAATAACAGCAACATTGCACAATGATCAGCTGTGAATGACTTAGCTGTTCTCAGCAATACAATGATCCAAGACAACTCTGAAGGACTCATGATGCTTTCCATTCTCAGAGGAAGAATTGATAAAGTCTGAATACAGATTGAAACATATGGTTTTTTAACTTTATTTTTTGGACTATGTTTTCTTTCACAACATGACTATTAGAGAATGCTTTGCAAAACTACGCATGTATAATCTGAATTGCTTGACTTCTCAGTGAGGGGTATTAGAGAGGAAGGAAGAGAGAGAATTTGGAATCCAATGTTTTAAAAATGAATGTTAAATTGTTTACATGTAACTGGGGGAAAATAAAGTACTGAATAATACCAAAAAAGATCATCCAGCCTGAATGACAGGAAAAGTCTTGCCTCCCCACACATCTCTTATCACAGCCCATTCCATTTCTGAATAGCTCTAATAGGAGATTTTTCTTTATACGAAGCTGAAATCTAGCTTCTTGTAATTTTCTAGTTCTGTGGTCTAGGGCCAAACAGAATACATCTTCCACATGATTTTTCTTCAGATATTTGAAGACAATTATCATTTCTCTCCAGAGCCTTCTCTTCTCTGAACTATTAACTGAATGAATGCCAGATTATATTTCCATAAAAGACATTTTTGTCCAAAACAAGAGGGATTTGGAGTTGGGAAAGATGTTAGAGATAATCTAACCCCAACCTTTCATCTTCCAGAGGAGAAAACAGAGGCCCAGAGAGGCCACACTGTCAGAAAGTCATAGAGCTGGGTGGCGACTCCAAATACTATGAATCCAAAAATGTTTCTCTTCCTGGTCCTCTGCTACCTTATGGCAGCCTCTAATTCAGAAATCGACAGTAGAATACTACTGATTCAGAGGCAGCATGGCATAGCAGTTAAAATAATAGACTTGGAATTGGGAAAACAAGGGTTTAAATCCCATCCTAAACCCTAAGCATGACCCTGAGCAACCCTCAGTTTCCAAAGCAGCAAAATGGGAATAATAATAGTCTGTTTCATAGGACTGTTGTGAGGTTCAAATATAGGTAGAGTATCTTGAAAACCTTAATGCAGTCTATCAGTTTTAATGGTGATGATGATGATGATGATGATGATGATGATGATGATGGTGACAGTGATGACAGTGCTGCTGGTGCTGGTGGTGATGATGATAATGTCTACCCCCATTAAGCCTAAAGTTCTCAGCCAGACTTTAAAAGTCATATATAATCTATCCCACCACCTTACCCAGAAGCTTCCATGAACTCTCTGCTCTAGGCCACTCTGTATCATCATTGTCCTCCATGTATGACATTGGCCTGCCCTTCCACCTATCCATGGTTGATCTAAACTTTAAGATCCAACTCAAACTATGACTCCTCTATAAAGATATCTCCTGGTCTCTCCAGGCCACACTGTTTATTTCCCCTGAGAGAGTATGTGGGGGAGGGGGAGATTCTGGAGTCAGGAAGACTCATTTCCTTCAGTTCAAATGTGGCCTTTGGATACTTACTAGTTGTGTCACCTTGCCCAAGTCACTTAAACCTGTCTGCATGGTAAACCTTCCCAGTATCTGTCAAGAAAACCCCAAATGGAGTAACGAAGAGTTGGACATGACTGAATAAGAAAAATCTTTAATCCTTAAAAGGTAGACATTATTTATCCCCATTTTAAAAATGAGAAAACAGAGCAGAGAAGTTAAACAATTTGGCTAATGGCACACAACTACTTACTAGCACAGGCAAGATGCCATCTCTGGTCACTCCTGGCTCCAAGGCCTCACTTCTTTCCTTTCCTATATAGGCATCCCAGAGCTAGTATGTGGTAGTAGAGAAAAAACAGTTCTCAGAACCAGAAGTCCTGAATTTGGGCTGTGGCTCTGTCACTTATTAGTCATGTGACTTTGGGTGACACACTTAACTTTTCTCAACCTCAGTTTCCTCATCCAGAAAATGGGGATATTGATGCCCAAGAGGCTGTTTTTGGAGTGAAAATATTTGGCTTTGCATCCAAGTTCTGCTACTGATTATAGAAACCTAGGAAAGTTGCTTTCTTTTCTTTGACTCAGTTTCTTAAAGAAAGAGACTAATCTTGATGATTCTTAAATTCTCTTTCAGCTTAATATTTTATGAAAACTCCTGGAAGAAAGATGTGAAGATGAAAAAGAGTCAGGAAAATTAAGGTCATTTTCATCCCGAAAAATGATGAGTGTTTTCATTCAAACATAATTTCATACTCAATATTTCAGAGGCAAAAATATCACTAGCCTCAGTATGTCCTCAAGGAACCTGAAATGTGAGGCATAGAACATATGGGTTCACTAGAACACAGATGGGCGATGACTGGACTAGATTTTAGTTTTTACCTAACTTCCCGTATTTCCCACTTTCTACTAGTTCAAGAAAATCAAGACTCAATTGTATTCCCAAACCAATTGCCGTTTGCTACAAATGGCTCATTCAAGAATCTAAGTGTGATGGTGTAAACAGCATACTGTATCCAACTACCACAATTTTTGTCTAATCCTTCAATATTTGAAGAAATAAATTTATACCATGTTTCTTGATTCACTCAAGTTCTACTCTCAGTGAAGCGGAAATGTGAGGGAAAAACCGCAGTCAGAGAACATGGATTTGATGGTGAGTGGTCACTTAGTAGCTTGGAGACCTTGGGTAAATCACCTTACTTGTCTGAGTCTCGGTTTCCTAATACATAAAGTGAGTTGGGTTAGATGACCACATGTCCAGTGGAAAAAATCTATCATCTGAGAGGAGGAATGAGATAGAGGTAACAAATATTTACTTAATGCTAACTACAGGCACGAAGCTAAGCACTTTAGATGATATTGCATTATCTTATTGATCTCATGTGAAGCAGGTTCAGCAGAAAGAACTTTGGTATCAGAGAACCAAACTCTGACTCTTCTGTAGGTTTGACCTCAGTCTCTTTCAACCTCAGTTCTTCCTCTGAAAAACAAAGGGACTGAAACAGAAAGAGATGGCCTGAAGACCCTCTGAACACTAAATCTTTGGTGGTTGGACCCAATGCCTCACAACAGTGTGAAAATGAATCTTGTATCCCAAAGGTTATGTATATACCATGTCTTAGGTCCCATAAACTAGGAAAACCTCCAAGAAAGGGTCATGATGGACTGTGTCTGACATCAACTGACAAATACACTTTGGTCCATGGGAGCTCATCACTAAAAGGTTGCCCACAGAATTATGAATTGTCAAAGTTTTTGCACATCGTGGAGGTAATCTACCCAAAGCCCTGAGAAATGGTAATCTGTGTGAGACAAGGCTTGTCCCTATTAATGAAAGAGTGCATCTCTTTTCAAATGCCAAAGTTTAATTAGAGGTAATAGAAGAATAATTCCACCTATATGAATGTGGATGGATGTGTGAGCCAGACAGAATAAAAAGAAAAAACAATCCTGCTATCCTTCTACCACCAAAGCTCTTCTACAATGGCACGTTACTGTAGAGAGGTGACTGTGGCAGTATTAAAGCCATAACAAGGGGCTGGAATTTGGAAAGTCTTGGAATACAGACTTGGCGATGGACTGAATGTCTAATGTTTGAAAAGTAGCCTGGCTAAGACTTACCACCAAGAGTTCATCTAACAGAAGCTGGCAGTCTTTTTGTTTTTATAATTATGATATGGCATATAACAGTTAGGGGGCCAAGCTTCAGGTCAGAAAGACCTGGGTCCAAGTCTTACATAGGCGATGTCAGATTAGACTTGTGACCCGGGTCACAGTTTCTCAGTGTGTCTAGCAGCTCTCTTAGACAAGGGATCTCTATCTGGTATCTTGAATTAGACTTTTTGAAGATGGAGTAATACAATAATGGCAGCTAGCATTTATAGAAGATTTGCAAATAATTTTACACATGTTTTATCTTCACAACAAGCCTGTCACACAAGTGTTATCAAATCCAGAAGAGGAAAAGGGATAAATGACTTTCCCAGGGTCACATAGTTGGTAAGCATCTAAGGTAAGATTTAGACTCAGGTTTTCCTGACTCCAGGTCCTACTCTCTGCTCATCATGTCTCCCATTTCTATGATGTTCAGTCATTCAGTCATATCTACCTCTGTATTACCCTATGGATATTTGTCCATTGAGTTTTTCTTGGCAAAGATACTGGGGCAATTTGCTTTTCCAGTCTGTCCCCATTTAATAGATGCGGAACTGAGGCAAAGAGGGGATAAGTGACTTGCCAGGGTCACACAGCTAGTACCTGCCTAAAGCCAGATTTGAACTCAGATCTTCCTGGCTCTGTTCCTAGTTCTCTATTTATTACACCTAGCTACCTTTATACTTTTTATTATTGTATTTCAATATAACTGGTTGCCTTTGTAATCCTATGGACTTTGTTATATGTGTTTAAAGAAATCATTCAGCAGAGGTGTCCACCCTTCCTGACAATGGGGGTCAGGACACAAAATGTTAAGAAGCCCTGATATGATAAACTACTGACCAGGCAGCAATCAATATGAGTGCCAGAAGTTCTCATATAAGAAGTTATCCATACAGGTGAAAGGATGGATATGAACATCCTCCTCCTCAGTGCTTAAAATGAATAATGCAGGGGAGATCCTCTCTGGTGAATTTAAGGCAAAGCTAGACACAAATCACACTGGATTGCAGAATGCAATGGAAAGAGTATCAGATTTCTTCATGAAACCTTCCCGATTCTTGGCTCCTGAGCCACCTCCCAAATTCCTTTGTATTTCTTTTCTATGTAACTTGTGTATACTTGCAGATACTTCCCTGATAGAATCTAAGTTCTCTGTGGGCAAGGACTGGCCTACTGCTATTTTGGATTCTCAGTGCCCATCCTAGTGCCTGAAATATAGTTGGTACTTAATGAAAGTTTATTTGTTGATTGATTGATTTAGAAGACACAAGACAAGTTTGAATTAGAATCTTTCTACTTTCTACCTCTGTGACTTGGGCTAGCTTTGTCACCTCTTTGATCTCTAAGGTTCCTTCCAGCTCTAAATCTAAATCTCTGATGCCCCCCAAAAAAGAACAGAGGTGTTGTGATCTGACTCAGTGGAGAAAGGACCCAAATCCAAGAACTCACAGATATTTCAGAGTATCTAAGTATTCACAGCAAATTTTGTCAGTTCTCATCCTATTCAAGAGAGAAATTCTCCATTTCCTGTTACCATTGCTGGTGAGTCCATTTGGCTGATGGGGTCTTCTAATCTGTCACCTATTTCCCTACCCAGAAGTCTCAGGTGAGATATCCATGATCCACTGTGGGTAAGGATGAAGGATGCAGCAAATCTGCAACTCCCAGCAGTTGTAGAATAAGTGATCTGGGACATTCCCACACTATAAACATTTAATGAGACTTGCTCCCAACAGAATATGCACAACATCCATTTGCTCTTTCATATAATATTTGCAGGAGCAGCACGGACCAAAGGTTACTTTGGATCCTCATCCAGTAATGTTTCCTGTAAATAAAAATAAGTTCTACCATTTAATTTCCAAAAACATCTTAAAAAGGAAAAAAAAGGTCAAATGCTCAATCAATTCTGCTTTATCTCATTCCAACAGCCATGGGAACCATTAGTGTTACTCAGAAATAAGAAGTATTCAACTCAGTTGCCAACAAACATCTTATACTAGCTTGCTCTTCTCTGGCCTTAACTAGGAACTATTCCCATGAGCTGTGGATAATACATAAGGATGGCACTGAAGGCTGTGTAAATATAAAGATGCTGCACAAGGACAACATTTTTCTTGAGATATCCAAGGATACTAGTACTGGTGCTTTAGAGTTAGAGGAGTCCTGTAAGGATCTAGTCATAGCATCACTGGATCATAGAGCAAGTTGGGATCTTAGAGGGTAAATCAATGCCCTCCTTTTGCCTACGAAGAAATATAGGCCCTGATCTATACAGAGGGAAACACCTTCAACCAATCATACTAGGAATCTGTGAGTGCTAGATCCTGCTATGAATAAGTCAGAAACTGACTTGGAAGAGTTAGGAGAAACCAAGTTACAAGAAGACAAAGAGGGCAACCATGTTAGGAGTGGATTCCCTTTATGCC
Organism: Pseudocheirus occidentalis; assembly: GCA_028646575.1. NCBI lineage: Eukaryota > Metazoa > Chordata > Mammalia > Diprotodontia > Pseudocheiridae > Pseudocheirus > Pseudocheirus occidentalis. The sequence continues at coordinate 22,880,848 of CM053598.1, forward strand.
TGAATTCAGAGAAGTCTCCATTGTAAGCATGGATCAGATCAATCTTTCTATAGCTAACATGAAATGATGTCATCCTACGGTTATCAGAGGACAATAACTTGAGATGTGATTACATTCATCTTCAGCCTTTATGTGCCCTCTTGCACCATTACAAGCTCAATCACTGCTGAATCTTGGATTATGCAAAGTAAACCCTGGACCAGTATACATAGATAACTACCCCAGGTTAAATTCCAGTAGGAACTGACCAGCCACAATAAAGCTTGCCCTGAAATGCCTCCAAAACACTTCCGAAGAATTTGGCAGAAAGTACAAAGAAATCTTGAGAAAACTTAATATTCCATGCCCTCTAATTTCATCCAGCTACTGTGACCCATTTTCAAATCCCTAGACAATCACAAGCTTTGGAAAAAGATAATGTATCTCAACCACTTCAGCAAGCTAGGGACATCTCTAGTTGGAGCAGCTGACCATTCATCCAGAAGTTATTTGAAATGGTGAAAATCTCCAGAAAATCAGAAGAGAATGCCTACCCCTCTTGGGTGAATATGAAGCTGCCCCATTATCCAGTACTCATCCAGAAGTTTGGCATCACCTCAGTGACAAAACTAAAGGCCACCTCACCCTGCCAGTCATCATAGGCAGACTACTAACTTACCTGAGGGACAAAGATCTCCATTCCAAAGGTCAAGGGACAGACAATACCTAGATGATCAAAGGGATCCCAAAGCTATCTAACCAAGGGGAAAGTTTATGAATTTTAATGAGTACTTTGACATCCACATCTTAGCTATAATCTGGGAGACTATTTTTGCATTTATTTTCAGAGTTCCTTCTGAACTCAAATCCTATGAGCAGATCCTCTGAAGTACCAGAGTGGGGAGAAACTTTCACAGGGACTGCTGCAAGGACATCATGAGCACAATTCTAAACTATGCTCAAGTACCTTATGGATGCCCTGTACATGATATGCTGAAAGCAACATATTGAACAAAATGGTGACCCCTAACTTTGCCTGTATCTCTGGAGCTAACCACTGAAGGAATCTATTAAATCAGAACTGGCCATGTGAGACAGCATCTTCCCTCTCACTGCTCTGAGACCTGTTTACCAAACTGATGCTTGATTCCCATGATAACATTTTTAACTCTCACTTGATAACCTTGTGGGACTTGACTGTAAACAGTACCAGCAAACACATATATCTCATGGCACTTTCTAGCTGGATTATTCATTTTAAAGACTTTACCAGCTGTGGCATTCTACATTCAACGTTCTTTGTTCATTGATGTAAAGTCCTCCTTGGTTTTGACATTATTTGCTTTAAAATTCTTCCTAACAACTATATGAACACAACTATAAAACACTTTTCACACAAATAAAGTCAGATTTAAATAAATGGAAAACTATTCTTTGCTTGTGGGTAGACTAAGCCAATGGAAAATGACAATTCTACCTAAATCAATCTATTCATTGTCATACCAATAAAACAATCAAAAATTGTTTTAAACAGCTAGAAACAATAATGATAAAATTCATCTGAAAGAACAAAAGCTCAAGGATATCAAAGGAATTGATGGAAAACTGGGGGGGGGAGGGAAATGTGGTCTAGCCATATCAGATCTCAAACAGTATCATAAAGTGTTAATCTTCAAAATAATCTGGTATTTTCTAAGAAATAGAGTGGTAGGTAGATCAATGGAATAGATTAGGTACAAATTATGCCATAGTAAATGACCATAATAATCTAGTATATGATAAACCAGAGGAGATCTAAACTTTTGGGATGAGAACTCAGTATATCACTAAAACTACTTGGAAAGTAGAAAACAGTATGGCAGAAACTATGTTTAGACTAACATCTTACACAAAATACCAAGATACAGTCAAAATAGGTACATGATTTACACATAAAGTGTAATGCCATAAACAAATTAAGACTGCATGGAATAATTTATCTGTTAGAATTATGGATTGGGGAAAAATTTAGGACATAGAAAGATATAGCAAGTATTTCAAAATATAAAATAGATAATTTGGTAAATGATTGAAGAATATGAATAACCAGTTTTCAGACAAAGATATCCAAGCTAACTATAGTCATGTGAGGAAAATGCTCTAAATCGCTATTGGTTAGAAAAATATAAATTAAAGCCACTCTGATATATCACTTCACATGTATCAGATTGGCTCATATGAAAAAAGGAAAATGTTTGCTGTTGGAGGGAATATGGGAAAATTGTGACACTAATGTACCATTGGTGGAGTTATGAATTGATGCAACCATTCTGGGGAACAATTTGGAACTATGACCGAAGAGCTTTGAAATTGCACATGCCCAGCAATACTACTGCTAGGTCTATATTCCAAAGACATCCAAAGAAAGTAAAAGGACTTATTTGTACAAAAATATTTATAGCAGCTCCTTTTGTGGAAGCTAAGAATTGGACATCAAAGAGATACTCATCAACTGGGGAAAGACTAAACAAATTGTGGTATATGATTGCTATGGAATATTATTGTGCTATAAGAAAGGACAAGCAGAATGATTTCAGAAAAACCTAGAAAGACTTACATGAACTGATACATACTGAAGTGAACAGATCCAGGAAAATGTTGCACACAGTAACAGCAATACTGTTTGATGAATAACTGTGAAAGACAGCTATTCTCAGCAATGCAGTGACCCAAGACAATCCCAAAGGACAAATGATGAAACATACTATCTATCTCCAGAGAAAAAAATCTGTTATTATTTGAATACAAACTGAAGCATGCTATTTTCACTTTTCTTCATTATATGCTTTTATTTGAATCTTCTCATACAAAATTACTAATATGGAAATGTTATACATAATTGCACATGTACAATCTATATCTGATTGCTTACATGTCAGAGAGAAGAGAGAAGAGGGAGAGGAGGGATAGAATTTGGAACTCAGAACATTAAACAAAAAATGTTTAAAAATTAAATTAAAATAAAATTCTTTCCAACTATAGCATTCCATATAATATCTGGGTGGAAAGGTAGATAGAATGCTGGTCCTTGAGTCATGAATCATGAGAGCAAATCCTGCCTCAGACAATTAGTAGCTTTGTGACCCTAAGCAAGTCACCTAGCTGATATGTGCCTCAATTTCCTCATCTGTTAATAAAAAAGTTTAGACTTCATTAGATGATCTCTAAAGTCCTCTCCATGTTTAAACACTAAGCTAACACAATACATTGTTTTTGGGGATTTCAAAGTGCTTTATATACTTTGTTTCATTTGATACAACAACCCTATGAGGTGGTTACTATTATTATCCTCACCCTACAGATGAGGAAGCTAAGGCTGATAGAGGTTTTGGAACTTTCTCAGGTTCACATAGCTAAAGACTGTCTTGAAGCGATTTGAGCTCAGGCCTTCCTAACTCAGTAGCTAGGTGGCATAGTGGACAGAGTGTTGGATTTGGAGCCAAGAAGACTTACCTTCATGTGTTCAAATCTGGCTCAGACACTTACTAATTGTGTGACACTGGGTAAGTCTCTTCCACTTCTGTCATCTGACATTTGAGGTCCTATGTTCTTTGTTCTAAGGTTCCTCCTTGCCAAAAAATTCCATGTTCTGAGATCTCTTATAGTTCTGAAGTTTTGTATTTTGTGTTCTAAAGTTCCTGCTAGCCCTGACATTCCATGTTTTAAGTTCCCTTCCAGCTCTAACATTCCATGTCCTAAGATTCCTGCCAATTATAATTTCACACATATATATGGACCAGGATGCCCTTTTCCGGGCAAAACACTGTCAAGACCTTCTTGAAACTGGTAATTACTCCATGCAGAATTGTTCTGTTCACATCCCATTAGCACCACAATATCAGCCATATTGGAAAACACGTATTTGAAGTTTGGGATATATTTTAAACTCTTAAATATGCCATTGTGTTTATTTCTCCTTTGGGCAAATTCTTTGTTATGTCAAATTTCCATTTGAATGGATTTGTTGTAAAATTTGGATTCAATCAAAAGGCTAAACTTAAAGATCTAGTGACCTCAAGGCCACAGCTTCCCCACCCCTGCATTAGAACATTCAGTAATTCTCCTAACAATAGCTTCAGGTTTTATTAAATTCATTGATCTCTAGCTGATTGACTAGAAGTCTCAAAAGAACACACACACACACACACACACACACATATACACTTATTTCTTCAATAAATAAGAGCACTGAAGAGATGGAACTGTAAGGGAAAAGCAATGGATTTGGTGTGGGTTTTTTTAAAGTAGCCTTAGAACACTGTCTCTTACACTTACTAGCTAGTGTCACCTTGGGCAAGTCACCTTGGGCAAGTATCTTAACTTCTCCAGATCTGTTATCTATAAAATTAAGATAGTAAACTAAATGCTGTCCAAGGTCCTGCCTAGCGTTAAATGCTATTATCCTGTGAATCAATCAACAAACACTGAAGCTATGAGATGTGCCTCACATTTATTTATGGAACAGAACATTTGAAGTTGAGGATTTATTGAAAGACAGGAAAGGAGAATTACGAAGTATAGAACAATGTATCTCTTTACAAATAATCATTCCTAGTTCTGCCCCTTGAGGGTAAAAAGAACAAATTTAAACCTCTGTCACTATAACCACCCTTCAGCTGCTTAAAGACCACTATCCTATCCCACTCCAAGTTGAGACTGTGGAATTCATGTAGTCCAATTTTTTTTCTTTGTTAATGTCCTGAAAAGGTCGATAATTCTGATTGCTTTTCCCCTTTAAACACATGGAAACTGGATGTAATACAAAGAAATTAACCAAAAAATAAACAAAATAACAGATTTAAGAGCTCAAAATATGTCTCAACTTTCAAGTCTTCTAAGTTTTCTCTTTACAAGGGATGATCTCCAGGCATTAGGGTGCAATGGAGAGGGTGGGGGATTTGGAGTCAAAGGATCTCATTTTGAAATCCTGGATTCCTTATTTTCTATATGTGTGACCTTGGGCAAATCATTAACCTTTCTAGACCCCACAGTCTTCATTTGTAAGATAAGGAGATTGAACTAGATGATCTCTACAGATATTTAAGCTCTAAATCTAGACTTTTTGATATATTTGCTACCTGGTTGACCCGTACTTACAAATGCCCTTCCTAAAATATGACTTCCATAACTGAATACACTACACAAGACATGGCCTGACCAAGACAGGTGACACCTAAACTCCTGAATGCAAAAATGTGAAAATATACAGGGAAGACAATGCAAAATAGGACAGGACCTAGGAATTGGCTTTAGCATAAAAATTTGCATTTGCATTGACTCACCCAAAAATTTCACGAAGAAATAAATAATTAAGAAACAAAAAATAGGAGTGTTAGATCAGAAACCAAATGGCCTATTTCACTTTCAGTGAGACAAGGAATAGAATATTTCAAGGTTATTCCTACATTGGTTTCTAATTCCATCAAGTGTCTACTAAATATATAATTAGAACAGTAGGATTTGGAACAAACCATTTGTTAATTGCAGTGTCTATACAAATGCTTGTTCAATACTCCAATGGATCCATTGTCTCACTGACATGGGTACACCCTCCAAGGCTACATATTGCCACCCATCTATGCCTTTTCATTTCTTGGGCTTCTTGTCCAGGTCCTCCAATAAACCTTTCATAGAGAATCTATGTAAACCCATGTATACATAATAGACTGTGAGTTTGTTTCTTTCATGCTACCAGTAAAATATTAGTATTTATATAGGAAAGCCTTTTCAAAGGAGAAATTAGCACTAATCATTTTACATCATTGGTCTTATCAGTCAATGTTGGGTTTTTGTTGTTGGGGTTTTTTTGTTTGTTATTTGACCCTTCACATTGGTTGTGAAGCTTTGAGAAGCCCAGTTTATTTTCTCTGTTGAACCATCTGGCCCAGTCAACATTTATCACAATCTTCAGAGAAAGATCCAAGGAATCAGGACCTCTGGGAATAAGGGACTTTTTTCCTACTGATAATCAGCAAGTATTTATTAGG
>CM053598.1:22894494-22921510 GCA_028646575.1 Pseudocheirus occidentalis
TGGGACTCAGTGTTATGGTTTCTGAATAAAGACCTTGGTTCTGCCTTCCATGTGGAGAGTTTGCTATATTTTGTGATCCAAAACTACACCAACATATTCATAACCATCATGGGTGTTGTGAATATCTCATTATTGATACAGGGTGATATCTTCCTTCATTAGAAAGAATTCAGAGGCATGGGTGATCAGTAAGCATTCAGTTGGGGATGGTGAAGACAGAAAGGGGGACACTCATTGTGCCTGGTCCTCTGTCTCAAAAAGCAATCACAGTTACCAAGTACCCCAAAAATCAAACCCCAGAAGCAATCCTTTGTAAATGCTATCATCACCAATTTTTTTTTTAGATGCTGTTTTCTGTTCACCCTGCACAACCATGCTGGACAGCAGCTTAGAGGGGGAAAAATGCCTCAAGCTCTTGAGGTTGGTTCTGAATGCTAATGCATTTGTATATGATAGATTTAATACAGAACTGAGAATAAATGACTTTCAGCAGCTGCACTCTGGACCTATAAATCGCTCTGAGTACTACAAAAATCCATACAGAGGAGGAACAGCTGTATAATTTACAGCATCAGTATTTGTCAAGAAAAGCTGCAAATACAAGACTTGATTTCTCCTCTTTTTTTCAGCAACACACTTACCACAAAAATTAGAAATTATCCTTCCAGAAAACCTATTTAGATAAGCACGTCTATCCATCGAAGCGTGGTGCTACTTTAAAACACAGCATCCTGCTTTAATTCTTCTAAATTTGGAGAAGAAAAAAACCTGTTTCAGAAGGATGAAAAAGAGCCTACAAAGTTTCCCTGAGATATAAAAAACAGAGTTTGCTAGTGGGATTTTACAATTCAATTAGTCCCCTCACAGATAATCGGGACCCCACCACCACTGAGGAACGTTAACCAGATGACTTGCAGAGCACAGCAATACCAAAAATAGTACTTAAGTTAATGGACTAATTGCAAAGTTGCCCAGATTAAGTTCTGTGTTCTTTTTCTTGGGTACTTTATATGGAGAAAATGTGAAGTGACATTTAAGAGTTGGATCACTTTCCATGGGAAATCAACCTAAATGAAAGTCAGCAATTAACATGTGTTTGTTGACTGACAGATTCCCACTGTTGTTATAGGAAGGGGAAAAAAAGATGGTCACCCAAGGGAACTGTGACTTTATGCACATATGAATGACATCAAGGAGCCAAGATTCTACTGTATGTGTATTCACTCTACTTGTATAGTCAAAATCCCCACAATTAATCAAATCTCTCATTAAGTGTCATCAATGTGCCCATCACTGTGGTAGGAATAGGAGAAGTAGAGCAAAGAGAGTACTGGTTTGGGAATCAGGAAGACCTGTGTTCAAATCACACCTCTGATATAGAGTAGCTTTGTGACCCTGGGATATAGTCTCGACCTCAATGACCCTCAGTTTCTTCGTCTGTAAAATGAAGGCAATAATAGTGTGATGTAGCAGATGGGACTCTGGATTCAGAATCAGGAAGACTTCAGTTCAAATCCTGCCTTTCAGATACTTACTAGCCATGTGACTGGGGACAAATCATTTGACTATAGACACGTATATCCACCCATAGGCACGTGGTGATGTCTATACACTGATCTGTGAGTCTGTCTTCAAGTGGGTCTTGATTCAGTTCAGAGATCGGCCAACGTCCCCTTTTAAATACTACATGATGCAGCCAATTTGATCAATCCTTCTACATGATCTAATTATAGCTCTAAGCCGGTGGTTCTCAACCTGTGTGTTATGTTCCATTTGTAACAATGAAAATGCATCCTATATATCAGATATTTACATTACGATTCATAATAGTAGCAAAATTACAGTTATAAAGTAGCAATGAAAATAATTTTATGGTTGGGGGGGTCACCACAACATGAGGAACTGTATTAAAGGATCACAGCATTAGGAAGGTTGAGAGCCACTGCTCTAAGCTTATTCTCCCTCCAATACCTCCTTTTCAATCAATATCAAATATGCAAAGTATCTGTGAAGTTCTCAGCGTGAGGAAATCCCACTGTGGGAGATATGTCCCCACCAGTGAAAATCCCCACCCATGTGGGAACTTAGCCCACACTAGAAGAGGAACACAGAATCATAGATTTAGAATTGGAAGGACCTCAGAGGTCGTTAAGTCCAGGCTACTCTCTTTTTACAGGTGAAAGAACTGAGGCCCAGAAAGGTTAAGTGAACCCCAAGGTTGCACAGAGAGGAAATGGCTTGGGTTGCTCTAATCTAGCTCTCTTTCCACTGTACTAAGTCCTAAGGAATTACCAGAAACACAGAGGAACTGAGAGACATGCCCAGAGGGTCACATAACTAAGTCCCAGAGGTAAGAATTGAACTATAAACCCAGCACCTGGATCAACTATGCCATGTTGCCTTTATGGAGCACAGAGAGAAAGTAGCTGAGCCTGGATCTCTCAATAAATATTATCTTAGGAAGACAACTTAAAATCCAGCTGTTCTTCTGCACTAAAGTGCAGGTGTTTTTGAGAAAGGGGAATTGTAAAAGAAGTCCCATGTAAATCCAACATCACTTTACATAGCAAGAAGAGGAGTTCAATTCTTGTCTCCACTGAGGCATAAAAGCTTCACAGTGCTTGCCAATACAAGCTGGTAACTGGGCACACAAGGCCTAAGAAGGAGGGATTACAGGGTGGCCTCTGGCCAGAGCTGCAGGCCCACATTTCCAGCCACTTGGTGGATACCCCACCTGCACCAATAGTTCAACGAGTCCAGACTTGAATGAATTCTCTTTCCCCAGATAGTTGTTCCTCCTCCCAGCTCCTAACTCCTCTCAATTCCATCATTGTTACCTGAGCTGGAAAACTCAGGGTTAGCTTAGAGTTTGTCTTCCCTTTCAACACCTTTATCCAATCAATCTCCAAGTAAGTCCTAACAATTTCACCTTTGCATTAGCTCTCACATCCATTTCCATCATTCATGGCACAACTACCCCATTCCAGGCTTACTTATGATATTTGTTGCTGTTTAGTCATCTCAGTCATGTCTGACTCTCCATGACTACATTTGAGGTCTTCTGGGCAAAGATTCTAGAGTGGTTTACGATGTCCTTCTCCAGCTCATTTTACAGATGAGGAAACTGAGGCAAACAGGGTTAAGTGACTTGCCCAGGGTCACACAACTGGGAATTATCCAAGGTCAGCTCTGAACTCAGGGAGTCTTTCTGCCTCCAGCCCCTGCCGTCTATCTACCTACCTGCCCCAGCTTACAACGTACCAGACGATTATAATAATCTCCTGATTTTCCTGAATCTAGTCTTACCCTTCTTCCAACATATTCAAGCTACTGAATGATGTATGGAAGCAGCATGATCTGATGACATTTGGGCTGAAGAGACCTGGTGCAAATCCTGACTTTTCTAATTGCTACCTCTGAGATTTGGGGCATATCATGGAACTTCCCCTGGCTTAAATTTCCTCATTTTTCAGACTATGGGGGACTAGATTACATTAGCTGCAAGAGTTTGTCCTTAAACTATTTCTTGGGCTTAGATCAATTTGATTCAGCAAAACCTAATTAAGCATTTATTATACTCAAAGTCCTAAGCAAAGCACTCATGTGGAAAAGAGAAGGAAAAAAACCAGCCCCTGCCCTCAAGGACCTTCTGTTCTAAATCCTGCAATTTATACAGATAAATAAGTACAAGGTATTCGGAGCAAAGAGAGATGATGTCAATATTTGTTGAGTGATTTATTCATGCAATAAGTTCATACTGAATGCCTTCTGTGTACATTGCCGCTGTGACAAGCAATGTATTTTCATCAAATACTGACCATAATAGATTTAAATAGTATTTTAAGGTTTGCCAAGCAGTTTATAAATATTATCTTATTCACACCAATCCTGCTATTATACTCACTTACATATAAGAAAACTGAGTGAGAGATGGGTTAAGTGACTTGCCCAGGGTCACACAGTTGGGAAAGAGCAGAGGCTGCATTTGAACGTAGGTCTTCCTGACTCTAGGTCCAGCACTATCTACTGTACCACCCAACTGCCTCTATTTTCACAACCACAGGCACTTATGCTTCTAATTATCTAAATTCACAGAAGGAATGAGGAGTTGGATTGGTTCTAATTAAGCCAAAATGCCCAGATCACAATGGGCATGTACAGATATGGCAGAGGGGCTAGAATACCCTCTCTTCCTCCGACACTTATTAATAGAGTCATTCTGGAAAAGTTACCTAATGTCTCCGCCTCAGTTTTCTTATCAGGTAAAATGGAAATGATGATAATAAACCGCTAGGTTGCTGAGAGAACCAAATGAGGTAATGTATGTAAAGTATTTGCAAATGTTAAATGCTACATAAATACCAGTTCTTACTATGGATGCAACAAATGAATTCAATTCAATGAGCACTTGTTAATTTTGGACTTGGTAGCAGCTTTGGCTTCTTTTAAGACTCAACTTAAATGCATCCTTCTGCAGTAAGCCTTTCCCAGTTCCCAGCTTCTCCTTCCACCCACTCTGTCTGCATCTTATACATGTCTATTTAAATAGATAATGTTCTCCTCCCCCATTAGAATGTAAGCCTCCAGATAGTAGGGACTCATTTCACTTTTATTTTGTATCCCCAATGCGTAACATTGTTACTATTCAATCACTGTAGGACTCTTCATGACTTTGGGGGAGGGGAAAGGGGGTTCTTGGTAAAGATACTAGAGTGGTTTGCCATTTCCTTCTCCAGTGGATTAAGTCAAACAGAGGTTAAGTGACTTGCCCCGGGTCACACAGTTAGTGAGTGTCTGAGGTTAGATTTGAACTCAGATCTTCCTAACTCCAGGCCCAGTGCCCTATCCATTGATCCTCAAAGCTGCCTGTGTGACTCATAGTAAGCACTTAATAAATACTTACTGATTAATTGACTGAGTGATTGCCAGTTACTGTTCTAGGTGCTGGGATTCAAAGGCACACTCAGTTCTAGTGAAATCCTGTTCCAATCCCTCATTCAGGCATGGTGTTGACCCTTCGTTCTCAAAGCAGCACAAGTCCTTACTTACAACTAGGTGGTAGTCAGTGTTTTACTTTATATAAGGAATATCTGAGTTCAAATCCTGCCCCAGATACTTTGGGACCCTGAGAAAGTCACTTTGCTAACTTAGGCCACAACTTCCTCATCTGTAAAATGGGGGGTTGTACCTGATGGCCTTCCAAACGGTTTCTAGTGCTAAAACTATGACCAAGCTAGATAGGCCATACAGTAAATGGCAACTGATTTGTTAAGGACATATTATTAATTGTGGCTTCTATATGAAAACTGACACAAAAAATGTAATTAGGAATATGTGTCATCAGACAAAAAAAGATGTAGATTGGTCACACAAAAGAGACAGACGGCTGGCCCAAAGGCTGAGTAGAATCCACTGTATATATACATGTATATGCATATTTTAAAGAGTGAATCTGCAGAGGGGTATGGAAAAAACACACAGGAAAAGTAAGACATAACATATGAATGTCATGTAGTCTATGTCGATGGCAGAAATGAACACCCAAACTAGCAAAATGCCAGATCTAACAACAAATTAAAATCTAAAAACTGAAAAATATAGGCTGACTCAAAAGAGTCAGGGCAGTTTTAAATTGCTAAAGCTTGAAACTGCCCTAAGACTTTTGGGACAGGCTATATATAGACACAAGAGGCACTTAGGCATCAAACCTTGGCCTTAAACTGGAAAATCCTATAACCCAGTCATTGTAGCCCAGTGAAGATATTCCCCCTGTACCTGTGGGGCTATTCCTTTGAGGAAATGAATGTCTGATGATAGCAGGAGAAGAGCTATGCTCAAAAATGTATGAGTGGAAAAATTTATAGTTTATTCTCTTACTCATTAAAAATAAATAAATTCAGTTGCTTTTTCCTTATCTGTTCCTGTATGGATTTTTCCACCTGCTGGGTCAATGGTCCTTGATAGAAGGAAAAACAGCCGCTTCCCATCTCAATAAAGGATGACTTTCTGAGACTCTCACAAAAATCTGAGAACTTGGGGTGTCTAAGTGGTGCAGTGAATAGAGCACCAGCCTGAAGTCAGGAGGACCTGGGTTCAAATGTGGCCTCAGACTCCTAACAATTACTAGCAGTATGACATTGGACAAGTCGCTTAACCCCAACTGCCCTCCAAAAAGCAAAAAAAAAAAAAAAAATCAGAGAACTTCCTGGTTTCAGATAAATTGGCATAGGGACGGCTGCCCTGGTATCAAAGATGGGCTGGGAAGGAGAGATGATTTCATCCATGTAGGGAAACCCTGAATGGAAACTCCTTCCAGCAGAACCAATTGACAGCTTGTCTGTAACTTACGGTCTGAGAAAGCTGCCCTGACCCCAAGAGATGGAGCAATGTGCCAGAGCCCCACAGCCAGGACAAGTCTGGGGAAGGTCCTGAACATAGCTTTCTCTGACTCCTATCAATGAAACCATTCTGCCTCTCACGTTGTAGGGGGCAAAATGCAAGGAAAGGTTCTTTTTCCATCCTTAATAGTACGAGTTTGGCTTCTCCTGCCATGTGCTCTGGTCACAATCCTTCCATGATTAGTTTCACAGTCTTTGAAAGTTTTCTGAGTACAAAATTTATCACCCTGCTGCCATCCTGAATTGGTTTCCTCTACCCAGAATTTTAAAAATATTGACTCTCTTTATTGCTTTTATTTTATAAGCAGTTTCTCAAGGGCAATATTTCCTTAAAAGTAAAAATAATGACTGCTGAAGAAATGGTTTGTTATGGATAGAATGCTGGACTTGGAGTCAGGAAGACCTGAATTCAAATCTTCCCTCAGACTCTTATTAGCTGTATGACCTTAGGTAAGTCACTTAACTTCTATCTGCCTCAGCTTTTTCATCCATCTCACAAAGTTGTTATGAGAATTAAAGGAAACAACAAAAATAAAGTGATTTGCAAACTTTCCACTGCCCCCTGCATGGGCAGCACCGGCTCTGAAGTTTCTATCCCTCCGCTCCCCTTTACACAGGTAACAAAGGAAATATTATGTGAAACTTGAAAACATCCGCTAACAAAACCAAGGGTTGGCATGGGGAGAGGGGAAGGAGATTTTGATATGGAGGTGATGTAGGTGCACATTTGTGCTCTTATCAGGTCCTGGGTTCTACATCACAGCAGGTTTTTGGCTTCTTAATTTTTGTGAATTGTTTTAAAAGTACCAGTATGAATTCATTTTAGAAAATCATTGGGGGAGGGGCTTTACAGTGGGATGGCTGTTTTTGGGGTTGTGGGTAGGGGAAAGATGGGGAAAAAAATTGCAACTCAAAATCTCGTGGAAATGAATGATGTAAACAGGAAAATAAATAAAATAATTAATTTTTTAAAAAAAGAAAATCAGTTTAAAGAAGGGTGATCTGTGATGCTCCTTGTCTCCTCAGTTTCACATTTAAAGACCTTCACAATAGGGAACAAACTTGCCTTCTGTAATGTTAATGAAATCAGAAGATCTTCCATGCCCCTTTCTATTGGCACCTCAAAGGCTTAGCTCCTTACTTCCAGTTAACTCCTTGGGAGTAATCACAGCTGGAGTTGAGAGGAGAGTGGATTGGAAGCAACTGGGGCAATCTCCTCATTTATAAAACCAGAAGAAATAAAGCTAAAGGACAGACACCACCGGGAGCTTGCACCTTTTTCCTGAGATCCTGCTTCTACAGCTTCTACTGAGAACTTCCAAGGACCAGGCTGAGAAACTGTCGTGAGTCTGAGAGGGATTCCTGCTTGAGGAATCCTGTTCTGTTTGTGAAGGCTTGGGAATGTGGGTGTCCACTGCATTAACTATATGTATCAACTTTGTGACCATTATAATAACTTTGGCTTTCTGGTTTTGGGACTTGTCCTTCTGGTTTTGGGACTCAGTGTTATGGTTTCTGAATAAAGACCTTGGTTCTGCCTTCCATGTGGAGAGTTTGCTATATTTTGTGATCCAAAATTACTCCAATATATTCATAACCATCATGGGTGTTGTGAATATCTCATTATTGATATACCTTCACAGGTCCAATCACTCACTATATATTATTCCTGTTCATAATTCTCAAAGTCAGTACAAATGGACTACTTTCATTCACCTCAATAGTCTATTTACCACCTCCATGCCTTTGCCCAGGCTATATGTGAGGTCTGAATTACACTCTTTTCTCATTTCCACCTTTTATAGTTCTTACCTTCTGTCAGAGCTTAGCTCAGGTGGCTCCCACAGGAAGCACTGCCTAATGCCCCTAGTTGTTAACACCATGTTATTGGTCATCTTTCACTTCCCAAGAGGACCAAGGATATCTAGAAAGTGATGTCTTGATTTGTTGGTCAATTGGATTTAAGTGAGGCAGACCCATGCAAAGTTGTCAACCTCAATCTCTCCACCAGAGTCATTAGTCCAGTGGCAAGATATAGGTCAAGCTGACTGGCTATGGCTCCTGATGCAATGGGGGACTCTGGCATTTTTAAGTTAAGATCTTTCCCAGGTCTCAGTTTGTCTAAGGCAAAGACCATTCCATAAATAAAGGGTAGGTAAGAATTAGGACAAAAAACAGTCTAGTTTGCCTTTATAAAGGAATCAGATGGGGAGGGGAAGACCCTCAGAGTTTCTGGCCAGAACAGAAACAATTGGTACTTACTCTCACTCTGAGCCATCAAAACCCAAACAATGATCAGAGGCTTGTTGATAATTTCATTCAGGTAAGTTATATGGTGCTCCTCCTCCCCCACCACACTCAGGAGAATATAAGCATTTTGTGGACAAACGGTGGTTTTTATTCTTGTTCCCAGCATCAAACCCAGTGTCCAGCACAGAGCAGGCCCTTAATATTGTCTGTTGAATTGAAATTTACAACGTCATTCTCACTTGGTTCTCTGGCCAGTCTCCTTGGGCTTCCTACAGCTCTGAACATTCTCCAGCAGGGACGCAGCCTTCCATGACACAAACTGATGTAGAAATGTACTAGGAACTGAATTTCCAAAGGTCTGCTGTGAAGCTAAGGGTAGAGGCCAGCAGAGACAGGAGACGGAATGGCAAATAATGGATTTCAGTACCAGGAGCATTGTGAAAAGGCTGAGATTCTTGAAAAGGCTTTTGAAGGTAGATTTAGACTCATCCCGGTGACCAAGAGGGCAGAAACTGGATTTCATGCTGGTTGTTCTTTTCTTAGGCTCAGAATGAATCATCCAGCTGGGGCACTGCAATGCAGAGCCCCTAAAGTGGAAAATACAGCAGGGGCATCAAGACAGGGAAATGCAATTCTCATTAATTATAGTGGAAAACACAATTTGTATTGTTTATTGGCCACTGAGTCAGGAGACATTTATGCATGCTGGTGATCCTCCTTCATAAAACCTGGGTCCACCCTTTGGACTTGCTCCAGACTGAATTTCTCTTCCACAGGTCTCCAGGGATGGGGGGATGGCCATAAAGGGACCCATCTTCCTTCCTGTTCTGCAGTGATTACTGTTGTCATTATTCACTGGGGTTTAAATATTTCCTGGTCCCCAGTTCCTCAGAACTCATTTCAAGCATAGTGGTAACCAATTAAAAAAAACACCCATTAAATAAAAGCAATAAACAAAATCAATATTTTATTAATTCATGCTTGTGGAAGCCAGACAGTCAGCTCTGCAGAGGATGCAGAGTGATGCATAACGAAAAGAAGGGATTTTATTTTACACGGTTTTTTTTTTATTCACTAGATGTTAGCTATTACTTGGCTCCGTTAAAGTTTCTGGCCTCAAAGAACCTCAGTCCTAAGAAATCATGTTCTGAGTAATCCTTTCACAATTCTGACTAAATAATCTTCAAAATACAGCTGTCTACCCTATTGGATTTATATATACATATATAAAATCATAAATCTAGAGATGGAAGGAAAATCAGAGGTCACAAAATCCAATACCCTCTTTTTTATTCTTCAAAAAAAACTGAATGGTATCTTTTGTTTTTTACCACCTAACATTTCTCATCTATTTCTTTTTCTTCCTCTTCCCAGGGAACCTTTCCCTTAACAAAGGACAGGGACTGAACCCATTATTTTATTGTTACAGGGTCTGGCAGTTTTTCTACACCTTAAAGGCATAGAGAGGTTTCCTCTAAAGTCTTGGACAGGTCCTTCATCTTTCTCAAATGTGGTCCTGAAAAGTTGCATGGAAATCAATATTTCAAGACTCACATGGACCCATGATATTCTGAATACGAATATGAGTACTTCATCGAATATTGCTATGGAAGTTCAGCCCCATATTCTCCTGCCAGATGATACTTGCCCCTGCCCACCCACAAATCTTCCATGGAGGATTTCTCCAAGGCACTGGTGTCCTTTCCCTGTGACTTTTAACCATATTATCTGCACCAGTAACTTACTATTTAAAGGAACCTGGTGGTGAATCATTTTGTAAAGGGAATCATTAGCCCTTAATTTCTATTGGATCGTGGAATCATTAATTTTGAGGTTATTCAATCTAAACCTCTTCTATTACAGATAGAGAAAGTGAGCCTTGTACAAGATAAGTGGCTTGCCCAGGGTCACAAGGATACTAAGTGTTAGAGGCAGGATTCAAACTCAAGTTTTCCAAATCATTCAGCCTACTCTGTCTACTGGGCCCCCTGGAGCTTGGTTTTGCCTCAGGACAAGAAATCACTGTGTATTGTAACATCACTCTGCCTGGACAGCAGATGTATTCCTAACCACTTTCCGTGATTTCCACAGAATCTCCCCAATATGGCTAGTGCCCATCTTAAGGGATTTTTTTTATTTTTGTTTTGTTTTTATATACTTTCCATTCCATCAAAACAGCTTGCTTTTTTCCAAGTGAAATAAACCTCAATCATGTTTATGGGTCACACTTTCCTGACTTGTAAACATTTCCATTGTTTCTTTCTACCTTCCTTCTGTCTCTCAACATCCTTCCTACTTATATGCAAGCCAAGCAACAGCAAAACCGACGCATCCCAGGGCAAAGATGGAAAACAACTTCTGAGACTTAAGACCACTAGGTGGCGCAGTAGATAGAGCAGTGAGCCTGAAGTATGGAAAAACTAAATTCAAATTCAAACTCAGATACTTACTGTTGTGAAACCTTGGGCAAGTCACTTGACTTCTGTCTGTCTCCATTTCCTCATCTGCAAATTGGGAATGCCAGCTACCTCCCAGGGTTGTTGTAAGGATCAAAGGAGACAAAATGTGTAAAGTGCTTTGCAAACCTTAAGGTGCTATAGAGATGCAAGCATTATTATTATCTTGCATATTTGTAACTCTGACATAAAATGAACCGGAATGTGTTTCAGAAAAGGAACCAACAAAACCGCCTATAATATGAAGGGTCCTCCAGAAAACCAGCTCAGAAATAGATACCATTCCAAGAAGAGCATTCCCATTATCCTGAGTGAGAAAATAGTGTCACTGATTGAGAAAAAGAAGGGAACTTAGAAGTCAGCTTGTACAACTCTCCCATTTTATCAGATGAAGAAAATGAAACCAAGTAAAATTAAGGGTTGTTTCTGCAGTTCTTCATGGGAAGTAGAGCCAAGATTCAAACCCATGCCTCCTGACTCCAAATGGAGTATATGGGACAGTCAGGTGGTACAGTGGATTAAGCGTGTGGCCGGTAAGACTTATCTTCCTGAGTTCAAATCTGGTCTCAGACACTTACAAGATACATGACCCTAGGCAAGTTACTTCACCCTGTTTACCTCAGTTTCCTCATCTGTAAAATGATCTAGAGACGGAAATGGCAAACTACTCCAGTATCTTTGCCAAGAAAACCCCAAATGTGGTCGTGAAATGTAGGATATAACTGAACAACAACAAAAGAGCTCAGTTATTAGTTATCAAATCAACATCTCTATTTCTGGAAAAAGATGGTCAACCAACAGCCCAATGGCTCAATTCATTACTTCTGTGACTTCCCAGCCCCACTCTTGCCTAGCTACCACTCTCTGATAAATGATGCCTTCCTTTTTAGGAAATAAGACCCTTAAGGGCAGGAACCAACATGCTTTTCTGTGTTTGTAACATCAACATTTAGCACAGTGTCTGGCATATAATAAGAGCTTAATATTTTTTCTCCGTCATGTATTCATTCATTCATTCATTCATTCAGTTAACCATGATGGACTCATAAGAGCAGTTAGGTATCCACTCATTCAGAGAAAGCCCCAGAGTAACATTATTGCTGTTAAGAAAGAAAAAGAAAGACTATTCCTTTACCAAATGTCTCTGTTTAATTTTAAAATATGTATCATAAATGGGAGACTGCCAATGGGACCAATAGCATTATTTCTGCTGAAGCCCAAATTCTTCCAGAGCATCAAAGCAGTATAGTCTAGTGAAGCCAACATTGGATTCAGAGTTAAAGGATCTGGCCTTGAATCTGTTCAGCTTCTGATCCTCTGTGTGACCTCGCATAAGATTCTTTACCACTTTGGGTCTCAGTTTGGATTGGATTGGAGGAAGACTGACTCTATAGTTGGAAGTGATTTCAGGTATCTTGGAAGCCAACCCTCTCATTTCTAAGATGAGAACTAAGGCTCATGGGCAAGAAGTCACTTCCTCATGGGCATATAGCAGTACAGTGGGGTTTTGATCCCAGGTCTTTTGACTCCAATTCTATTGCTTTCTATTCCTAATCTCTTCAACCCTAGAGCCTAGACTATGAGCTCTCTGAGACCAAGAATTATATTTTGTCCTTTTTTTTTAGACTCAATATTTACAAAGTGACTGGCACACTGTAGGCACTTACCAAACACTTATTAGCTTCTTGACTCAACTGTAAGGAATTCTCTGAAATTTGTAAAACTCAAAATGCTATAACAGAAATCAAAAAGTTGGGTCAATACAGTTTTCAGTTCATTTCTTTGAATTTCTCTTCTCCATCTAAAAAATTATCACCATTTCATAAAGCATGCCTCAACATAATCACACTGAGGGTCTAATCTGTATGAAGCTCCAGGCCATAGAACCTAAATGAAATTGCATTGGGAGAAACACTAAAATTATGTATAGAATAATAGAATTTTAAAACTAAAAGGCACCATAGGGATCTAAGCCCTTCATCATTGTACAGAGGAGCAGAGATGAAATGGCTTCCCATGGTGAGACATTTAGTTAGATTTGATTTGCAAGTCACTGTGACAGATTATAAACAGAGACGGAGATAGACAGACAGATTATATAGGATCACAGACTTGGACAAAAAGATACCATAGAGCATTACCAAGCATAAGATCACTAGAACTTTGCCACAAGGAGCCAATATATGAGACAGGACCACTCCCCCTTCTCATGGACCCAAATTGTCAAATCCTGAGGATCTCATAACACTCACAACTATATCCTACAGTCTGTATTCTCCTATGGTGCAGCCAATACCTGCCCCCCAAATATAACAGACTACTGGTGTGTCACCTGGCCTTGGGACCTTTAACACATGGGATACCCAGGATAATTAATAACAGCTTCAGGGGGTTCTAGAGTCCTTACCCTTGCTTTAGTCTCTATGTCCCCCATTTCTTTGTCCCATAGAGCCACCACTCAACTAAATTTGTCCAAGGTGATAGAATTCTCAGTTAAATCTCTAAATAAACCATTCCCCTCCTAATCTTACAAATGAAGCCCAAATAGGTCAAGTGATGTGGCCAAGGTCATAGAGTTAGCAAATTAACAGAATGAGGGTTTAAACTCAGTCTCCTGGCTCCAGACGCAACATTTTTTTCTGATAGCTAGACAGCCTGGCAAACAAATAGACAAGTAGGCAGTCAGGAAGAGCATACAAAGAAGCAGACAGATGGGCAGAAAGGCAGGCAGCCAGACAGGTATTCCTCAAGACTGAGACTCTTCAGGCTAAGATTCACTATGTCCAAAATTCTAGAATAATGAGGTCTAATACTTTTTTTGTGTTGACTAGTCAGTCAATTTGTTTTTGTCAGATTACAGATTTTTTTTAACGTATCTGCAATATATATGCTATATCAATACCTTCTTGAATCAGTGATTTCATCGACACGGCCATCTCCAATGGTATAGATCCCAGTCAATGCACTCCCTCCTATCTCGTCTCAACCTTTCTACAACGCTTCCTTAACAAGTAAGAAGCCCAGTGGTAGCAGTAATGCCTTTTCTCACATTTTGGAAATTATCCTTTGCTCAGGAAAGTCCCCTTCAGCATTCTCTTTACCCAATAGGTTATTTATTGCCCAATCTACTTAACCCATTAAACTTAATCACTTTAATTCTGTTCCAAGTCCTTTGTGTCTTTTTTCAATAGATGTAAACTGTAGAAGCCTCCTCAAGTACTCTGTATTTAAACTTCTGGGGGACTCGGATAATGTATTCTATTGCTGAGAGGATGGAAATCAAATAAGCCAGAAAAAAATATGCAACAATCCTTTCATATCCGGACTACATTTTCATAAAAACTTTATGAATTGTAGTCATTTAAAATTTTTGATTTATTTTATAGTTTTATAAACTATATTACATATACTCATATAACAGTACATGTTGTAATTATATGATTTTTATATAGTTTAGAATAATTTTATGAAAGAAGATTATCTGGCGTAAAAATTATTTCTCTAGACTGTTTCTAGTTGCTAAATCGGTACTGTGGCTTCTATAATATGAAATGGAAAAGAAATATTAATGGGACAATCCCTCACTACAAAAGTGATTAATCACAAATAATTGACAGTGAGCAATTTACTTCTTTGGCTCTGCAAATAAATATCCCAGTCAATGAACAAAATGGTGTCCATTTGATTCAAGTAATCATTCAACAAGTATTTCTCAAGCACCTACTATGTGCCAGGCACTGTGATAGGAGCAGGGGAAATAAATATAAAAGTGTCATCTTTAGACATTGGTTCTTTTTTATTTTTATTTTTTTTGCTTTTTGGAGGGCAGTTGGGGTTAAGTGACTTGCCTAAAGTCACACAGCTAGTAAGTGTAGACATTGGTTCTTTATGCAATAAAATGGAACTTATCTTTAGAGAGGCCCGATGTCCTGATCAAACAATTTTATTGTTCAGAGGGACCTCAGAAGTCATCTAGTTTGAGCCATATTCCAAAATATTATCCCCACTCTCATGTACCCAAGAAATATACATTAAGCCCCTGCTTGAAGATTTCCAGCTGGGGGAAACCATCACCTCCCAAGGTAGTCAATTTCACTCACGTATAACTCTCATCATTCTGACATTTTTCCAGATAGGAACCCTGAGTTTACTTCTTTGTAACTTGATTCCTTCTGTCATGGCCCAAAAGACTAAATCAAATACTCTTCCAAAAGTGGGCCATCACATACTTAAAGGTCATTACCTTGCACTCTTAGTTCCTTCAAGTGATGCTCATAAGCCATGGATTCAACATCCTTCACTATCTGACTTCTACACTTCTGGCACTATCCATCTTAACAATACCTTCCAAAACTATGGTACCTGTTCACAATGAAGCCATGTTGGTTTTTTGTAACATAGTTTCCTACTCTGAGTATTGATTAACCATCCCCTTAATGATGCATTCTAGAATTTCCATAGATATTGAAGTCTAGCTCATTGGTCTAAATTTCCACAAAATAGTAGTCACTCGACTGATATTCACTGAGCGACTAGTTTGCACAAGGCATGTAAAATGAAAGGACACAGTACTTAGGGGAAACACCAATGAACTCAGAGACAGAACTGGAGTGGAGTCCCAACTTGGACATCTCTTCTCTTTTTACCTTGTAGCAACTCTCTTCATATCCAGGAGTCCTCATAAGATGGACATCGTGATCTTTGTTCTACCTACCTAACAGGGTGGTTGTAGGGCAAGTTTTATAAACTTTAAAGTATTATAGACATATGGGTTGGTAATTAATATGAGTGAATCACCACATTATTGATCATTAATATTAATTTGCATTAATAAGATCATATCATTTTAGTAGCGGGAGAGACCTTAAAGCACCATCACATTGAACCCCATCATTTTGCAAATGAGAATTCATGTCCTAGAAAGCTGAATGACCTGCCCAAAGCCACACAGTTACGTAGTCAGAGGCTGGGACGGAATTATAAATCAGATCTCCTAACTCTTGTTCCAAAATGGTTCTCCAATGCCATCGTCAGGGAGACAACTAAATTCTTTGCTAATATTGATGAACAATGATTTTTTAATTGTTTTACAAAATCACCATTTTGTACATCATGATACTGCTCAAAGTTACAGCCACAGGAGGGATGGCTCTGGAGTAGTTAGAAAACATGGGTTTAAATCCTGCCTCCGACTCCAGGTACTTTCTTGTGTGACTTTGAATAAGTCCCTTAGCCTCTGTTTCATCATCTGGAAAATGAGAGAGACAAGATGACTTTTGAGGTCCCTAAAACTAGATCTATTATCCTATGAATAGGCAAACTGCATGGGAAATGGGAAAATTGTAATAAACTTTAACAACTAATCCTTTTCAATTCAATCTTAGAGATACTCTTAATCTTTTTTTTTTATTTCATAAGCTATTGTGATCTAATATAACTTTAAGCACAAAGGAAATAAAACCTAACCTTGATATTAATGAAAATCAGTAGGATATTATCCTCTTTTTGAAAAAATTATTTAAAATATAAATTTCTGAAATTTTTCCAGGAACTGGTGAGAGATCTTACCATTTATCTGAGTCATTTTCATAATGCAGAAGATGAGAAATTAGTCTCATAATAATATATTATAAATATAAAATAAATAATAAAACATGGGAAATTATTTTTAGCTAACTTTAGAAATCATTAGATAGGTTTTACTGGTGAACAAAGAAGTGATTGCAAATTAAGGTAACTGATTTTTTTGTCTAAAATTATTCTACCAAATGAAAGTGCTCTCCAATATTATATTTTACTCACCTCCAAATAATTTACTATTCAGTAACACTGTCCTTCTTTTGGTCCCTCCCACAAGACACTCCATCTCCAGACTATGTTTTCACTAGCTGTTTTCACTATGCTTGAAATTCTCTCCCATTTCACCTCCACCTCCTGGGTTGCCTGGCTTTTTCTAGGTCTCACATAAAATCCCATCCTCTGCAAGAAACTTTTTTCTGTTCCTCTTTAATGCTAGGACCTTCCCTCTGAGATTGCCTCTACTTTATCTTTCATATGCCATGTCTGTACATGGTTGCTTGCCTGTTGTCTTTCACACACACACACACACACACACACACCTGACTGTAAGCTTTTTGAAGGCAAAAATCATTTTTGCCCTTCTTTATGCTCCCAGTGGTTAGTGCAGGGCCTGACACACAAGTACTTTAAAAATGTTTGCTGGCTTCACTTCACTTCAATGTAGCCATCCTGGGAAGCATACAGGATCATGGGTCATAAGTCATCTCACCCAATCCTGTCATTATATGAGGAAAGGAAAGGAAACCTAGAGCAGGGAGGATGTAACTTGCCCAAAGTCTCACCCACACAAGTAGACTGGGCACCTCATACACACAAGCAGCAGGCGAGCAGTAAACTGGGGCTTGGGTCCCATGAGAACAAGTTCATACCTCTCTAGAAGGCAATAGGATATAGGAAAAAGAAGGCTAGACTATAAATATTGGCTTGGCCTTGAATCTTTCCAACGCTTATTAGTTCTGCTATATGCCCCTGGGCAAATGTCTGTGCTGGACCAAATTTCTTCAATCAGTAAAATGGTTATAAAAATACTTGCATAGGGCTATATTATATCATAGGGCTACATTATCATGGTAGCCACATCCAAGGCAGGGGGTACAAGGGTGCAAAGGGGGGGAGGGACCGGAGAAAGTCACATTATTGCTTCATTATATATTTAAAAGGAATAACAAATTGTGCATTATCGACTTGTAATTTCATATGCAATCATCTTTTCTATTCTACAATGTCAAGGAAATGCTCATTTTATTTCTTAAGTTCAGAATAAAATAAATTTTTATAAAAAGAAACAATGCCATTAATATTTTTTCAAACTTTGAAATTTCAATCAACTTGAATTGGAAATTATTCTAATCACATAGGCGTAATTATAGACATTTGAAGAATTCCTCTTGAGACTCGACCTTATACCCTCTAAAGAGACCTTCCCAAAATGTCTTTAAAATGGTGGCATCTTTGGAATAAACATACAACTGACTTTTAAAGGTTCACCCAGGAGTATGTCGTAATATTCAAAGAAAACTCTTGCTTTATAGTCCTTATAATGTAAGCTTCTTTTGAGTAGAGAGAGTTCTGTTGGTTGCATTTGGAGTCCCGGTGCCTAGCATAAAATAGATCTTTTTAAAAGTTTGTTGATTGATTGATAGCCTGGCTTCATATCAGTTATGGAACACCCAGCGTCAACTGTTTGTGATTTGGCAAAAGAGATATATTTAACCTGTCAAGATATTAAGGGACACTCTGTTTTCCAGAGCTAAGGCCCAGAAAGAAGGCTGTGCCCTGAGCTTGGCATAACAACAATGCTTTGTGCTTACCCTCTGGATGATCTCACCTTCTGGCAAAATCACATAAGTATTGTATTGCTTTGACCAGCACCAGGTATTCAAGTTCTGACAAGCACTAGACAAGCTGGGACAAGTGCTTATCATGAAGCCCTGCTATGAATCAAACGTCACATTGTTGCTGTTACCCCTCACTGTCAGGGCTACAGCTCACTACGTAGCCATAGTAAGCATTGATATGTGCCTACATTAAAGCATGTTCCCCCAACTAGGCCCTGGCACATGTGTCTAATCTGCCTCCTTGCTTGCAAGTTATATCCCTCACTCTGAAATTAAACTTGATCCCTGATTCTCCTGTCTCTAGCCTGTTCTGTTTGACTTCAGCCATCCACAGTTTAGAGGCACCAGCTGACGAACCTAATGTATTTTAATCAATCCAATCCATGTTCCAGGTAGTGTAATAAGCAAATAGAGATGCAAGTAATCAAAAGAAAAATAGTCCCTGTCTTCAAGGAGCTTATGAGAACACGCAAAAAGAGGCAGGAGAGAGGGTTGGGGACACCCAGGGGTATCTGGCATGGGGCCATCTTGTTCCATAGAGTTGAAACCAGGCAGAGCAGAGCTGCAAAGCAGAGTCAGTGGAATCTACTTTCTGTCCTCTATAAAGGCATTGGGAAGAGTTGGGCGCTATGCCCTTTAGTCCTCCAAACCAAAAGTACAGGAGACTCAAGGAGATGGGGTCATTCAAGACTAGTTAGAGCATGGTGGCAAGTTTAGAAGTGATGAGCTTATCCAGGAAGAGGTATTTTTTTTCTCTTGGAACCGAAACCAAGAAGAGCAGCAAGATACAAAGTGGAGTGACATGGACTAATTTATTTTACCGGTTTTAAATAATCAGCTGACTTACTTGAGTACTGTTGAAAATATTACAGTTTTTGAAACATGTTTAAAAAAAGTTTTTTTCTTTTATCCAATTCAATAAATGTTTAATAAGAATTTACAAAATTCTCCCTTTGATACTTCTTATCTGTGTGACCCTAGGTCACACCTCAGAATTACCCTTCTTCAGGGTCAGAAGGCATCACAACCCTCATGATCCACTGCCTAACTACAAAGTAACAAAAGGTGTGGTGCTTCCTAAAAAATAAGCCTCCTTGAAGCAAGCTTCTCTTCTTGGGCTCCAAGTGAGGCTTATTAATGGGTGGGGAAGATCTTCAACTCCCATTAACATGACATACCAACACCATAAAGGCAGGAAAGTGAGAGCTATTGAACATCATATACAGGGAAAGTCAGTAAGCTATTTCAATGGGAACAAAAAATGCATAAAAGGTAATAAATCAAATGAAGTAAGCATACAAATGATATGAAGTAATAAAGGAGAAAAACATATGAAGTAAGGAAAAGTAGGTTGGAGGTATATTGTGGAGGGCATTAATGCCAGTATAAGAATGGTGTGTTTGATCCTAAAAGTTACAGCTTTTTCTGACAACCACAGACTTTTTTTTCAAGTTTGTAAGTGACATCATCAGAGCTGTGTTTGGGGGGAATATAAATTGGGCAGCTGTGTGGAAGGTGGATTGGAGAATGGAAGAGACAAAACAGGGAGACCGATTAGGCAGCTATTTCAGTAGTTCAGTTAACATGTAATGAGGGCGGGGAGTCAATGTGTGGGGAGAAAAGGAGATGGAATTGCAAGATGTTTTAGGGACTGATTGATAAAATTTGGCAAATGATAGGATGGGAGGGGTGAAGAGGGTGGAGCCAAGGAACTCCAACATCATTTTTTAAAATTCACTTCAATCTGTTAGAGTTTTAATGGATGTTTTTCCCTACACTTTGGAAAATCCCATTTGCCAAATTGCAGAAGCCAGTTAGCACTTACAAATGTTTATGCCTGTGTTTAGTATCAGCCTCCAAATACCGGGTTCAGGAAGTAGGATAATGATCAGGCTCTGGCAAATTGTCTCACTTTTATTTGTCCTCTGTTCATATGAAAAGATAATAATGACATTGTGCAGATTAACCAAGGATTATACTGTGCTTCAATATTAAGAGGCAATATAAATACAATTTAGCAGCAGTCAACTTTCAATTACTCACTCTAATAGAGGTACCAAGTGCTGTGGATATTCCAAAAGGCAGATAATACAAGCAGGATTTACACTTGCTTTGGAATACGCTGGGATATTTACATTTGAATGAGTATGACTGATATTGGGCAATTTCACATCCAGAAACATTGAATGGAATTCTGCATAGACCTGAGTCAGGAAAACTTATGGAACTCTCCACCTGCTGATTATGGGTTCAACTGTCCTACAGCCCATTCCATGCTGGGATTAAATTAGCCTCTCTCAGAAGATCCCTTCTTACAAGCTTTGCTTAGGTTCCAAGAAGGTGTCAAGGGTTGTGGTTTCCAACACATACCTACATATGTGTATATGTGTGTGTATATATATGACATATATATCATATATATTAATGAAGAGAAATGAGGCCTCTATGAAAGTCTAATTAAAAAGAATGAGTAATACTGTCCATTAAGGGTGACCAAAAATCAGCCAAGAAAATACTCAAACCAAAGGAGGTCTAAGCACCTTAATTTGAAAACAAGTGATGTGATGAATATGAAATTCACCTAATACACCAACTGTGACCAGGTTTTAGCATCACCTCTTAGTCATCTGTCATCATGAGAGCAATTTCCTGGGATGCCATGCAGCAAGGAAGCAGTAAGAATAATTCCTAAGCATCAGCTGTATAGACGCACATGTATGTATGTGTATATGTACACATATATGAAAGTTTCATTTTGAAATCCATTAGGTGATTTTTTTCATTCACAATTGCCTTGATGATATACTAACCTATATTCCCTGAGCACACAGTAACAGGGTAGAAGTATTGATTCAGTACACTTCAATGCAACGTTGAGCAAGCACCTACTATGTATCAGGCACTATGGTGGACACTGGGGATAGAAAGGCAAACTTTAAAGAGACCCTCCCTGAAAACAGCTTCATACAGTGGTAAGCAGCTAAGTAAGTGGTTCTTCAGTCATTGAACTCCAGGTTCAAATTCTATGGCTGCTGTTTGCTATTTGCAAGACCTATTGAAAAGGCTCTAAGCCTTGGGTCTGTGAACTCTTTTATTAAAATGGCACAATAATTATGTTTTAATGCAATTGGTTTTCTTTAAAATTCTCTGTATTTTACTTCATGCATTAAAAGAATTATTTTGAGAAAGAGTACATAGGCTTCACCAGAGTGACAATGGGGTCCAGGACACACAAAAAGTGTCTATAGTCCCTGGACCAGATGAACTCTGGAATCCCTCCCAGCCTGAGATCCTGGCATTCTGCTAAGGGTATACAATATGTTCAAGGATATATCAAACCAAAAAACTAAGTGGAAATAAAGCCCCAAGAAAGGGAGGGATCAGGAAAGCCTTCACATTTAAGGAGCATTTCCCTTTGGGTAGAGGCAGCTAGTGGGCATAGTAGATATAAAGCATTGGACTTGGAATCAGGAAGACTCATCTTCCTGAGTTAAAATCTGACCTCTGACGCTTACTCACTGTGTGACCCTGGGCAAGTCACTTAACTCTGCTTGCCTAAATTTCTTCATATGTAAAATGAGCTGAAGAAGGAACTGGTAAACCACTCAGTATCTTTGCCAAGAAAGTACCAAATAGGGCCATGAAAAGTCAGACACAACTGAGACAACTTAATAAAAACATTTAAGAATAAGACCCCTGGGGCAACAGTTTCCTCAAAGAAACCTATCATTTCTATATCTCCTCCATGCTCTGTGGGGCCATCTCCAGCTGTTCTGACTGATATCTGGCCCCTGGATCCTGATGACTCTGGAGGAAGTGACTGCACAGCCCTCCCTTAAAGTGAGCTTAAATCCACTTCACTTGTAAGTGACAGCATCACTTTCCTGTTGTCAACGTGCTCTTCAAGAATGAAGAATAAACCACACACTCACACACACACACACACACACCACGCACACACAACACAACACAACTACACTCAGTGGAGAATATTAAAGCTGGAGGAAACTTTACTTCCTTCATTTTGGCAGTCCCTCAGTAGGGAAATAGAGCCCCAAAGATCTCAAAGCACTTATCCAAAGCCATGAATTCTTTAATTGCAAAACTAGGGTGCAGGACTTTCTATAACATAGCCTGCTGGTGGCAAGTTAGAATCAAAGGTCCCCACCCCAAAAGAAGCCACTTGATACAGAGACTGCTTAGTATACTGTATAAGTGGACACCTTTAAAGTCAAGAATACCTGTTTTCACGTGGTTTTTAACTCATCTGGCTATGTGACCCTGAATAAATCCCTTAACCTCAGCACCACAGGTAACTCCATATGATTCTGAGCTACAGGAAAAAGATTCTAGAAAAGTATAATCCCAGCTAAAAATAAAAACCATATACTATATTCCCTGAGAAGAATATAAATTCCTAGAGGTCATAGGGTTTGGGGGGACTTGAAGGTATTGGGGTTTGAACCCCATCACCTATCATAGTTTCTGGAACATATTGTGCGTTTCATTATGTGTTGAATTCATTTGAATTTAGGGTTCCTTGTAGTTGGGTCATTCTTCTTGGAGCTTTTATCATTCACAAAAATTCTCCTCCCCACATGCCATGGAGGTCACCCTGGAGTCCCCAAAGCCATGCCAGTCAAGTCCAAGCTCCAGCAGCTCCCAGTAAGCAAGAAGGTCTTTGAGCGTCAGCCCAGTGTCTGAACATGGAGCTGTTGTCCAAAGAGCACGCCAGCTAGTTGGAGAGAGGCTCACCACCAGATGGTATGAGTTACCAAGGGATTGGGTTTTTTTTTCAGATACAGTATTAAGCTGTTTTCTCATGTGTGAAAAGGCTGCCACCTGCACCAGTAAAGATTATATCCAAAGAGAAGAGAGCACAGATCCTTGAAGTATTTAAGCAAATAGATACCCCAAATTAACTTGTAAGACACTAGCAAGTAAGAAGCTAGGTGTCACAGTGGATAGAGTGCTGGGCCTGGAGTCAAAAGTCCTGAGTTCAATTCAGCCTCAAATACTAGCTGTGTGACCCTAGGCAAGTCATTTAATCTCTCCCTGCCTCAGTTTCCTTATCTGTAAAATGGAGGTAATAACAGGGTTGTTATAAGGAAGAAAAAGGAAAAAAAATGAGACCATGTTTGTAAAAGGGCTTCGCATATCTTTAGGCTAGTTACAAATAACAAACTGATATCTCTAAATGAGGAACATCATTAAATAAGTCTGTTTATATTCATTGGTATGCACTTAATAGTTAGCATTATAGAGCCCTTTCAGCTTTGCAATGTATTTTATATAAGATAGATGTCATTATTGTCCCCATTTTACAGATGAGGAAACTGAGACTGAGAGAGGTTTAAAAACAGCTTGCCCAGGGTCACACAACAAGTAAGCATCAGAGTCAGAGTTTGCACCCAGGGCTTCCTGATTCCAAGTCCCCCATTCTCATCCATTGTGTCAACCTAGCTGACCCTTGAACATGTTTACACTCAAAAGAACAAGTGACCCATTTTTACTCATTTTTAAAACAGTATCAAAAATGAAAATTGAATAGTTTTGCTTCCCTGTCCTCAGTAGTATTGAGTCTGAATTGTGGCTCCTCAAAGTAACATTTTCAGAAAAAGGTCCTCCCTCCACTACCAGTTTCTCTTTTGCTGCCTCCCCACTCTGGGGACCTTTCAGACCTGATTTTCTGAGTAGAAAAATCAGGTTTTGATTAGGAAGTAGGGAGAAGGAATAGAGACCTTAGGTGAAGAGTGAATCCAAAAGAGAAAAGAGAAAGCAGGACATGAAAACTGACAAAAAAGTCGGTGGGCAGGAGAGGGGGGAGAAGGGAGTGGCACACTGAGCTAATTGTCCATTAAATGTCCCAGAGCTGTGATATGGTGGAAATGAAGAAATGGATTCAGGTCTCACCTTAAATAACTACTACCCACCCTGTGACCATGGCCAAGTCACTTCATATCTGCAGGCCTCAGTCTCCTCATTTGTAAAATTAAAAAGTTGAGCTAGATGACAATTGAGGTTCCTTCCAGCTCTAGACCTGTGACCCATGACCCTATGTCAGTCTCTTTCCCATATGAACTGTATTTCTTCAGTCCTTCCCATCAAATGTTTCCCTCTTCTTTCTCTGGCCAAAGAATTGACACAGAAGTTGTCAGATGAATTTATTTCTAGTCTTAGAGCAACTTGTCTAGAAAGAGAGGTCCAGGAGTACTGAACTAAGCTCCTTTACTCAGTGCCTGGGGAACCCATCCATCACCCTTTCATCACCTGCCATTAGTTAAGCAGATAAAATGAGGGCCCTAAGAACTGGAGAATCTATCTGCTTGGGCAGTGTTCAGGCTTATGGTTTCCCTGGTAACAATCTGCTCCTGGAAAAAAGCCAATGGTACTGGGTATCTAATGCTTTAAAAAGCATAATCAAGTCTGCTTTTCTGAAGTACACAAACATTAAATACATTCTTACCTAAAGAGTGATGGACACAACTCCACCAACCCCCAGGCAAATGGTTTTTTTTAGCATAAAATATATTCAGGAAAAGGTGAGTTTATAATTTTTTCAGTTCCCTGAATGGCATTCACCTGGTAATTTGCATGATAATATATGAATAAAGTCAAGATGTTATCATTAATTTATTTAGGTGTGTGGTGAGGGGAAGAGAAGGAACCACAGCCTGTGATTTCACCTGTGTGGGAAACTTCAATCATTGATTTAGATTGACAACTTCTTTGTCATTTACAATCCTAGGCCACTAAAAGTTTAAATGACTTGATCATGGTCAATGTATCATGTTACGTTGTCAGAAACAAGAGCTAAACCCAGGTTTTCATGATTGTAAGGCTGTCTGTCCTCTACGCAACACCAATTTCCTCATTCAACCTCAGAGTCAGAGATACTAAAATCATTCTCTGACTTCAAATAGTGGCGCTTTATGACCTTGGGAAAGTCATTGTATCTCCCTGGGGCTCAGTTTCCTTATTCATAAAATGAACAGATTGGACTAAATAATTTCTAAGTGTCCTTGGAGCCCTAGATCTAGAATCCTAAGTTTTATGATGCCTTTCCTCACAATAACCCTGTAAGATAAATATTATATTATTATTCCTCTTATGGAGATAAGAAAACTGAGCCTCAGAGAGACCAAGTCAGAACTCTTTTGAAGTCAGTGCTTTTTCTACTTTTGCATCAACGTATCACATTGTCACAACATATTTTCTTGTGGTTTTGAAAAAATACAAAAGAAACTTTTTTTTCAAGTTCACATAAGAATATGTGATTTTTTTTAAAGAATAGGACACATCATTTAAACAATCTGTCCAATAAAGTCTATTTTATCTAGTAAACAAATCTGGAAAAAAAATTAAATTTCTGGTGTCTAAGCCTTTTTTCCCCTATTTTCAATATGTAACAATTTAAGAAATAATGTCACTCTGGCCCCTATTAAACTAGAGATGCACCAAGAATACGTTCACAAACACCAAGACTGAGTAATGAAAGTTTAAAATAGATTAAAATATGAGCATAATGGAAGGAGGCTTTGGAGTAAAAGACAGGGAGGTGATTTCAATTTAGAAAGGAAAAAAAGAACTGTGGCTCTCATAAGGCAAGCCATTCTCAAGTCAGTATTTGCATTTGTTGTTAACCAAGTCTGTAAAAAATCAAAGTTTTTGCCTTAAAGACAGCAGAGGACAGCCCTGATGCCATTGCTTTTTTTAGTAGATGTTTAAATGTATGATGGGTCCTACCTGAGGATGGTGCCAAAGTTTAATGAAGTACTGGCTAACTACTTTCAGAGATGTAGAATTTCAGTGCTAGGCACTATACTTAATGGTTTTTAAAGGATTCTTTTTTCCAACCCTAAATCAATGATCCAGGATGCTAGGATTTGGGGGATGGGCTACCCTTGTCTACATCCTCCTGCAAATCCTCCAGGAAGAGTGTGGAAGGAGGGTGTGGCCTTTTAGTTCCCAGGACGTTGTTTGAATACCAAGGGACCAGAAGGCTTTCCATCCATTTCCCTGCCCCATTCCTGCCACAGGACAGGTCCAACCCACCCCATTTTCAAATCATACATTTCTGATGAAATATTTATACCCCATTCTTCTGAGTAATTGTTGGGAATCTGTTACAGCCCATACATGCCCCCATATGTCTCTGAATGCACTTGGAGTGACCTGCTAACTTAATTCTTTTGAGACTAGTATTCCATAACTCACCATCCAAGACATTACTGTCATAGAACATCATTGGGTATAGAGCTGAATGGGACCTAAGAGACCAATTAATCTTTTATCTACCTCCCGGGGCCTCAGTTTCTTCACCTGTAAAATATGGAAACTGGAGAGGAAGGAACAGAGAGGAAAGAGATTAGAGGTGTGAGTTGTTTGTTTGGTTTTTGGTTTTTGGGGGTGTTTTTAGAGGCAAATATAGAATGTCTTAAGTCTTTACTATGTGCCAAGAACATCGCTAAGGTCCAAGGTCAATTAGGAAAGC
>CM053598.1:22922010-22936739 GCA_028646575.1 Pseudocheirus occidentalis
AGGGAAGGAAGGAGGGAGGGAGAGAGGGAGGGAGAAGAGAAATGGGTCTTTTTAAAGTACCTACATGCCAGGTTAAGGGCTAAGCACTTTACAAATATTTTCTCACTTGATCCTCACAAGAACCCTATGAGGGAGGTGCTATTATTTTCCTCATTTCACAGCTAAGGAAAGTGAGGCAGATAGTAGTCAACTTGCCCAGGATCATCCAGAGAGAGTTTGAAGTTATATTTGAACTCAGATCTTCCTACCTGCAAGCCCAGGGTTCCATGTACTATGCCACCTAGCTGCTAATGGTTCCCCATTACCTCCAGGTTTAGGTATAAAATTTTCTACTTGATGTTTCAAGCTCTTCATGACCTGGCCCTTTCCTACATTTCCATTCTTCTCACTCTTTCTCCCTCCTAAGACTCTATGCTCCAGAGATCCATCATAGGCATGCAAACATACAACACATTGGTTGAATTTGATTGAATCATATTGACTGAACAGACTTCTTAACTAAATATGAGACCAGAGAGTTGGAAACACAGAAAAGACCATATTATAAAACTAAATCGTAGTACTTCAAGGAGACAGCATAGTGTTGTAGAAAGACTACTGGATGGGGAACACAAAGGCATGAGTTCCATTTTGCCACTTCTGTTTATGATGGTTACTTTACTTAAATTCTACCTCGATTTCCTCATCTGTCAAATGTATAGAAAAGTTTGAACTAAATGGTCTATAATGTCCCTTTCTAACTCTAAACCATCTTCATTAATACCCTCAACATCATCTAATCAAATCCCTCTTTGTACCAATAAGGAAATTGATATTTTGTGGGATAAATGATCATATACAAGGATCCCTGGCTACTTAGACACAGAATCTGGCCTGGAACCCCAGTGTCCTGACTCTGAAAGCTAGTAGCTCCATCTGTTGCAATATGCTGGTCCCCAAATCCTGATGGAATGTGTCCCTTACCTTTGATCTTGCACTGACTCGTTTTCAGCGACCAAACCCTCTCTACCTTAATTCTCTCCTTTAAGAATCTTGGAAAGCTATAGGAAAATTCCTCTCATGACAGGAAGAAACTATGCAGACAAATGGATCCATTACAATTATGACTCATCTAAAAGTTAAATGCTTCAGACTTGGCTTCTTATCTTCTGGTCGTACAGCATGATTAAGGCACTACATTTCTCATGGCTATCAGAAGACTAGCAAAATCTATCACTCTCACAGTAATTCACATAAAAATACATAAAGTACACACACACACACACACACGCACTCCAAGGCAAGTTTTTTAATATCAAACTTTCTAAATGAAAAGGTTATATATACTCCCCATCTATGGCTCAGCACAGCCAAATGTCTGTTGTATTTGGAGCTCCACAAGTCTTCCAGATGTTAGTGTCAGTTGCAACTCATTTATTTACCAATCAGCTCCTTAGAGATGGAGTAGAATTGAAAAGCTGGACACTTGCAATGTTTTGTGAGTTACCAGCAGCTCTGATTTGTTTTCAGTTCCACAAAATCCAGCCTCATGCCATGAAATTTCTCTATCTCTAAGCCTCATGAATGATCAATCAATTAATGCCCCTGGTTTTTCAGCATTTCTCAGTCAGGATCACTAATAGATGATCAGAACGTAAGCTCCTTCCATCCTGCATTGATATTCCCAGCATCTAGAATAAAACCTAGCCAAGTAAGCATTTCATAAATTTTTAATAACTGATTGCTTGATTAAATTATCGCTCATGGATCTCCAGCAGCATCTTGGACTTGATAAGTCTTCATCCTTAGTGTGCTCTCCCACATTCCTATCCTTATAGACTGATTCCTGAGTCATGACTCTGAGTTAGAACCTTTGAAACCTCATCCTATCTAGCAACGGGGGACAAATGGCACCAAGTCATGACAACTCATATTTCCATTCCTAAGGAGAAAAGAAAATGATTGGGGTGATGGTTGTGTGAATGTGACAGAGAAAAGTAAATGTGTGTGCAGAAGAGAAAGGCTTGTATAAGAAGAATAAGGGGGAGAGAGCAGGAAAAGAAATAGAAACAAAGAAAGCTAGTAAGAAGAACAATTCAGATCACAGCCTACCTAAGGGGGTGGGGGAAAGTGTTGTTTAAAAACTCACATATGATCAGAAAATCATGTGTCATTCAGGAACCAAAGTGAAGGATAATTAGTGTTTTTACAGAGTGTTGTTTACTAGTCATCCACAAAATATTGTTAATATTGTTAATACCCCTGTATTCTAATGGCCTTTCAATCTCATCATACAGCTGCTCCCCCAAGAGATATACATTATATCCTACAATTTCTGACCATCTAATGCTTCAATATCCTTCCATAGATTTGTCATAAAAGGCATTCATAAGCTCCTAGGACCTTCTTCACATTCTCTTATTTTTAATAATAATTATGCCTACCAAAATGTTACCAAAAAGTCAGGTTTGCAGAGTACTTTACAGACAGCCTTTCATTTGAGCTTCATAAGAACCCTATGAAATAAACACTAATTATATTATTGTCTCCATTTTAGAGATAAGAAAACTGACAAGGAAATTAAGAGGCTTGCCCATGGTTGCATAACACATTGGATGGGGAACGTGTAGCCTCAAGGCCACATGTGG
This sequence comes from Pseudocheirus occidentalis, assembly GCA_028646575.1. NCBI lineage: Eukaryota > Metazoa > Chordata > Mammalia > Diprotodontia > Pseudocheiridae > Pseudocheirus > Pseudocheirus occidentalis. The sequence goes on from CM053598.1 coordinate 22,924,638, forward strand.
CCCTCTAGATCCTCATGTATGGCTCCTTTGGATTCAGTCAAAGGGCTGTACTTGGGGACATAGAGGGCCACATATGACCTCAAGACCACAGATGCCCCACCCATGGCATGGCACATAAATGTTAGAGTCAAGACTTCAACCCAAGCCTTTCTTATTTCAAACCTATTGCTCTTTCCATTACAACTAGACCCTCTGGGAAGCCCACCAGTGAATTTGGGAAATCTTCTGTGAAAAGCTTATCCAAAGCAAAGATACATACAAGAAGTACACAGGCTTTAGTGGACAGGGAGTGTTATGAACTGTGCTGGTGGAGGGAATATCCACACCCACGAATCACATGATCATAGGGCCATAGATTTAGAACCCAAAGGGAACTTAGAGCACTTCTAATCCAATCCCCTTATTTCATAGGTAAAAAAAAATAAAGACCAGAGAGTGGAAATGACTGGCTCAGGGTCACATAGGCAGAATTCAAGATTTAGAGCCAGAGGGAATGTTGAAACTACCGACTCTGGTCCTCTATGTTTATAAATGAAAAAAAACTGAGGTCCAGAAAGTCAAAATGAATCACATAAGCAGTAAGTGGCAAAGCAAGGATTTGAACTCAGATCCTCTGATTCAAAATAGTGTTTGTTCTGCTGTACCACAACGTTATCTTCAAGTACATGCACAGTTTTACAGTTCAGTAGGAATTAAACCTTTATATTGGTTGCGTTTATGCACTACTGAACACAAAGACATGACAAATGAGCAGGATCTCAACTTTGACATTACAAAGAATTCATGTTCTTAACATTATAGGCAGTCTCTTCACTGGTGCAGGTTGCATCCCATCAATGTCTTCTCACCCTAGGTGGTTTTTCTCCATATCTTTCCATGAGTCCATTTGCTAGTTGTATGACCCTGGGAAAATCACTCAAACTCTATGAGCCTCAGATTTGTCATCTGTAAAAGGATGGCATTGAACCAGATGGTTTCTACAGTCCCTTCCATGTCTCAAACTATGACCATATGAATGTCCATTGAAGATCAAATTAAGGCATTGGAAGTCACTCTTTGGGGCTTTTTAAATTTCTTTACTACCAGTACAACAGGAAGTCTTCCCATCTATTCTCTATTGCTGTCATCATTGACCAGTTCATCTCCTTTTCCATTCTCAGATGCCTTGGATGATGTCTGCTAATTCACTTTTTGCATGCAAGTATTCATTCCTGGTAATACGCTGCTTCTACCCACCATTCATCTTTCCATTGCCTTTTGGACCACTTCTAATTTTGATTCGTTTGAAATCATGCTATTCCATGATCCACAGTCATATGGTATCATTGGACCCTAAATTTAATCTTTGTCAAATCACAGTGGCAATAAGAAGAACCTCCAAAAGCTTCCCCGGAAACCTTAACTAGAATAAAAGCCAAGCCAAAAAAAAAAAGTCTAAGCTTATCATCTGAGATGTCAAAGCAGATGGACCCAGGCCCCTGGAAATGCTTGCATTTAGTGCACCACTAATTCCAGTACAGTTGGCGCCAGCCTGGGATCATACTTTTCCTGACATAATCACTAGCAACATTAGACACTAAATGGTAGCAACTAAATTAATGCTCTAATTTCTCCCCCAATTAAAAATTCATAGACATTCATTCATTACCTGTTGTGTGCAATGTCCTCTGAATAAAGAAACAAAAATAAAACAACATAACAGTAACCACAGATATAGACCCAGAAGAGATCTCATAGGCCACCCTGCCCCACCTTCTCACTTTAAATATGAGGAAATTGAAGCCCCGGATGTTAAGTAACCATTGTTACACAGGGAAAATATCAGATCGGAATGAAGAAAGAACTTGTTCTGGAAGCAATCAAATACAGGAAGCATCTACTGAGTGTTTATTGTATACCAGTCGCTGTGCTAGAAACTGGAAATATAAATACAAAAGTTAAAGAGTCTTTGTCCCCAAGAAGCTTACCTTTTACTAGAGAGAAGTGACGTGTTCTAGCTGGATGGATGGATGGATGGATGGATGGATGGATGGATGAATGATAGATAGATAGATAGAGATATGAAAGATTTATTTAAAGATATGTACAAGGATTACAAAGGCAATGGGGGATAGGGGGTGTTGTGAACTTTGCTGATGTACGGAATACACACATCCATGTGTCACAGCACCGTAGGACCATAGATTTAGAGCTCAAAGAGATACATACATACACATACACACATGTGTATCTGGGGGGAGAGAGACCCTGTTTATTGCACTTGAGGATACATTCATATGTAGCAATCATGATTATCATTCTGATGACAATGATGTCTGGTACACAAAAACTGTAAGAGACATGTTCAAGGAAATGTGTGGCTGACAAAGACGTGTAGGCCATGAATCAAGAATAAGACACAACAAGTGCAAAGAGGAAGTGGTATTTTCATACTCCCCAAGATATTGAAACAATTAAAGGAAAGCTTCCAGTCCATTGGATGGCTGCTCTACCTGGTACTTACAGGAAGTTATTACACATTTATGGAGAGGTGGCACTAAATCCAGGACAATCACATATGCACCAAAGTGTCCAAGTCAATGATGATCATTAGCATTTATTTCAACATACATTTTTTGCTTTCTCTTTGAGAGTGAGGAAGTTGGTCTGGATGTGTGATTTAATTGTATGGGGAATTACTGGTTGGAAAACTCTCGGGAGCAATGCAAATAACAATTCATTGTAAGGCAGAATCTCAGAGAGTTACCTGGAGAACTGAAAGGTAGTAACTTGTCCATGGACCAACAGTTAGTATACGTTAGACTTAGGACTTAAAAATCAGTCCTCCTAACTTCAAAGCTAGTCCCATATTAACCACTCCATGTTGCTTCCCATAGAGATTATTATTAATAATATTTATTATTAATACTTCTACTTATTAATAATAAATAATTAATTTCTGTTAAGATGTTTTTAATGCTAAATTACTTTTCTCACACAAAACTTATGAGCAAGACAGTGCTATTGTTACTACTATCATTTGCCAGATTGGGAAACTGAGGCACAGAAAAGTGACGTATGTTGCCCATTGTCACATGTCAAGTGAGGAAGCCAAGTCTCACACACAAGGTCATTTGCCTCTAAACACAATGCTCACTGCATTAAGCAACAATCCCTGTCTCAAAGAGGTTAAATAATTTAGTAAGGAAAAGGGAAGGAAAGTTTGGAAGAGGTCTCTGGCTCGGAAGCAACTTATATAGGAAAGCACATTGAAAAGTTCACGAAATTGCTCATATCATGTATTTTACCATTATCAAGGCACTAATTAAATATCTTGCTGTGTTCCTCTTTCAGCTTCTCAGCTCAATTATATGCCAACGGAAATAGTATTAGATCACCATCCCCCAAGAATTCCCTCCCAGTTCCACAAATAACGCAACAGAACCAAATGGCTCTAAAGCCAGCTGTGCTGCCCATCATGAAACACTCTTTTAAAAACTCTTTTGTAACTTCAAATACTTTAAGAGGACTAAACGATCAATTAGGTGAAATTTAGACAGAGTGGCATTTGCAAAGCTAAAATGGTTTGGGAGCAGCGGGGCTCATGAGGCAGCATTGTACAGTGGAAAGAGAACTGGTTTCTGAGTCAAAGGACCAAATGCAGTGGAAATTCCAGCTCCAATAGTTATGAAGCTGTGTCCCCAGACAAGGCTCCTTATCTCTTTTGGTCTCAGTTTCCTTATCTATAAAATCAGGGGATGTACATCATAAGAAGGGACCTTCTGAGGTCCCTTCCAGCCTGAAATCTATGATCTATTATCCTCAAAGATAGCATTCATAAATGTCAATAACCATGTACGTCTCTATGGTATTTTAAAGTTAAAGATACTACCCTAAGGGGAGTGGAGGGAAGTAATCCTGCTATAACTATACTCATCTCACAGTTGGTTAAATCGAGGTTTAGAGAGGTGGTATGATTAAGACTTAGTCACACAGCTGGTGAATATCAGAGTTGGGATTTGAACCCAGATCTATAGATAACGAGTCCTTTGCTCTTCCCACTATGTCCCACAGACTCTCATATTATATGCTGTAGTCATAATAGGAGGAATTTATTATTGTAGTAACACTAACTGATATGTATAAAGCACATTAATAGTTGTAAAATTCTTTCAATCATTACCTCGCTTGAGCCTCACAGAGAATGCTGTATGTTGCACCCCTTTTCCTGCTAGGCAGAAGTACTGAGGATGCCAAGGGAGGAGTGACTGGTCTCAGAGGACAGAGCAAGAGAGTTAACATGACATTCTTTTTAGCCACCAGAAATTTGATCTGAAGGATTAAAGGTCATCACTACACCAGGGCAGAATGGTGCCAGGCTGTCATTGCCTTCTATGGAATTTATGGCCCCATGTTCCTTGAGCAAAAAGAAGTCAGGACAGTGAATAAAAAGCACTAACTGTGAAGGACTCCAACTCGCCTGATATCCGTGTCCTCTGCTCAGAAGATTTGTTAAGACCCAGGTCTGAAGACCATGGTCTTCATCTAACAACTAGTCCTATTGGATGCTAGGAGCCAAACATCAGTTCAAAACATGATCTATTGTCTACAATCCATTATCCACTCACAAGAGAAGTAGCCATGGGCGGGAGGGAGGGGAGGAATAAGAGCTAGACAACTGAATTGTGTCTTCTTAGAACTCCTGTGTTTAGAGCAGCCTCTCTGCCATCTAGCTGCTACTCAGGTCTAAGAGAACCCATAGGTATGCAGCTGCCCAGAACGTGTGTTTAATATGTATCGCTTCAATGCCTTTATTCTTTCATTGTAAAGATTAACCACCTGTACTCACTTAAGCATGATATGTCTGTTCCTATGGGAGCCAACTCCTTTACACTGTTGTCATGTGACAAGGACTCAGGGAAATATAGAAAAGTCATGGAGCAGCTAAGGCAGGACCAGGAGGTGGGGGCTCAGAGTGGATTCTGATTGGCTAAATCCACACTAACCCCACTTCTTAGATTATTCGGTCAGTGTGGCCAACTGGAAAAAGGTGGGGAGGAGACAATGTTTCATTCACTCAAAGCAGCAGAGAGAGTGTTTTTCCCCAATTGGGTGGAGCTTTTAACTGTCAAGAAGAGTGAGGCATTTTCCGAGCTCCTGATCTACTTGCTAAACAGGCTCATGTTGGTTGCTAGCAGTGCCACCTGGTGGTTGAATATTGGCATTAACTTCAGTTTATGGATAAGGAAACAGACTGAGAGCTTAAGTGACTTGTTTGTGCACATAGGTAGTAAGCAACACAGAGCGATTTTGAACCAGGTATTTCTGATTACATATCCATCACCCTAACCAGTAACCCCTAACCCTAAATGTTAATACCTTTCATTAATTACACTGTTCCAATTATTGATGCATAATTCTTGGCACATGCTTACTAAATACTTATCAAATGACTAACTATACTTTGTCCTATTATAGCTCATTTATACATAACTGCTTGCATGTTGTCTTCCCCATTAAACTGTGAGCTCCTTGAGGGCAGGGTCTTTTGCCTTTCTTTGTATCCCCAGTGATTAGCACAGTGCCTGATACATAGTAGGCGTTTAATAAAGGCTTGTTGACTGACCCTGAAGTTTCTCCCCTACAATGTAAAATACTGGAGAAAACCTCTCATCATCTATATCTGGACTCTGGTATAATTTCTCCAGGCAGAACATTACTGTCTTTGGTCAAAGGCCATTATGAGACTTATAGAGTAAGAGGAATATTTCCAAATGACTGAATTCTAGGCAGTTGGCATTATCTTGGATCTCAAGAATCAACATGCTGCTTTTCTGATTTTCTCTATACACTGTGGAATCCACGTGGATTAATTATTACACATGGAATAAATATTAATTATTAAGTGCCTTGTTTATTTATCTTCTGTGGCTGTCATCTACAAGTACCTTGACTACATCATGGTGACTGTTTGCTTTACAAAAATACTTGACTTTCATTGGGAGATCACAGTCATGACAATGCTACCAAAGCCTAGAAGATGCCAGGGGTGAAAGAAGGGGAAAAGAAGGGAAAGGATTGGCATCAGCAGGATTCCAAATGAAAGAGTTTTGTCTACAGACCACATAAGAAGGTGCAATGAATCCCCTTAGGATGAGGAAGTAGATAATTCCTGATCTCTGCCAGATAAGTGTTTTCTTTACTTAGAGATGCTGGAGAGATTCTACATGAGAACAGGAGAAGAGCAGAGAGTAGAATTTCAATTTTATGTAGGTGTTTTGGGAGGTTTTTTGAAGGACAGGGAGAACAGGCATGTATTTAGTTGACAATCAGAAAGTCAGATAGAGAATGAATGAAAAGGAGCAGCAGTACCTCCTATAATGTTTATTGCATTTCTTTGCAAATGTAAATGTTGCTATTCCAAAAGTTTGTGTTGTTTTGTCTATATGGGAATACCACTTTACCAACAAGGATTACAACCCACATCTTCACCCTGGCAGACAGTCTACAAGAGTTGCTGTGGCCAAAAACTCCAGTCTCTTGCCTCCAATGTAGTGATGAGCCACTCCAGACTCAGAGAAGCACCAGATCACACAATTATGTGTTGCAAATCACAAATCACAGAATTTGAAAGCAGAAAAGGACCCAAGATCAACTGTTTCACCCTTCTTTTATGGAAATGGAAAATGAAGTCTGCAGTAAAATGAAATTTGTCCTATTATTTGTCCACAGCTGATAAATAGGAAGCCAGTCCTCTATGGGGCCATCCTCAAAGCTTTCCCTATTTGGTAGGACCTTCCAGAGTTTATTCTGTATTGGTGAGACTTTTTAGAATGTCATGCCTTGATGGGGCACTGGACTTGAACTTTCATGGAGGATCAATTCAACTCAATTGAGTTCAACTCAAATTGAGGCAACAAGCAATTATTAATTACTACATTCCAGGAACTGTGTGAAGGCAAAAGAAGGAGCAAAGAGAGTTCCAGGCCACAAGGAGTCCACAATCTAATGGAGCAGACAGCACGCAGACTCTCAGAAGGAAGGCACTAGCATTAAGGGGGGCAATTCAATAAATGTTTATGAAGAACCAACTATGAAATTCACTGTGCCAGACACTGGAGAAACAAGTTCAAAACTGAAATTAACTTGCCCTCAAATAATTGACTTTTGTCTATTACGTACCTACTACGGTAGCCATTGGGGATACAAAACCAAAAGTAAAAGCCTCTACCCTCAGGGAGCTTATAATTCAACTAGGGGAGAGGATTAAAAAAACATAATCACAAAGTGATTTTTTTTTTAAAAAACAGAGCATTAAAATTTGAGGAGGGAAACCAGGAAAGGGCTTATGTAAGAAATGGCACCTGAAATGAACCAGGATCTCCATGGCAAAGGTATTTGCAGAAATTTAGCACCCTGGATGAGAATCTTACCTAAGCATGAATTCTAATTAGAAAAGAGAGATGAATTGAAAACATTCTCTCAACAGCAGAACCAAAGATTTATTGGCAGCATCCTGATCTTATTAACAAAAATTGCACCAAGAGTTTTGTAAGTATCTACTCCATAAAATGTACTAGGTTCAGCAGGGAAGATACAAAAATGTATGTAACACAGATTCTGACCTCAAAGACCTTACAGTCTAAAAGGAGAGAAAATACACATAGAAGGGTGATCCAGATCATGCACTGTGACAAAATTTCAGGACAAAGGGATCATTTTCAGCTCATAGGCTGTGAGAGGAGTCAGGGAAAGTTTTAAGGAAGAGGTGACAGCCAGGGTTAGAAGGAAGGGATTTCAAGAGATGTGGATGAGGAGGGATTCTGTTTCATGTGAAGGAAACAGCCTAAGCATAGGCTCTGAGGCAGGAGAGAGTAAGAGATAAAATGGGAAGAAATTAGTGAAGTGTAACTTGTATGTGCAGGAGGAAAAGAAGAGAAATATGGGATGAGGCTGGTACAATGGATTGGAGCCAGACTATAGAATACACTGAATGCTAGGATTAGGAGTTAATACATTCAGTCGGTCGTGCATGAACAAACATACATTAAGCACTATGTGCCAGGCACTGTGCTAAGTGCTGGCAAAAAAAAAAGAAGGGCAAAGATGTGGTCCTTGTCCTTAAGGAACTCTCATGCTTATAGGAGACACAGGAAAATAATCGTGTACTTACAAATTGAGATGGAATTACATACAATGTCACAGCAAAGGGAAGGCAATCTCATAGAGAAGGTACTAGAAGCAAGAAGGAGATGGAAAGTCCTCCTTCAGAAGGAGGGGTGAGGAAACTAATGAACACTTCAAAAGAAAGGAAGAATTATCCTAGAGCAATGCATTAAGATTATCCAGGCAGCAGGATGAAGATTGAGATTGGAGGCAGGACATTTATAAATATTATAGGTGAAAAATCAAATGAAGTCTATGCATTCCATTCACTAAAGATAATCAAGTAAATATAATAAAGTCTAACATGAAGAAATTACTTGTTCTATCAGGCTGGGAGTCAGTAGAACTGAGTTCTCTTCCTGGAACTGCCACTAATTAGCCCTTTGATATCTCGTAGACATCTTGTTCTCTCTGTTCACACAGACTCCACTAGTTCAGGCTCTGTCTCTTGACTGGACTATGAAATGGCCTCCTAATTGGCTAATCTGCCTCCTGTCTCTCCTCATTCCAATCTGTCTTCAACATGGTTGTTAAACTGATATTGCTAAAATAAATCTGAATGTGTTATTCTCTCCTTTGAGATCTGCAGTGGCCCTCTACGTAGCCCCTAGGATAAAAAGCAAAATCTACAGCCTGGAATTTAAAGCCCCCCACCATGTGATTCCTGTGTTAATTCCTAGCCTCCTATCATGGCATTCCCTTTCACATATTCTCTGCTACAGACAAACAGCCTCTGAGCTGTTCCTTGGACGTGACATGCCCATTTCTCTGATTTTGTGTAAGTGGTCCCCTAAGTAGAGCACATACTCCCTTCTCACCTCCACTTCTGCTTGCTTTGAAGCATGGCTCAGCTACCCCTTCTCCCCATCCCCTGGTTATTAGTGCATTTTCCCTACTGAAACCACCTTGTATCTATCGTGTGTGTGTGTGTGTGTGTGCATGTGTGTGTGAGAGAGGGGGGTGAGAGGGGAAGAGAGGGGGGAAAAGGAAGAGAGGGGGAAGGGAAGGAAGGAGAGAGGGAAGGAAGGAGAGAGGGAGGGAGGGAGAGAGAGAGAGAGAGAGAGAGAGAGAGAGAGAGAGAGAGGGAGAGAGAGAGAGAGCCAGACAGACAAATGGGGTCATGATGGGGCAGACACAATTGAAATGACCAACAAGAATACACACAGAAACACACACAAATATACCACATGTTTGGTATAAATAAAGTAAGTATTCACTAATTTGTGTACATGCTATTATCCTCCTTGTAGAATGTAAGGTCCTTGAAGGCAGAGACTTGTTCATTTTTGGTTTTGCATCCCCAGCACCCAATCTAAGGCCTGGAACAGTGATTGGTTCTAAAAAATGTTTGCTGAACTCAACTGAATAATTGGCAACCAATTTGCTGCTCTGAGCTTCCTCATCTGTAGGATAAAGGTTTTGTTGAACTAAGTCACCTTTAAGAAATAGTTCTTGTCATCCTAAATGTCAATGACCTGACCTGAAAATCTGTTATAAGAAGGTAAATTGAAATTATATGCATGTGGGGTGGCTAGGTGGCGCAGTGAATAGGGCACCGGCCCTGGAGTCAGGAGTACCTGAGTTCAAATCCAGCCTCAGACACTTAACACAAAAAAACTAGCCGTGTGACCTTTGGCAAGTCACTTAACCCCAACTGCCCTCCAAAAAGTAAAAAAATAAAAAAATAAAAACAAGAAAGTATATGCATGTGCACATACAGTACAAATGCCCATATGTGTGTTTATAAGTACATATATCTAAATAGTCGATCTGATGGGCACTGAGGTCACAATCAAGTTGGACAGCAGGATAGAAACTTCACAAAACCCTGGATTAACACAGAACCTTTTCAAGAACACTAGATTTTCATATTATTTGAATTTCAAGGAATTAAGATTAGCCTCAAGGGATCCACTTGAGACCAGATATTTTGACACTCGCTCACCTTTTGCACCAAAGCAATCACCTGGGAACCTTGCTGGCGCCTTTTTTGTGGGGAAACAAGTTTAAGAAATCTTGAAAAAAATTATATGGAGGAACCATCCTGATAGAATATTGCACTCAGGTGTTCATTCTGTTTTCACACAATATGTACACAAACCTGGTTTGAAGGCAGGAGGGAGAAGAGTTGGCAGTAAGGGGGAAAGATCTCCTACAAGTGTAACTATCTCCCCCAAGAATGTCAAAAACAGCCCTGAGAGCACTCAAAGTTTAACAGGTCTACAAAGGGGGATAATTTGCAGCCTGACTGCCAAGCTATATTGAATGAATGAATATGTAGCCTCTTAACAGCAAAGTGGCTGATGGGAAGTGGTTTTTCCCCCTAAGTCAGAGAGAGATCATGGGAGGGGGAAGCCACCTGGGAAGGGGAAGCCTGGAACTTCTGAGCCCCACCACCCCCAACATGGGGGAGAAAAGCTGTACAGAAAACCATAGCTAGACAACTTTGAAGACAACTGCAAAGGAAATTGAGCTATTTCCTCCAAACCGAATATAATCATGGGCGGTTGATGCCTTATTTACCTCACTGACATGCTTAAGAAGTGTCGTGCCTAGACAGAATTCTCTACTGTGCTGGGAACAAGTGAATCAATCCTTTCTTCCATCCTCCCCATCCTCTGCCTTACCACTGCTTGACGATCTAGCTTCATCCATCTGTGCTTCTTGGTTATTCACTGTCAGTATTTTCATAATGGGTTTTGTTTCCAGATATCAGTAAGCTAATTTTGTTTGCTCTGAATTAGTGAGCCATTCTAACGGGCAGGACAAAGAAAAATTTCTGGATATGCAGCCCTAGATCAAATTTCATCTGTCTCTCTTCTCCCTTCTCCTTTTCTCTCCTCTCCTCTCACCACAGGGAGTCTTTCAATGAAAACCAATGCATTTATTAAGTCCAAAGAACTATGCTAAGCACCAGGAATACAAAAAGCATAAGTCCATCCTTTCCTTCAAGGAGATTCAATTCTAATAGAGGATAATCATATAAATAGAAATGTGGGGACAGGAAGGGATAGTATAGTCAAGGAAGTCACAAGGGTGGAGAGTGTAGTCACAGGACAATTGATCAATATTCCTTTTGTAGAAATGGCATTATTCTTTTTGGTTGCTGTTTTCAAAGCAAGAGATAAAAGGGTGAGAAAGAGAAGGCAAGTGATGTGCCAAGTAAGAAGTGGGAAGGGGACAGGGATTTTATGTGGCAGAAGAGAAGGAAGCTGGTCAGAGTGTAATATGCTACATCTGGAACTGGCTAGATTTGGTGAAATGTCCAGGAAGCAGTTGAAAGGACAGTTCTAGGGCTAAGGAGGAAGATTAAGGATACAAATATGGATAGAATGTCATCCACCTAAAGATTATGGTTGAGGCCAGAGGTGTGCATGAGATTGCCAAGAAAAGCAGCATAGAGAGAAGATCCCAGTGGCAGAAGCTTGGGGAAAACTAGAACTAAGGAGTTTAGAAACCAAAGAGGAACATGAGAAGGAGATGGGGGAAAGGCTAGTTTCTAGGATGAGAACCTCTAGTGAGTGATTGCCTAGAAGACAAGGGAACAGATTCTCATTAAAAAGCATTCTTTTTTCATATCAGGCAATATACCTTAAAAGAGGTGAAGGCTGACCCTAACAGGCATAGCACCTACAAAATTAAATCCTAAGTTTAACCTTCAAAAGAGAATTGTCTGAGTGGGTTCTGGCTTCTGACCTGACTACATAGGAAGAATATGCTGCTTGTCAAATCTACAGATATTTATTGGGCAGCTACTATGGCCAAGTCACTGATTATTGCTTCATTTCAAGCCAAACAATTTTTTCCTACTTCCCAACAACAAAAGTAGAAATGCCAATGTGCCAAGCCCACAACCTCAAATACAGGTATGGCTGGGAAAATAGGGAAAGGCTAGGGATGACATTTTCAAAGATAAGACTTTGACTGACCTTGTGACAAAGTCATCACTGCTCAGTC
>CM053598.1:22946819-22962763 GCA_028646575.1 Pseudocheirus occidentalis
CATCCCTTCTATATATCCAATTGAGAAAGAAGATTAATATTTTCAGAGGCTTAGAAAGACAAGTCTTCCTGCCTAAAATAAAATGACCTCAACTGAGATTCACACAATCAAACAATGCCAGTTTCATGCATAGTTCCTGACTGAGGGATTCTAGCATCACTTTGGAATATGGAACAATAAACTACTGACTAATCATTAAACAGGGGTAGTAATTACATAAGCAGATAAAGATACATACCCTCATCAATGGCACCAGGATGCTATGGACAGGAATTTGGAAGAATATAAGAGATGAGGGCTGAAATCAAAAGGAGTTGGAAAGGATGTACTTACACATCGAAGGGTGGGTAATCCATATTGGTAAGACAAGGCATAGAAGTACAGGCTAGAGCAAACATTAAAACCAGGCCCAAATTTTTTTCTGGCTGGGTTCTCTTGCGAATGAAAAAAAAAATGATCCCCCACAATATATTTCCAAGTCTTCCTAAATTGGGATTATTTCTTGACCCAAATTTAAATGTATCATAAAGTATCATGAAAAATCTCTTGCTACTTACTTTAGTCTTTCTCTATATTCTTCTGGCTCTATATGTCTCTCTCTCTCTGTCTATCTTTGTATGTTTCTTTATCTCTCCCTCTCTGTCCCTCTATCTCCTCCCCTTCCCCAACCCCTCACAGTTAATCCTTTGGCTATGAACCTCTTGAATATTGGCTAGACTATTCCTCAGACTTCAGTCAATTGTTCTGGGCCCATATGTATTAGCTTCCCAGTTTGGTAGGCCTGATAGGGATTGAACCAAATTAGAATGGCTTTCAAGAACACAGAGTCATATCCTTCCTTTGATGAGGCATACAAGAATGATTTGGTGGAGAAAACAGGAGCTAAATTTAATTTGCTACTAGAGCTAATTTGCTACTGATTATATTCAGTGACCCCTTCTTTTCCCTCAACTCTTTTTTTACTTTATTTCAACATGTATAGACCAAAACAACTAATGGAATTGTACAGGAGAAGCAATATAAAAATGTCAGGAGAGAAATAGGTAACAAAAAGCATTAACAATCAAGGCAACAATGAAGGTTGCTCCACTGATAACCATATAATGTCAAGAAATGTGGTAGACCAATGAAAGAATATCAACAAGAATAACACAAGAATCAATCTGTATGAGTGGAAAAAGGCTGACATCAATAAGATCATGGATCCATTAGTGGGAGAGATTGAAAAAAGGAGTGAACTCTAAGTTTTTTACTTTAACTATAGTTAATACTTGTATGTGGATACCATAAGTCCATTAGAAACATTGGGTTAAAATAGACTGTCTCCTTATTAGGATTTCCAGCTCCAAAAAATTGGGATGATTCTTCCTGATTCAGAAAGACTGTTTTATCTTCTTGGCCACCTTAGTAAACCTTCTCTCTCTTTCCTTTCCCAAGGTGTTTGTCATTGAAATGATTTACCAAGTTTGTTTGTCTGGATTTATCAAAGTTGCTTATCTTTGACCATGATAAACTTTGCCTCCCTGGAAGAAAAAGGAAACAGAGAGACAGAGAGAATGAGACAAAGAGAGGAGAAGGAAAGGGTTCCATAGAATAGGAATTAAGTACAAGCATCCAACTAAGGGATGCCACTAATTCCATCCAAACTAAAGCAATACCTTAGAAAACTTTTAGAGAAGGGAAGTGACTTTTTCTTTTTTACTAATCCAGGCTAGGAAATGCCAAAGGTTGAAGTCAAATACCAAATTTGAAGCCAAATCCTTCAGCTTAGCCACCTAAATATCTCAAGCTAAAGCTTCACTTTCTGTAAGAAGTCTCTCCCAGTCCTCCTTAATTCTGGTGTCTTCCATCTAAGATCATATCCAATTTATGACTGCAATTCTGTCTTTCTGTGCTTTCTGTAGATTCTTAATAAATGCTCCTTGACTTGCTTTGGAAATCAAGCACCAAGAGCCTAGCACTCAGATCCAGAATAACAGCATCTCCAGAACAAACCCCTTGTACCACATGCAAGAAGTAGACTGTGAAGCTGACACAAAAAGGGAATGTTGACAGATTTGGAGATGGGAGTGGTTCCAATAGCTGTCCCTTCTCAGGCTCTCGAGGTGAACAGTTTGCCCAGTCTGTCAGACAATAAGCATCTATGAAGCATTTCCTATTTGCCAGATACTGAGTTAGGCACTAGAAATCCAAAGAAAGAAAAGAATCTCTGCCTCAAAGAGTATCACGTATGCAGACGGTGCAGAAAGTCCGCTTTCCTAAGGGACACCTCTGTTCAGCACATCTCAAGAAAGATTTTATTAGGGGTTTGGTAGCCAAAGACCTTGGCTGGAAAAGGGTGCCTCATTCACTGTTTCTAAACCCGGCCAAAGGTAATGAATGAATGTACAGCTAAGCCACTTACTCTGGGAATGGGCGGCCAGTAGAGAGTCGTCAGTAGCCAGAGGACAAATGCCCTTCTGTGGAAACTGATATGCAATTGAAAGGGGCCTGGCTCAGGGCCAACCACAAGGGAAATTCTCACTAATAGTACTCAACCTTCTTAAGGAAAGAAGAACCTATCTGAGACAACTGATCAGTGGCTGCTGGCAGGAGGCAGATGTTAGGATGCTTTCTACACCTGCAGCCAATACCAGAAAGAAGAAAGGTCTCCACTGGAGCTTGGGTGTTTTCTTCCCTCTATTTTGAGTTGTGGGCAGCTTTAAAACAGAAGTTTTGTTGACTGAACAGCAAACTTCATACCCTAAAGGGATCATCCCTAATGATATAAGAAACATGTTACCAAGTACTGATTTCTGCTTGAGACCTTCACAACAATTTTCGGTGCTCCCCAAATAGCTTATAAAATGATTGTATCATAGAACAAAAGATTTCTGATTTTGCCGTTGCGTCCCCAGATCCTAGCATAATGCCTGATACATAAAAGTGCTTAATTAATGTAATGAGATCTGGAAGGAACCTAAGAGGGCAACTACTCTAAGTCTATCATTTTGTAAATGAAGAAGTTAAAACCTAGAAAGGTGAAATGAATTACCCAAAGTTTTGCTGGCCATAAGTGGAAGAATCAGGACTTGAAACCAGGTCCCCTGACTTCCATTGCAGTGCTTTTAAATAAAACCAGATTGAATATCTTCAAGTAGCTTGATCAATAGGCCTCATTCCCCCTCCTAAACTCCTACTAGGACTGAGTCCTTTTCCTTGGAAAGAGTGACTCTGTCTCCTCACTACCACATGTAAAAAAGTACTCTTCTTGTATTGCATCATGGTGTGGATGTGGTCATGGTTTCTTGAAACTTGCTCTAAGAGGTCTTAAATTTGGGCAAGACCTATCAGATTGGAAAAGTTTCTAGCACAAGCCCAATAATTATGCTCATTTATTGTCTAATAACCAACATATGTCCAGAAGGTCTACACAATGCACTTCTGGGAAATGATTTTTCTGTCACATTAACTCTAATTTGTCATTTTGTTTTTTTCAGTCATCTCTGACTCTTCATCACCCCTTGCAAGCAAACTTACCTACACCCTGAAATCCTTTGATTTTATCAGTTGGAAAATTAGCTGATATGTGGACTTCTGATCAATTGCCTGTACTATACATGGATTGAATACATGCAGTAGACTGGAGAGAGACTTGCAGCAAAGGAGCCTAACCAGCAGGTTATTGCAACAGTCCAGGTAGGGAATGGTGTCTGTGTCAAAGTGAAGGGGGCATCTACAAAGACAAAATTAACAGAGTTTGCAAGAGATTGAATATGGGGGATGAGAGGGTGAGGAGTCAAGGATGGCACCCAGTCACCTGGGTGACTGGAAGGACGGTGGTGCTTTGACAGTAAGAGCAAGTTTGGAAGTTGTGGGAGCCATGGGACTTCAAGAAGAGATAATGAGCTCCGTCTTGGATATTTGGACTTTAAGGGGTCCACGGGATGTCAAGTTTGAGCTGTCCAATAGGTAGCTAGAGATCCAAGGCCAATAAATATATAACAGCCAGCATTCGTGGAGCAGTTTCAGGTTTGCAAAGAACATTACCTACATTATCTCACTGGATCCTTACAACAACCCAGCAAGATAAGTGCTATTATTAGGCTTATTTTAAATATGAGAGCCAGAGAGGTTCACTTACTTCCCAAGGTCACAGACCTAGTAAGAGTCTGAGGCAGGATTTGAACACAGAATTTCCTGACTCTAAGTGCAGCACTGTATTTATTGCATGACCTATGTGCTTGAGAGAAAAAAGAAGAGGGGCTGGTCATAGATGAGAATGAAGACACCAAATATCCAATGAGCTTCCACTATTAGGCTCATTATTTAAGGAAAAAAGAAGGAGATCCCCAGCACACTTGGTAGACACCACCAAGGTGAACTTATAGAAGAAAAAGAATGAGTGACCCAGAATAGACAAGGCATTGACAGGGCTGCAATCTGCATTGGTAAAGGGAGTGTTCACATTGAGGAGATCTCAGATCCTTTGGCATATCAAGATGCTGAATCTATATTATAAATTATGCACATGAACATAGTTTAGTTCACTTTTGTTTTTTTAAGCAGCTTTGGGGAAAACTTATTGCTATAAATACTGTACAAGTTTTTTGGGGGGTGATCAGGTGGGTCTAAACTTTAGAAAGCAACTGAAATTGGTCTTTGACTCTGCCCAGGTCATCCTCAGTCTGAAAAAGTTGGGGTCTCTGACTTGAAAAAGCAAGAGGCTCCAGGGAATGATTTCCTTTCATGTTCCTAGTATGAGAGAGGTCAGGCACTGAAATCAGGACTTCATCCTCTCTCCAGGACCTTTGGCGGAACCACTGGAAGAAAAGTTTCAAAGATTGATGCTTCTTAAAACCTCCCAGGTGGAACAGCGAACAAGGAAAAATCCCAAGGAACAACAGGAAATGCTCCCATTCATTCTGTGCTTGCTATTGTTTTTGCTGAATTTGCAGTGACACCAGGATGGGAAGATTTCTCCCTGTATTTTTATGGTAATTGCAGTTGGATATACACACCATCTATCACTGAAGGCCTATGAGGTACTGCAGGCTAGTTCTCAGCTAGTGGTATTTGCCTGCTGTTCAGGGGGAATGTTCTTCTTTTTCCTGCCTACCCCTTTCATTAGGTAGAAGACAAGTCAAATAATAAGCGTAATAATTCAAAGAGCTGGTGACAAGAGCTAGTGACAGTGAGGCCAGGAAGAGGTGGAAGACCCCCACCTATACTACCATTATATATGTGTGTGTGCATATATGTATATGCATATATGTATGTGCATGTGTGTATGTATATATACACATATGTATGCACATATACATACATACACATGCATTCCCTATCACACACATACATACACACGGCAATATGTAATATGATCTCATAGGAAGAACCTGGATTAGGAAAATAAGAAGAAAAACAAGATTAAGTACCATTTATATAGCATGCCAAGGTTTGCAAAGCTTTTTACCTTAAATATTCCATGAGAGCTTCACAACTAGTCTGTGATATAAATACTACTGGTATATCATCTCCATTTTACTGATGAGCAAACTGAGACTCGGGGACGTTAAGCAATCTATTTAGTAAATATATATGAAGTGCCCACTATACCAAGCTCTATACTAAGCCCTAGACATATGAAGAAAGATTTTTTTAAGTCCCTGCTCTTTAGAAGTTCAAATTTTAAAGATGAGATCAACATACAAGCTATGTACACACATGGCTAAATGAGCAATAAAGAACAGAAGGCACTAGGATTAAGGTGAATCAGGAAAAAGCTTTCTTAAGAAGTAAGAATTTAGCTGGGACTTAAAGGAAGCCAGGAGGAAGAGATGAGAAGGGATAGTGATCCTGGCACAGCTCAGAGTCAGTGAAATCCAATGCTCATGGTTGAGGGGTCAATGCAGGACTGGTCATACCAAGGGCAAATAGAGGAGGGAAAAGTTGATCCAAGGTCTTTCTCCCTCTAAGGTCAGCATTCTCTCATGCCATAATGACATCTCTGAGAGTCAGGATACCTGAGAACTAAATAGCTGAATAACCATGGACAAGCCATTTAACCTTTCTAGGCTTCTAGACCTACAGAGGGTGTTCCAAAAGTTTGAGGGCAATCTTAAGGTAGTGATGACTTTGACAACATGCTAAATAGCAGGGGATTGGGCCAGATGATCACTAAGGAAGGTTTCCAACTGGAATTCTATACAATCAAAATTGACACAATTTATGTCATATCTTAAATACATTATCTTATTTGAGCTTTAACACAACCCTGTGAGGTCTGAGGGAGTTAGATTTTGGGGGAGGAAGGGGGAGATGGGCCTGTGATTTACCAAAGTAGGGACCTCCGTCTGACTTCTAATTTTAATACATTTTAATCAGTTTATAGGACCACATATTTAGAGCTAGAAGGAACCTCAAAGGTAATCTAATACAATCCTTTATTTTTTTACAGAGGAGGAAATTGAGGCAAAAGGAGCTGGAGGTTGAACTCAGTCCTTCTGACTCTAAATCCAGGATCCTGTTTTCCATTGTAGCACTTTGCCTTTGGAGTGAGAAAATACCCTACTCCAAAGCACATAGACACCTGTTCTATAACTGAGTGTGCATGAGGCACTGAGAGTTCAGGTGACTTGTCCAGGGTCATACAGCCAGTATGAATCAGAAAATGATGAACGGACTCAAGATCATGCCACATTAGGACCAGTTGGGAAACATGGGAATGTTTAGCCTGAAGAAGAAGAAAAATGTCAGAATGAAGTAGAAGCAGTCATTGTAGCTTTCTGCGCATATTTTCAGGGCTGTCATTTCCTGAGAGACTGGGATTCTTCTACTTCACTCTTGAGGACCTCAGATCTAGGAGCAATGGGTGGTAACAGAAACTGGGGCTTAATGTAAGGATAGAATTCTTCCTCATTAGAACTTCCCAGCAGAGAAATGGGCAGCCTCAGGAAGCAATGGGTCCCCTCTTACTTGAGGTCTTCAATCAAAAAACTGATGTCATACTAAGTCATATACAGGCATAATTTGATTGATGTTCATAATTTCTTTGGCCGTCTATTGATCATTTGTCAAAAGAATCACACAGAGGACTCTTGTACAGGTGCAGATTGGCCTGGATGATACCCAAGGTGCCTTCTAACTCAAAAATGGAAAGGGTAAGCCTTTCAGGGAGCAAAAATGAGAGATAAATAGATGGGAAAACTAAACGTTATCCTGGTACCCTCAAGATACCAAAATAACCACAAGAAGGATACCAGCCTTCTTTGATCAAATGTTCTATGGTGGATGGATGGAAAGCTAGGAGCATGAATATGGCAGGATAGGAAGGAACCTGGCAAGATAAGATAGGAATGGCCATGTCTGACCCAATCACAGATGTTTTTCTGAGGCCCTAAGAGGAAGTATTCTGTAACAATGAGCCACAAATTTGTGGAAGTAACTACCCAAAGAGGTTCTGTAGATAGAACACCAGATGCTTATCCTAAACTCCCTAGATTAATGGGTTTCAGAGAAACTTGAGAAGACTTGTATGAACTGATAGAGTGAAGTGAACAGTATTAAAGATCCAAAGGACTCTGATCAATGCAATGACCCCATGGGGATCCAGAGAACCTATGGTGAAACAAACCCCTCATTGCCTGACCAAGAATAACAGAAACAATACAAAGAAGGAGGCAATTTGTTTTTAATGAGTATCTTATTTCTAACAAAGGTTTTTCTTTTCTTTTTTTCTTTTTTTCATCAATGTGGGAATGGGGGAGGCAAAAATGGCAGGAAGAAAAAAATTGATGCTTGTTAATTGAAAAAAATTAACTCCATAACTCAACAAAGCAGATTGTGCAGGCCTCTAGTTCAATAGCTCAATTCTATTTCATTTTTTAAATTAATTTTTTTAAAACTAACATTTTAAGTTATACCCAACAGGACCTATTAGGAGGCTATACATAGCTAGAAAGACCTAAAGCCTGTGTATACAAGAAGAGATTCAATAAGATATTTTACTGTTTTTTATTTTTTAATCCTGCCAACATTTTCATTCCTAGCCTTTGAGGTTACTTGCAAAAGACCCTTATATTGTAAAGATAAATTGATGCAGTGTGCAGCCTCCTACAGCCACCAAAAGGGCTATCTTGTGAGGAAGTTGGGCAATATATCAGATGTGACAAATCCTAAAGCAATTCCAGCTTCTGGTTGTCATGTTGTGACAAGGATGGTTTTTGTTTAGACTGATTTAGAGAATTGTAATAAATAAAAACTATTCAGTTTCAATATGATCAGCATTCCTTCATGCCAAGGTAAGAACAAAAGTGTTCCCACTTCAGTGTATTCTAAAAACCCTATGATTTATATATAAGCCAATGTGTGGATAAACATCAGATTTCAAGGGATTTTTCCCCTTCATAACATAGTGGTTAATGTGAGGCAGCTAGGTGCCACTGTAGATGGAGTGCTGGACCTGGAGGCAGGAAGATTTAAATTCAAATCTAGCCTCATTTACTAGCTGTGTGACCTTGGCTAAGTCACTTGACCTCTGTTAGACTCCAGAGTCAATATTTTTCCACTTCCTCTGGGCCCAAAATAATAATAATGACAACAATCATAATAACATTTATGTAGTGCCTACTATATACCAGATGCTATGCTAAGCACTTGACGCTTTCTCATTTGATTTTTTTATGATTATTTTTAAAATCTAGTTTTTACTTTGGGAATAAAACAAAAGATGATTACACTTTAAAAACTGCAAGTCTATTATGTACAACTTGCTATTCCTTTTTAATATATAATGAAGTTAGCATGTAAATTCATTTTTCCCTGCCTCCACCCTAGAGATGGCTACCATTAGACACAAATATGTATGCATATGTAAAATCATTCTGTATTAACTTTTATCAGTTCTCTCTCAGATGCAATAGCATCTTCCTTCAAATGTCCATTGTAATTCATTTGAATATTTATAATAGTCCAAATAGTTTATTTGCTCAAAGTTGTTCTTAAAACAATATCGCTGTTAATGTATACAGCGTTCTCTTGGTTCTGTTCTTTTCGCTCTTCATTATTTTGTGCAAGTCTATCCATGTTTTTCTAAGATCATCAAGCTCACCATTTCTTATACCACAGTAATCATCCATCATAATTACATACCATAACTTATTCAGCCATTCTTCAATTGACAGGCATCCCCACAATTTACAGTTCTTTGCCACCACAAAGAGAGGTGGCATAAATATTTTAGAACATGTAAGCTCTTTTCCTTTTTCCCTAATCATCTTTGGAAATAGACCAGTGGTTCTCAACCTTCCCTAATGCTGTGACCCTTTAATGTAGTTCCTCATGTTGTGGTGACCCCCAACCATAAAATTATTTTTGTTGCTACTTCGTAACAGTAATTTTGCTACGGTTACGAATCTATACGAATCTATCTGATATGCAGGATGCATTTTCATTGTTACAGATTGAACATAACCCACAGGTTGAGAACCACTGAAATAAACCTAGTGGTGGTATTGCTGGGTCAAAGGGTATAGGCAGTTTAATAACTCTGGGCATAATTTTAGATTGGTCTCCAAAATATTTGGATCAATTCACAATTCCACCAACAATGCATTAGTGTCCCAATCTTTCCATATCCCCTCCAACATTTGTCATTTGATCTTTACAACAACCCTGGGAAATAGGTACTATTATTATCCACATCTTTACAGTTCAGGAACAAAGATAAACAGAATAACAACCGATATTAATATAATTCTTTAAATTTTATAAAGTGCTTTCCGCACCTCAATCCTATGAAGTTGGTACTTCATGTGTTATTATTACCCATCTTAGAGATAAGAAAAATGAGGCTTAGAAAAGTTAAATGACTTGCCCATGGCCATAAGGGTAGTAAGTATCAGAGGCACTTTGGATCCAAGGTTGCAATCTATGCTGATAGAAGGATTTCCTGTACCAGGAATTCCTCCTTTTACATATACACACACATTTCACACATCCTTTGTATATTTACAGATCTCAGAAATAATAAAATTCAGTCTGGGAATGTTACCTAAGACCTAACAAAATGGAAAGGGAATTTATATTTAAATGAGATAATCAAGTCAAGGAAAACCATAAAGATGTTTAATTTCAGATCCATAACACTAGCCTCAAAACATTAAAAAATTAAAATCAAAGAGAAACTTCAGTACTTAGAGAATGACAGTAATAATAGCTAAGATTCATATACCGCTTTAAAGTCTGCAAAACACTACACAAAGTAACATTTTTGATCCTCACAAAAACCCAGTGAAAAAGGCCTTAATATCCCCATGCCTTATGTAAAGAAACCTGTGTTGAGAGGTTAAGTGACTGGTCTAGGGCCACACAACTGGTGAATGTTTGAGACCAGATTTTTAACTCAGGGCCTCCTGAAGTCTGAATGCAGATTGAAGCAAACTACTTGCTCTCTCTTTTGTGCTGTGTTTTGTTCCTTCTTTCTCATTGTTCACTCCATTGGTTAGAACTTTTCTTTACAACTTGACTAATATTTAACACAAAAGTATTTATAGAACCAATCTCAGATTGCGTGCCAAGGGGAGAGGAGAGGGAGGGGGTGAAAATTTGGAACTCAAGGGATTATGGAACTGAGTGTTGTAAAGTAAAAGTAAATAAATATTTTTTAAAAAAGAAAGAGGTAGGAAAAAAATTATTCCAAGTCACTAAAATCAAGTCACATAGCTGGGGTGAAAATGCATCAAATCCCTATCATCTTTCCCAGAGGTCTCTACTCCAGGGCTTAACACTAAGGTCAATTTGATAAGAATGTGAGATCTTCTTGGTAAGATTCTCAGGGAAATATGAAATTTAGCCAAATTTCAAGAACAATCAGAGGATTAATTTCTTCATTAAAAAAATAATGCTAGTATTTGAGAAACATATTTATGCCACTACTACTCCCACTATCCATGCCTGTGCTATTAGTGCAGAGGTGTCCAACTAGGAAGCATGAGTAAACCGAAGCTTAGGGTGCCTCAGATTAAACTCCACCTAGAAAGAGTCCTTGTTAGTGAATACACGTCACATGAGCAGGGAAGCTGGCACCAAGCGCCTGGGGCAGCTGCCAGCGATTATTCTCAGGGGGGTTAATTACAGGTATATACAGAGAAGTCCACTGCTGCTGGTGATTAGCAAACTCACCACATTATTTCTGGGTGGATCACAACATTCATAGCATCATCACAATAGGAAGTTAGAGCTGAGATATCAGTCTAGCCTCCGTATCATCTTTGGAATTAGCTTCTATTTGTCTTTTCATCTTTTTTTTATAAATGGGGGTGAGAAGATTGTGCATTTTCTTGTTTTCCCCCTAACATTGTTCTAGGAGTCTACTATATTCTGAAAGTACATAGGGCAGGGAACTCCAGTTTATATGATCTCTTTGAGAGGTAAGATCTCTGAGGAGGTTTCATTCACTTCCTCCCAGAAGGAATTTGGAAATTCTATCAAAGTATGATTACTTACAACCTGAATTAATTAGGACCTATGGGGAAATCCAGCTCCAGGCTTTCTGGCAAGCATGGATCTGAAGGATTCATCAAAGGAGTCTTCCTTTATCTGCATAAAGACCTACAATAAGCAGACCAGTGCCTTCTCAAGCAGCTCGTTCCACTTTCAATAGCAAGACTCAACTCAAAGCACATCTCCTGAGTAGACTTCCCCCATTTTGCCCAAATGCCAATGTCTTTCCCTCTGAGACTACCTTCTGTCTCTTCTGTATATATCTTCTGCATCCCCATTGTCTCCATTTGGAATGTAAGCTCTTTGAGAGCTGGGATTATTTCTTGCCCCTTTTTTTCTTTCCTTGGCATTTATTATAGTGTCTAGCATATAATAAGCTCTTAATAAATGCTTGTTAACTCAGTGACTGGCACTTGAGCCTAAATCTGCCTTTTTTCAAATTCTCTCCAGTGTTACTACTTCTGTTGTCTGAAACAAAATGGAACAAGTCTATATTTTCTCCTATTCAACAGCCCTTCAAACACTTGAAAAAAATACCTGTTCCCTCTGTGTCTTCTCTTCCCCAGGCTAACCATTTCCAGCTACTTTCATGAATCCTTGAATGGCATGGTCACTAGTCCCTTGACCATTCTTGGTACTCTCCTCTGGATATATGAGTGATGAATGTGTGTGCACAGCAACTTTAACATGAATGATTTATACATAAAGCAACACAAAATATGGCATCCAAGAGATATATGAAATGGAAACAGGGTGGACAAATCACCAAATAGGAGATATGGATAACACACTATAGTGTGGCACTAGAGATGTAGAGGAAAGTTTCTAGTGTTTGGGACAGACTGATCCTCTACTGAAAATTGATGAAAGAACATAAATAAAAATCACAGAAAACCAGATGTGGACCAGTGGTGATCTGCGCCACTGGAAGGTGTTACATGGATAAGACTGTGAATTTATTGAAATAGTGATAGATAATGGAAGAGTTATTATAAGATGTAAGATTCTCTATATCTGGAATAAACACATTTTTATGGAGCTTAAAATATAGATCAATATCTCCGTGAAACATGAATGTAGAACAAGTGAAGTCTAAAATCTAACCACCTGGGACAATGTCTCAATTCATTTAAGAAAACCAGTGGGGTGTGGTGGGGAAAATTTTGAATTTGGGCTCAGAAGCTCTTCAGTTCAATCCTCATTGTATCATCCAGGGTAAATCATGTAAATTCGATGACCTAAGATTTTTCTCTCTATGAGAAAAGCTGTGTAGAAAAGTAGCAAGAGGGCCAATCTTGGAGACAAAAGAACCTAGGTTAAAATACAAAAACAGGAAAGTGACTGGAGAACTACATAGCAGAATGATTAGACCACCAACCCTAGAGTTAGGAAGATTTGCTGTGGGACCCTGGGCAAGTCACTTAACCCTATTTGCCTCAATTTCCTCATCTGTAAAATGAGCTGGAGAAGGAAATGGCAAACCATCCCAGTATTTTTGCCAAGAAAACCCTAAATGGAGTCATGAAGAGTTGGACACAATTAAAACAACTGAACAACTAACACAACTGAAACAACAACAGGTAAGTCACTTAACCTCCCAAGGCCTCAGGCAGCTGGGATTGGGAATTAAATACAAATTGACTTTCTCTGTGAATGTATGGAATTTCAACATCAGAAGTTCCCTACAAAAATTAAATTACAGGACTATAACCCAAAATAAAAGTGAATATGCTAAATGTCCTCTGAACTCATTCCTAGCTTGAGAGCTGATGAACATGAATCATTCTCAAAATCTCTTTGAGATAATTATGAGGGTGGAGGGGGAGGGGTTGAAGGGAGCAGGATTAATGGAGTATGAAGACCGATTGCTCTCATGACCAAAAGCAGCAAGATGACAACAAGCAAGAAGTTGTTCTCAACTTCTTGGGATGACTCAACTAAGTAAAATCAAGATGGCAGCCCATTGGAAGTCTCTCAGATAGAGTTCTGGGAGGCAGAGACCAGAAGCCAAAGAATGAATCTCAAGGAAGAGAAAGTAAGAAGCGAGCTAAAAATCCATGAGATAAAAAGAGGACAAAAACTGCAAAGGAGAGGTACTTTCAGCATACAAGATAGATTGGGAAGGACTGGGTACAACTTTAGAAGTCTGGATACCAAGAAGTCAACTATAGCAGCTCCTCAGTACACCAGTGACCAGTGTTGCTCTGTGATTGATGTAGGCTCTGATGGGTCAGCAGGCCCCACCCCTCTGAACAACAGCAGGGTTTCCAAAATCACAACCCAAAAACACTGGTCACAAAATGACAGATCAGTAGGAAACAGCCAGCTTCAGTGTTAACAGAGGCAGCCTGTTGTCAATCCCAGCAAGGGACTGAGCAGCTATGTACAGCCCTGCAACCCCTCCACTCTGGGAGCATCTAGTTATGGAGAAAACATATGCAGTCAAAGAGCAATAAAAGGGGCATCAGGGAAAGCTAGGTGGCACTGACCCTCGAGTCAGGAGGACCTGAGTTCAAATCTGGCCTCAGATGGTTACTAACTGTGTGACCCTGGGCAAATCACTCAATCCCCAGCTGCCTCTAAAAAGAAAAAAAAAGAAAAGAGGCATTGTTCACTAGTGGCAAGAATACTGGTCTCAAAATCACAAAACCTGAGTTCAAGTCCTGGGTTGGTCCATTACCAATCATGTGACTCTGGTCAAGTCATTTCAAAATCTCTGCCTTCATCATTTGTTCACCTGTAAAATGGAAACAATAGGATCCTAGATCGAGATCTGGTAAAGACTTTAGATGCCATGGAGTCCAACTCCTCATTTCATAGATGAGGTCATTGAGAGACAGAGAGGTGAAGTGACTTACTCAGGGTCACAGAGTGAATAATTATCTGAGATGAGATCTGAATTCAAGTTTTCCTGGTCTGTGTCCAGTACTCTGTTCACTGTATTACACTTTTAAGTGTTACACAAGACACTTACACTTCAGGCCTCAGGGTAAATTTGTGAGGAAATTGCTTTCTAAGCAACTAGAACTATAGAGATTGGAGGTGTTTTTAATAATCCAATTCCTCAAGCATTTATTAAGCACCTACTGTGTGCCAGGAATTATACTGGGTTCTAAGAATACTAAGATAGAAGCAAGAAAGAGTCCCTGCCCTCAAGCGGCCTACATTCTACTGGAAGATACATGATGTAATGTTAAACCTTTTTTGGAAAAGGAACATTTTAGCACAGTAAGATTTTGATCAATGAAGGGGCAGAGAATTTCAGATGAGGAGAACTACTAAAGTCAAGAAATGATAAATACAGAATGGCTACGAAGGACCACGGGGTAGAGAGAAATGTGGAGGGATTGTGTCAGAAGGTTGTCTTGTGTCATCCTAGCACAACAACCAACCAACAAATATTTTGTAAGCATCAATGCTCTGAGGAAATGGACAGGAAGCCCACTGGTTAGTATGGAGCCCCTTCTTCCTTCCTCTCCCGTCCTCTACCACATGATGCCCA
Source organism: Pseudocheirus occidentalis (assembly GCA_028646575.1). Classification (NCBI taxonomy): domain Eukaryota; kingdom Metazoa; phylum Chordata; class Mammalia; order Diprotodontia; family Pseudocheiridae; genus Pseudocheirus; species Pseudocheirus occidentalis. The sequence goes on from CM053598.1 coordinate 22,961,803, forward strand.
GAATTCATTCAGGCATCACAGAGGTCAATCAGCAAGTTCCAGATAGTTCCCTTCTCCCCTAAACTTCTTGCCAAAATCTTCTTTCTTTTTCCCAAATCCTTTTGGACATTGAGCATCCCATCTCTTCTCCCTACAAGACTCAGAATCCCTGTTCCATTTGAACTTTCATGCTCAATTACTCCCTCTACCCAATGGCAGAAGACGCAGTCTCTCCAGCCATGCCCCACACCTTGTGAAGCAAGATATTCGCATAGCTTAGACAAGCAGAATTACTAACCACAATCTTTCATTTTTTGAGTGCCAAATTTTATTAGTGATGTTTGATGCAAAGATTTTTTCTCACTTGATATCCTCTGATATTATTTGATACATAAATCAGGGAGATAGATTTTTATCCAAGTTGTAATCTTTCTTATGGAGGATATTTTGCATGAAGTCCAAACGTAGGGTGTGTTCTCTATAGATCAGGGGTTCTTAACCCTTTCTCTTTTTCTGAATTAGTTTATTTATTTTCTTGTTTACATCATTCACTTCCATGAGATTTTGAGTTACAAATTTTCTCCCCATCTTTCCCCAACCACAACCCCAAAACAGCCATCCCACTGTAAAGCCCCTCCCTTGATCTGCTCTCTCCTATGTTCTCCTCCATCGCCCCTCTAACTTTCTGGTAGGGCAGGATGGGTCTCCCTACCCCAGCGCCTGTATATCTTAATTCCCAGTTGCATGTAGTTAATAATAATAATTATTATTATATTTTATATACATATGTGTGTATAGATATAGATATATATGTATGTGTGTGTATATATATGTGTATATATATATATAACATTTGATTGTAGAACTTCAAATTCTAGATTCTTTCAGTTCCTCCCTTGTCACCCACCCCCTCTGCAGGGACAAGCAATTCCATACAGGCTGTACATGTGTAATTAAGCAGAACATCTCCACAGTGGGCATA
>CM053598.1:22963263-22983055 GCA_028646575.1 Pseudocheirus occidentalis
AGGGGAGGGGAAAGGAGGGGAGGGGAAGGGGAGGAGAAGGGAGGGGAAGGGGAGGGGAAGGGAAGAGAGGGGAGGGGAGGGAAGGGAGGGAAGGGGAGGGGAGGGAAGGGAAGGGGAAGGGAAGAGAGGAGAGGGAAGATTAGAGAAATGACTTCAAGCTTCTACACACCCTTTGGGAAACTCAAAGGCTCTGGGGAGAGCTGAAAGAAATGCACAGGCTTTCAAAATGTTACTCCCTCATCAAGTTGATGCAGCATTGTAGAGATAGAGGAACATTCATATGACCTCAAGTTCACCTCTGGCAAGGGACAGCTTTTAAGATATGGAACCAAAATCCAAGAATTCCCCAATTATAGAGTTGGAAGGGATTCCAATGACCAGTCCATCCCAGAACAAGAATTCCCTGTACATCTGACCCTTACTTGAATGAACAAATGGGTAAGTTCTCGCTATGGGCAAAAACAATAGGAACACAAATAGAAAAGGCAAGAGATTCCTTGGTTTCAAGGAGCTCAGACTAATTGGGTGAAGACATACTGATGGATACTCAGTCCCTTTCAAAGTAGCTCATCTCTCAATTAGGCCATCTTCAGCATGAGGAAGTTTCTTACAGAACTGCAAAAACTGAATTGGAAGGGACCTTTGAGGTACCTAGCCTGAAACAAAATCCAGCTACACATGTACACAACAATTAGTCATACATCACCTGCTTGAAGACTGATATCAAGATGGAACCCACTATTGCTGGAGGCAGTCCATTCCAACTTTGGAAAACCCTAAGTGAATGATGTTGTTTTTCCTGATATCAAGTCTAAAATTGCCTCTTTGGAAGTGATGAATGGCTTGAGGTTATGGTTTCCCCCTCCCTGAAGGTCTTCAAACAAAGACTGTCTGGTCATTTGTCAGACATAGTATAGTCAACATCCTTTTCTGCATTTAGCTTGAATTAGAAGGCTTCTGAAGTTCCTTCCAATTCTAAAATTCCATGAGAGATTTCGGGACATATCGATTCCTTTCTCCTGGAGTTTAAATGCTATTTATGCAGATAAGATATCATGGGCAGTCATTCCTTCAGCATTGCACACAGCTACATACCCATGCCCCTTCAAGAGGTATAGAGTCACTGGGCTTTCAGAGTTTTGCCACTGGTCTCAGCCAACACAATTTTATAGGATAGTAGACTAGACATCAAATAGGTCACTAAAGTTAACCCCCTCATTTTACAGATGAGGAAACTGAGGTACAGAAGGGTTGAGCATCTTGCTCGAGGTGACATATCCAGTAAGTGTCTAAGGTAAAATGGGAACCCAGGTCTTCCTGTCTCCAAATCAAGCACTGTAGACTCAACTCCCCAATGACTCACAACTTCAACTCACTATTGTTTCCTATGCCACCAACATACCTTACCAATTACCCTAATGAGAGGCAGACTTGGTAGAGTACTAGACCTACAGGCAGAAAGAGATCCAAATCCCCCCTCTGTCACTTACTAGCTATGTGACCACACAAAATCACTTGCACTCTCTGAGTCTCAACCAGGGTACAACGGAAAGAACCTTTGGGTTTAAATCAGAAGTCCCAGGGGTAGACAGCTTGCAGCCTTGAGGTCACATGTGGCTCTCTAGTTCCTCAAGTGTGGCCCTTTGAGTGACTCCAAACTTCACAGAGCAAATCCCCTTAATAAAAGGATTTGCTCATAAAACTTTATTTCAGTCAAAGGGCCACACCCCTGTGACAAGGTTTAAATGTAAGAAGTTGTATTGCTACCTTTGTGACCCAAGATAAATAACCTGCCTGGGATCCAGTCTCGTTGTCTGTAAAGTGAAGGGATGGACCAAATGATCTCTGAGGTCTCTTCCTCACGTACGAGATCTCCCATCTTCATGAGTTTGCAAAGGTTGCCCCCTCTCACACACTGAATTCTTACCTCCAGCTATCCCTAACCGCTTTTAAAGCTGCTTTAAGCTCTGCTTCCTACAGTAAGCTTTCCCTGATCAGCTGGCCACTAGTGACCCTCCCAGCTTCTTCCAGATTCTTGCATTTACTTTTTATCACCATGTAATTTTCCCTAATATAAGTTCCTATTTTTTGTTTATATGTCTGGTTCTTTTGACCCCATTTGGGGTTTCTTGGCAAAGGTATTGGAATAGTTTACCATTTCCTTCTCCAACTCAGTTTTTAGATGAGAAAACTGAGTAAACACAGTTAAGTGACTTAGCCAGGATTGTACAATTAGTAAATGTCTTGAGGCTAAATTGCAATTCAGGTCCTCCTGACTCCAGAGCTGGCACTCTATCCACTGTGCCAGCCAGCTGTCCACCTAACATAATACTATTTAATAGTATTCTAGCATTTAATATATACTTACTGATAAATTCCAGCTCTAAATCTACCATCTTAGAATCTTAAGTTACATAGGCACTGCAATCTCCATTCATAAAAGGAGTTCCCATACAAACCAAATCAGGAAGCAATCAATCAACCAATTAATTAATCAATTGATCATTCAGTGAGCTAAACATTCAGTGAACTAAACTCAGCACCTATTGCGTGTTAGTGCTGTACTAGGTACTGGGAAAACAAATCCAAAAATGAAACAATTTCTGCTGTCAAGTAGTTTACATTCTAACAGAAGACAGTGTGCGTGTGTGTGTGTGCGTGCGTGCGTGTGTGTGTGCACGTGCGTGTGTGTGTGTGTGTGTGTGTGTAACTATGGTTAAAAAAAGATTTGGGGGGAAATATGCCTAGCACAAGGGCTCTTCTGGGACCACATGTAGTGTCCCAAAAATGGGAAGAAGAAAACTATACTTTGCCATCTCTAATAACAAACATATTCTTCTTTTTTCACAAGTGGAAAAATATTAACCTTAATTCCATCCAACAAGAAAGATAAAAACTACATTTCTGAAAGACTTGGTCTTCAAAAGTCCAGGACCTAATCACAGAAAAGGGGAAATTACATATCACAGGATCTAGAAGTGAATAATGTCTTAAGAGAACATGGTCCTAATCTTTCATTTCACTGATGATGAAAGGATCGGAAAGATGATATGACTTGTCTAAAGTAATACAATGAGTAGGGGACCTGGCACCTGGCACCTGGCATACAGAGCTTTCAACACATGATTTCATTTGATCTTACAACAGCGCTTACTACCTCATGAGCTATGGATTAATGGTGTTATAAACTGTATTTTTTTGTCCAGATCCAGGAACTCATAGGCATAGGCAGCTCCTGGTAAGAAAATCCCCTCCATCATGCAGCTAGACCCTGTTTTGCAACTTAAGAGTATAAGAGCCTTGCCTGTGGCTTTGAGACTAAATGATTTTTGCCAAGAGCCACCCAGCTAGTTTGTATCAAGGGCAAAATTTGAACTCAGATCTTCTGACCTCTAAGGCTGTCTTTCTATGCACTGTTCTACTCTGCATCTCATCCCTTTCTGTTTCATGTCTGAGGAAAGAGCCTCAGAGAAGCTAAGTGGCTTATTGATGGTCATAGAACAAGCCTATAAAAAAGACATAATTTGAACTGTGGTCTTCCTGACACCAAATATAACACTCTATCCTCTGCATCACATATTCATAAAAACATAAATAATGCCATTGGTCTTACTGAGATCTGACCACCAAGGCCCTGCAGTAATGAATGCCTTCAACAAGACACTGTAGCTATCCGTAATGAATTTCCCCCTCTATCTATTTTAATTTGATTTATTCATTCTTACATCTGATTTTTTTTAGTGGAGGACAAAAAAAATAAACTGGAATGGCACTAAAAATCTCATTGCTGCAGATTTAGAAGCTTTCATGTGGAAAAAAGCCCCTTTAGCAATATATGATAGATTTACTCAACAATCTAATTAATATTCACCAACCAGTGTTACTTATGAAGCTTTACAGCAATGCATCTGGGAGATGAAATTGCATACAAGTAAACCCATGCATAGTAATAGAAATGATGGGAGATGTCATCATGCAAAGTTAGAAGCAAATATGCCCAGTGAACAATTCCTATTATGTTTCTCTTTTCAAATTAGACTCATAAGCCTAGAGCTCATCTGCCTAGGCTCCTGCTGTCATTAGCAGTAACAAGAGAGGACCAACCTTTGAAGTGTCACAAAACATAACTCCTGTACATATGGAAAGTCTCTGAAAGCACAAATCTGTTCCACCCATATATCCTTAGAAGAATCAGCCTCCTCCCCAAGCCCACCTATGTTGTCATGTCCCCAGAACTTCTATATTCTGAAGTCACAGGCTTAGGTCTTACTGAGGAAAGCAGAGAAGCAGACTACAGATTTATGGACCTGATATGAAAAAGATTTTTTTTATTACTTTGTAACTTGATACTACTGGTTTTTCAACTCAGGTTTTTTTCATGATGAAGATGACAGTATTGAATTGAAATTGCTCCTATCATAGAATTTCAAAAGTTCTAATGACTCAGTTCATACAATCTGTGCTTAGAGGAAGTCAGATACTTCTTTTGCAAACATTCCTAAATTTAACATAACAATTAGAGTCAATAAACTTCTTTGGTGACTACTAGGTGCCAAGTACTGTACTTAATGTACTAAACACTGGGAAAACAAAATACACAAGATTGTCTCTGACATTAAGAATTCACATTCTCATGGGGGAAGCAAAATGTAGACAGTTAAATTTATATAAAGTCTATACACAGTTAACACAGTTCAATCTTAGAAAAGAACTGCAAGGGAGATAAGTAAGTTAGTCAATAAATATTATTTGCGAACCTATTATGTGTCAGGCACTGTGCTAACTCTTAGAAATACACAGAAAGGTAAAAGATAGTTCAAGCCCTCCAATTTAATTGGGATGTAGGAATGGGGGAGATAACATAAAAACAATCACATACAGACAAGCTATAGATGGGATGAATTGGAAATCATCGATAGAAGGTAGGCATTAGTTAACAGTACTATTTTAGACAATAATGAGTTCTAGTATTTAGATCTGTCATGGATGCTACAACAGACATCAGTGAGTTGAAGTCAATCAATATTACTTTCTCAAGAGTAAAGACTTGTTAAATAAATCTTTGTATCTTCTGGACCTAGAACTTCTGTACCCAGCATACTGCATGTAGAAACCACTTAGTAAATGGCTGTTCAACTGAATTGAGTTGCCTTATTTTACAGAGGAAGATTTATAGAAAACAGACTTGAGCAAGATCTTACAACTAATTAGTCAGCAGCAGATGAAAACCAAGTCTTCTTATTCCAATGCCATGATCTTTTCATTCTAATACACTGCCTTCATGATAGTAAGCCATTACATGTGCTAAAGTCAAAGAGGTTATTCTTTTATTAAGAGAATTAATAGAACCCTTTTGTGGCTATGTATGGAAAGGGCAATGGACCAGAGTCTCAATTCTTTCTACTAAATAGCTCTACAACCTTTGGCAAGTTACCTCACACCTCTAGGCCTCAGTTTCCACATGTACAAAATAAAGGAGTTAGTCCGCATTATTTATTTTTAACATTCTTCACAGATCTAAAATTCTATAATTATATTTTACTGGTATATAGCCTATGCTCAAAATTGTGTAACTAAAGCCTTTGTTCTCTCCCTTTGGAGGAATATTCAATCAGTTATCAAGATAAAATATACATGATGGCTTTGTCTTTGTGCACTTCTTTTTAAAGAAGAAAGATGATGATTATTCTAAGTCATGGAAATTGTATGTGTTACAAGTACAGATAATTCCTAGAGAAAATACATTGACCTGGCTTTAATCTAGTTTTATCTTTGTTGGAATTCTCTGCTAGTGGATGTCGAATGAAACATTTGCACATCTGTCATATAATGGTTACTGATGCTCACAATGTTGGCTTTCCTTGAAGCACTGTGAGCCTTCTAAATCATCCAAGAGAGATTAAGTGTCCTTCATTCAGATTTTAATGTTCATCATATCTTTACGGCAGTCCAATTTTTTAACTGGGTACTTTGATAAGATTTATTTACTTGGTCATACATTCATTCATCCAATAAATGCTGGAAAGATTACTCACTATAGTCAGAAAATAAAACCAGGTCTTGAATGCTTAAGGTAGATTTGTTTTTTATCCAGGTATAAACCTTTACATTTATCCTCATTAAATGTCAGAGTATTAGATTCAGGTTTATGTTTTAATTTATTGATCATTGTGAGGAAACAAAACCATTCATTTACCATATGAAGATACTACTCATTCATCTGCCCCACCATCTCCTGGTAGAGGTGTGCTGGAGACAATTCATACCAGCTCACAAGAGCCAATTGTTAAATTTACATATGAGCATTTACACCTTGGTAATCACTGCAAATTATAGCTCGATTTATTGTTTTGTTGATTATCTTACCTTAAGAAAGTGGTGGGAAAGTATGAATGATGTAGATTAAACCTGTTTGTCAATGTAAATTTTCTTTTAGAAAACCAGTTATTAAACATTTATTTATATTAAGTATATGTAATATTCATTATTTTTCTGTCATTTCCATCATCTCTGACTCTTTGTCACCCCACTGAGGTTTTCTTGGCAAGGATACTAGAGTGGTTTGTCACTTCCTTCTCCAACTCATTTTGCAGGTAAGGAAATGGGCTTAAGTGACTTGCTTAGGATCACACAGCTGGTGAAATGTCTGAAGCTGGATTTGTCTTTCTGAGTCCAAACCTGGAACTCTACCCATGATGCTACCTAATTGCCTCATATAGGATAGGATAGGACAGGACAGGACAGGACAGGACAGAACGGGACAGGACAGGACAGAACGGGACAGGACAGGACAGGTCAGGATAGGATAGGATAGATAGGATAGGATAGGATAGGATAGGATAGGATAGAATGGGATAGGATAGGATAGGATAGGATAGGATAGGATAGGGTAGGATAGGATAGGATAGGGTAGGGTAGGGTAGGATAGGATAGGGTAGGGTAGGGTAGGGTGGGTAGGGTAGGGTAGGGTAGGATAGGTTAGGATAGGATAGGATAGGATAGGATAGGATAGGATAGGATAGGATAGGGTACGGTAGGGTAGGATAGGGTAGGCTAGGCTAGGCTAGGATAGGATAGGATAGGCTAGGATAGGGTAGGCTAGGATAGGGTAGGCTAGGATAGGATAGGATAGGGTAGGATAGGACAGGACAGGATAGGGTAGGATAGGATAGGGTAGGATAGGACAGGACAGGAAAAGATAGGATAGGATAAGATAGGATAGGATAGGATAGGATAGGATAGGATAGGATAGGATAGGATAGGATAGGATAGGATAGGATAGGATAGGATAGGGTAGGGTAGGGTAGGATAGGGTAGGATAGGGTAGGATAGGGTAGGATACGATAGGGAAGGGTAGGAAAGGGTAGGGAAGGGTATGGAAGGGTAGGGAAGGGTAAGGTAGGGTAGAATAGGATAGGATATAGGATATGACATGATATGATACATAAAATTATATTAAACATAAAATACTCTCCTGTTCCTTAGGTATAGATTGCTCTAACACTTAGGGAATTTTCCTTGATAACTATACCTAAGCTTCTCTCATAGAAACTTCTATCTCTTGTTCCTGTTTCTACTTTCTGAAACCACACAGAACAAGTTTAATCTCCATTACATCCACAATTATAACACGAAAGATTGTGATCATTGTGGTATTCAAATATTTGCAGGGCTGCCCTAAAGAAGAGGGACTAGTAAGAATTGGTCACCATCACCCCAAAGGGCTGAACTAGGTTCCTGAGTCCCCATTCAAAATTCAATGATTCTAGGTCACTTATTCTCCTTGAAGCTTCTGGGTTCTAATTCGTAACATAAAAGTACTGTACCAAATTCTCTTTAAGAAACTTCCCTTTGATTGTGTCTGTGATTGTGCTGAATGCCACTTTGTCTTCATGTTTATCACCCCATAAAACAAAAGTACAGGATTTTGGTATTTCATCTGCTTGGCTTCTCAATACAAAAAAGCAGTCTTCTCTTGAGACCCTACACTCCTCTGATCACCTATCAGAGACAATCAAGCATGATTGCAGCATGAACCTAAATGAAAGGCAGCAAAGATAAAACTGGAAAATTCCATATTAGGACCATAGGATCATTGAATTTTAGAGATGAAATGAGCCTTGGAGATTATGGAAACTAACCCTCTCATTTTACAGATGAAGAATCTGAAACTCAGGAATACAAAAGTATAAAACTTGGCATCAGAAAGAAACTGAACTCAAATGTGGAATTACAAGCTGTATGACTCTGGGCAAGTCACAACATCTCTATACTTCAGATTCTCTAGTTGTAAAGTGGGTACACTGACAGCTGTAATATCCAACTCACAGGGCTACTGTCGGGTTGAAATAAGATTGTATATGTAAAGAGCTTTATAAACTTTAGAGTACTGCATAAATTTAATTGATTCTTAAGTGAGGGCAGTTGATGATACAGTGGACAGAGTACCTAGAGTCAGGAAGACTTGAGTTCAGATCTGATCTCTGACACTTATTATGTGACCTTGAAAAAGGCTTTTTACCCTGTTTCTCTCAGTTTTCTCACCTGCTTAGCAAGCTGGTGAAGAAAATGGCAAATCCCTCTAGTATCTTTGCCCAAAAAAACCCAAAATGGAGTCAAGACAGATCATATCTAAGTGAAAAATGACTAACAACAAAATTGTTAAGTTACAATTCTGTATTATATTAGGAAAACAGAAACTGATATAATTAGCAACACTGGCAGAAATTCAAATCAACAGCATTCAAGAAGAGAAACTTCACCAGCCAGCTGTTTTCTGCAGTTTCTCCTTCAGAATATGAAGGAATGGGTTGTACAAAGTACTTTTGCTTAGCACCTTTTGCTCACCTACCAACCAAGAGAGGAATCTCCTCCTGCTTAGTTTCAACTATAGTGAGTGCCCCATGTCAGACATGTCTGTGGTTAGAAAGTGGGTTAGTGAGAGCTCCGAACAAAGGAAATTGGTCAATCCAGCACACGCCACTTATGCCTTCTCATTGCGGAGTAAGAAATGAACCAAAAAGCTATCAATTAGAAACTAACAGTGAAAAATTCTAGAAACCCTCTTCAGGGAACACTTGGAAAAGTGGTTTAATTAGAGAGAACACTCTTAGAGGCAGCCAGAAAAAGTCATTCCTGATCAACCTGCTGGAGTCCTTCAAAGATATTGCAGGCTTGATAAGGGGAATTCAATACATGTCAGAGCTTAAAGATGTATGTTAGAGCCCGAAGGAGTGATGTATTTGGAAGCCAGACTGAATCTTCTAAACTAGGGGGAGAAAACAGATACTTGAGTTTATATTTAAAATGAAAAAAAAGTGGTTTGAAATCCAGTGATGAGTTTTTTAAAGCTACCATCCCCTGAGGGACATCCTTCTCAGTCCCTCCTGCTTAAATTTGGGTTTCTGTTGGATATGTAAACAAGGTAGGCCCTACTGAAATTTTCCATGATAGCTAAGGTGTACGAAGAGCATTGAGTTCAGAAACCAGAAAAATTGGGTTTGAATCCTGACTCTGCCACTGTGTGATATTGGGCAAGTCACTTACCTTCTCTGAGTCTCAGTTTCCTCACCTGTAAAGTGTTGTGTCTCTAGATGATATCAAAGGTCCTATCCAGCACTCAATCTTTTAGACCTATGTAGTTAACTCATTTATTGTGAAGAGCTTTGCAACCCTCAAAGCATTATATAAATGGTTGTTTTTATTATTAATATTATTATTTCCACAAATGTCAAGGTTATATATACTTTAAAAATTGAGATCTAAAACAAAACCAGGAAAATGGGAAAGGAAGAAGGGATAAATGAAAAAGCTGAGCAAACAGGTGCCCAGGAAGAAACTTGACCGACTAGAAGAGAGTTAGGATAAGATGAAGTTACTCCGTATCTATCCCATTTGATTAATGTTGCAAAAATAAAGTCTATAGTTAAGCATTTTTCCACCACAGCTAACAGGGCTGTTCCATCACAAAGTTTGCCTTCTTATCCATTATTTCTTTATGAAAAAGTTTTCTTTGAGGTCTGAAGATGTCTATCCTCTGCCTCACTTCTCATTTGCAAAATGAGACAAAAATTCCTGATTAATTCCACATTTACTCTCTCATGCAATCTATGATCTAAAACAGTGGCTCTTAAAATGCTGTCTGGAGCCCCCTGTAGTCCCTGAAATCCTTTCAGGGGATTTTCAAAGTCAATTATTTTCATGACAACACTAAATTTTGGGATTTCCAATATGGTAGATATTGGTGTGCAACCCACATAAACAAAAGGTCTGGAGCAGAGGGTCCTCAATAATTTGTAAGAATGTAAAAGGGTTTGGAGATGAAAAAAGGTTGAGAACCACCACTATAACCAAACTGATGTACTTACTAGTCTATGGCACTCTATCTCCAGTTATTCCCATGGCAGGATTCCAATCCCCTTCTCTTTAATTTACTTTCATTACCCTAAATTACTTTAAGGTTAAGCTCAAATGTCCCCTGTCATATTAGACTTTTTCTGATCCCCAACCCCAACCCCTGCCCCATTGCCAGGGCTCTCCCTTTTAGAAATTACTTTGTATATGATTATAACTATTTATCTGGTTTTTTTTCATGTTCATACCCAGTAGGATAGAAGCTCTTTGAGGGATTTTTTAAACTTTTATCTTTGAACCCCTTGCTCCTATTATAGTGTCTTGCACAGAGCAGGCATTTAATAAAGACTTAGTGAATAAGCAAAATTCACCAAGCCACAGCATGCAGATTTCCTCTCTGCATTATCTCTTTCATCCACCTTTCCCATTGTCATCCATTAGTACAAGTCTCCACTAGTACCACCCTGATTATGGCACTAATCTTCTTTTAAGTCTTCCTACATCTACTCTGTTCCTCCATTCATTTCTTTATACTTTCTTCCAAAATAATCCTTATTATATATCCTTTGTTGTGTCACACCTTGGCTTAAAAGTTTTCAAGTGCCCCAAGATTAAGAGGAAAAACCTTCTCCTGGCAGACAGAGTTCTCCATGATCTGTCCTTAATCTCTCTTTCTACCTCACTTCTATATTTTTCTCAATCAAACAAAGAGTGTTATTAAGCCTTTACTATATACCAGACTCTGCCTGGGCACTAAGGATATGAAGAAAAAGTAAAAATAATTCCTCAAGGGGCTTACAATCTAATTAAGGAGAATAAATATATATGGTTAAGTATATACAAGATGCATAAAGAATACAAGGTAGCCTTAGAGAAGAAGGCACTGTTATAGGGAAGACTGGAAAAAGCCTCTTGAAGAAGGAAACATTCTTTATGCAGTTTAATAAGCCTGGAGTCTCCCTTTGCCCCTTCACCTACATTTTCTTTAAAAATCTGACTTAAATGCCACCTGAACTGAGGCTTCCTCTGGTCTTACCTTTCCCCCAGATTTCACTTGAGTCTGAGTTTTATGATTCTCTCTATATGGTTCTCATATAATATCACAAACTGTCTACAACTTATCCCTCTGCTAGACTATAAAATCATCAAGCTGGTATTTAACCTCTACAAACTGGTTCCTACCTGCCTTTCCAGGCATTTCATATTCCTCTCCTTCACTTAGACTCTTTTATAGTCAACTTGGTCTAATTGATGCTCCTCAAACAAAATATTCCATCTCCCACCTCTAGTCCATCGCACCAGCAATTTCTATGCTTTGGAATATTCTCCCTCCTCACCTTCACTTTTACAATCCTTGTATTTCTTCAAAGTGAAGCTCTGATGCCATGAAATCATTTCCCACCTGAAACCTTTCTAATCCCCTAGTCTTTAGTGCTCTTAGACTCTTAAAATTACCACATAAGTACTTTGGATTTACTTATTTATTTCTGTGTTATCCATCTGACCCCTACTGTGGCCACCAGAATACAAATTCCTTGAGCACACAATCTGTCTTCAACTCTTTGTATTCAAGTGCCCAGCATAGTTCCCTCCCCATAACTGAACTTTTAAAATGTTGGTTAAGTTGAATCGAACTCATAGGAAGTTTCATAATGTAGATCTTGCCTTATACATGCAAAATAGTGCAGAATAGTGCACTATGCCATAGGTGATTAATGAATCTTTACTATCATTGTTGGAAAACTTCAGTTAAATTTTTTGTTGATTTGAAAGTAGCCCACAGTTTAAAGCTTTATAGAGTTTGAGATTAGTTCTTTTATTGTAATCATTCTGATTATTTCTTATGAAAACATTCATTTTTATTTTATGTTTTAGGAATAAAATACAAAAAAACCCTCAAGAGATGTTAAAGGATTGTAGACTACATAGACATCTCATGTAGATATAGCATAACAACTTGGTTAACACCAAAAGGTCCTAAGACAGGAAGAGAGTGAGTTTTGATGTGAGCTATGTCTCCAAATCAGATGTCTGTGTTTAGCCAAACCACCCACTTATTAGAGAAAATATCAAAATCAATACAGGAGAATAAAAATGAGAACATATCCTATGCAATTGGGCCAATAGCAAGTTGACCTTTTTAATAACCAATTATACCCACACAAAACTGGAAATGGATGCAAGAGTAGACACTGACACAGACTCCTATTATTTCTGCAAAAGTTTAACCAATATAAATTAAATACCACACCAATGAGTCCAAAGGAGCCTAGAAATCATCTCAGTGAGCAAATACTTCATCTTCAATTAAAGTAAAGAAGTAATGGTAGCCAAGGGAAACATCATTTTAGAACATGAATTGCGTCATGAAACCTTTCAAAAGATTATGCTGTAATAGTATGAGCATTATATCTTCATAAAGTAGTGAGAAGCAATAAAGGGCAAAACAAATTCATAGAGAGCTTGTCAAGAGACATAATTAAGCCAGATCATCCTGAGGGCATTAAGGATGAACCTGGAAGGAGGTCAAGGGAAGCAAAGTGGAAAAAACCTGTCAAGATAACTGTAACAAACTATTTTCTCCATCAGCAATGTTGGGTCCACATTTGGATTTGAGTAGAAGAGTCCCAAATGCACTATATAAGGAAATAAAAATGTTATTGATGAAAATAAAGATAGGAAGAGCAGAGGGATTAAACAAAGTGTACACAAAGTAAGACAGTTGAGGAGTAAGTTCTTAAGACATGAAAAAGAGGAAAATAAATGTTTGGAAAACACAAGAAAACTAATTATTCTTAAAACAAAAATAATGTGACAAACAAAAACTACTCGTTGCTTATTCTGTGATCTCTAGAAAATTTCAGTGAAACCAACAAAAACATAAAGAAGTAATTCTTGATGAAGGTACGAGAAGATATTAAGAAAACATTAGCAATTTACATCCAAAATATACCACTTTCTTACATTCATACAATTAAATGAAAGGTAGGAAAAATATGAGATCTCATTGATCCAAGTGTTTGTTGACAATAAAAAGTGAAAAATGTATTTTGGTTTGGTAAAGCAAAAGCCTAACTCAAAGTCTCACCCAACAAGATATCTTCCACGTTTATATTAAACTCATACTAGATTCCTTCAAGTATAAAACAGAGAAAACTGTTTATTAATATCAAGTAAGAAATAACAGAGATGTATATTTATCAAATCATTTTTAATGATAATCAATGAATTAAGTACCCGTTAAGGATCACTTATTAAGTACCTTTGTTACATCAGAAACTATGCTAGGCACTAGAGATATAAATACAAAAAAAAAACCAACCTCTGCCCTCAAGAAGCTTACATTCTATCAAAGGAAACAATTACATATGTATGTGCAGATAGATAGATAGATAGATAAGCATAAACAGACAGACAAATATAGATAACTATAGATAGATGGATCTCTAGTGCTGAGCATATTCCTCAAACACCATAGACATTCAATAAAAGCAGTTCAGTGATACAATGGATAGCGGGTTTGACCTAAAATCAAGAAACTTTAGTACAAATCTAGCCTCAAATACTGGCTAGCCGTGTGACCCTAGGCAAGCCACTTAACAAACTCTGTTTGCCTCAGTTTTCTCATCTCTAAAATGGAGATAATAACATAACCCACCTCCCAAGTTGGGGAGATAAAGTAAAATAATATTTATGAAGCACTCTGCAAATCCTAAAGTGTTAAATAAATGATGAACACAACTATTAGTAAATATCTATAACTGATTATCACAGCTAGTGCTTTCAATGAACTTATGTCTCCTTGTTTTATGCCTCACTTAATAATACTAAGAGTTGTCTTTATTATACCCATATACATCTACATGGAGGTGAGAAGATAGGGAGAGATTCAACTGATAAAGAAGGAATTGCTAGGTGGTGAAATGGATAGAGAGCACTGGACTGGGAGTCATGAGTACCAGAGTCCAAATTGAGCCTCAGGCACTTACTAGTTGTATGACCCTGTGCAATTCACTTAACTATGACTGCCTCAAAAAAACAAAGATTAAAAAATTAGACCCAGAACTGTAAAGGAGGGGAGAAACTAGCTTGTCTCTGAAAAACTGCACAATATTTTTAATCATTTATTCAAAAAGCATTTATTCATCACCTATTCTACACCTGCTATTAGAAGAATAAAGATAAAAATTGAAAAGGCCATGTCGGGCGGCTAGGTGGCGCAGTGAGTAGAGCACCGGCCCTGGAGTCAGGAGTACCTGAGTTCAAATCCAGCCTCAGACACTTAACACAAAAAAAACTAGCCATGTGACCTTGGGCATGTCACTTAACCCCAACTGCCCTCCAAAAAGCAAAAAAAAAAAAAAAAAAAAGGCCATGTCTTCAAAGGCCTTGCCTCATATTGGGGGGAGAAGAAAGTACCAGATAACTAAAGATATAAGATATGTACAAAGAAAATAATCATTTCATGGCAGCAGCAGGGCACTCGAGCTAGAGGGATCAGAAAAATACTTTTGCAGGAGGTAATATTTCAGTAGAGCCTTGAAGAAAGTGAAATATTCTATGTGGCTGTAGCAGCAGTCACACTGCATTGTCCACAAGATTACATAAATACCTGGAAGGAATGAACAAAGAAATAAAAATAAATAAAATATCTAGAGCAGTGGTTCCCAATCTGTAGGTCACGACCCCTTTGGGAGTCAAATGACCCGTTCACAGGGGTCACCTAAGACCATTGGAAAACGCATATTTCCAAAGGTCTTAGGAACCTCCTCTATCAGTCTCCAGGTGGGTCCGCCCACATGCAGACACACCCACATACAAGTATTAAAGGGTTGAGGCATAAGAAGGTTGAGAACCACTGATCTAGAGGTAAGAATTAAAGAATATATAGCTTAAAAAAGAAAGCAGTGAATCTTTTCCAGGTGACTCCCTGTAATCTAGAATATGCAAAATAGAAATCAATGATCCCATCAGAAAGCAAGAAATATCATAACAAAATCAAAGGGTTGAAAAAATAAAAGAAAATGTAAGACAGCTGATATCAACAACTGACCTGTTAAAAGAGGTTGAGATAATTGTTAAATCATGAGATGCCCTGAAGAAATCATAAATGAAAATTATGTGAATCTATTAGAACCCCAGAGCAAAGGGGAAATCTCTCAGGAAAGACATGGCAGAAAATTAGAGTTCAAATAAAAAATTCCATAAACATTCATAGAGGAAATCTAGGAACCTCAGCCAAGGTGTGGAATACAATTCAATTAGAGTTTAAATGATTTGGATAATTTTCTTAATGGAATAAAAATACCACTGAGAGAGAATGCTACTTAATGTGTTCCATACTAAAGTCTTCCTCTGAGACTTAATTGTAGTTTAAAGATGATCCTGGGTTCTTGGAGGCTAAGCCAAGAGAATACAAGTTCTGGTAGGTCCTAGAGGCTAGTAATTCTTTGAACATACACCTAGCAAAAATTTCACGTCTACCATCTAAGAATAAGCTTAATTAAACTCAAGAGTAACCATCTGAGGTTTAACCACGGGAAAATGAACCACAGCAACCTCCCGGTGACTTTCCACTAAGGTACAGAAGAAGCATTTTTTTAAGTATCCATAGTTTGTAGAGCAATGTACTAGGTGATGGTAGACATAAAAAGTTTAGAACTCAGTACAAATGTTAAGCCCTTCAGGAACCATAATCTCTTTATGTTTCAAACTTCATATGGAATTTTCTTTTTTTTAACACTCTAATGCACTTATTGTATAATATCATGTGCTGTAGTAAGTCACGTAGTCTGTGAAGACTTTACTTGGTGGTCATCCAAAGAATGGGCATTGGAGACATGGGGTGGGTGTAAGATGAAATACATTAGAAAAGAAGTAGCGGAGCAGGAGCATAAAGATAAAAAATATATGGGACAGAAAAAATGAGGCAGGGGTAACCAATGGATAGCCTCTATACAGTGTCAAAAGACCCAGAGAAAGTTCCCAGACATGTGGTGGGTAGACTAGGGAAGGATTTCCAAGAGGAAATAACAAAAATCATAGAACATGAGGAAGAGTGCATGGGTGGGATTCTGTACCATTGGTGTAAGTATCCACAAAGTAAGTATCCATAAAGTAAGTATCTTTAAGAGATTAAAGTACTACATTACAATTGTCAGCAGTAATGTTTTATTTCCTTAATAGACTGTAAGCTCAATGAAGGCCGATAATGTATTTTACCCACCAGCTCATGATCAGCAAACAGTTCATGTTTAGTGAATATTTATTGTCATTGATTTAACTTTATTATCCATATATAAATCTGGCATGAATAGAGTTGGGACTTTAATAAATAACAACAACAAAAAACAGGCCTAAATATATTATCACCCAATCACACAAGCACTTATTGAGTACCTACTTAGTGCCATAGGATCAGTGTTATAAAAGGTCTTAAAGAGTATCTAGTCCAGGGTCTACTCTTCCATATCAATTGATGAGTAACATCAAAATAAACCTTTTAATGCCCTCCCCCCACTATAGCACAGAGCAATGAATGCAGTAAATATTTAACAGGTAGTCATGAAATTGAACTGAATTGAAATGTGCAGAAGTTACAAAGAGGCAAATTTAGATGTTAGATCAGGAAATGCTCCTCACAAATAATTGTCCAAAAATGGAATGGACTGACCTGGAAGATGGTAGGTTCCCCTTCTACAAAGATCTTCAAGAAACAGACAGGTGAATGCTTGACCATGTGATAATGGGATTCTTATTCAGGTTTGGTTTGGACTGAATGGCCAACAAGGTTCCTTTCCACTTGGAAATTCTGCGATTTTATGAAATCCTGAGGAGTATCGTCATGGAGTTTTAGAGGCTTAGGGGAAGGTATAAGTCACCCCATGTTTTCAGTCATTTTCCTCAAGCATCCCTCGTCCACTCACTCACAAATCAGCCTTTTCTGATTCATGTCAGTATTAAAGTGCTCTCTTGTAATAAGGACCCAATTAATTGATTCCCTCCAGTTCGCACCATTAAATTCTGTGGAATTAAGATGAATTTACACTTATGTAAGAAACATTGCTGTGTTGCCTCCTGCCGCTGTCCTCCTGCTGACTGCCTCACATTACAATAGCCAAGTAATTGAACTAGCTTTGCAATAATTCACATTTCACTAGCATGGCAATGCCAGCCTTACTTTAACACTTCAAGGATCCATGATTTCATCAGCATGTGTCCTATCTCTACCAATTCATTTCTGTAACTCCTTTACTCCTTAATAGATGTTCTGAAGATTCCACGGCTGTAAAATTCATCACCCTGCAGTCAAATGGGTGATGAGCTTCTATGAACTTGGCTAGGCTGCTCCTCTGATGATAGACATACAGTATATCAATTGGTCCAAACTCAAAGCTGCTTCTCCCTACCAGAATCCACAAGAAATTTTGCTCCATCATCAAATCCTTTGAGAACCACAATCATATTCATATCATAATGAGAAATCTAGAAAGATTTGTAGATTCTTGTACAAAATAAGCACTCAGTGACTGCTTCTGGATTAAATTGGAAGGAACTAGACAAAAGACAAAACTCAAAAACAGCCCCTGCCTTCAAAGTTGTTACTTTCTACTAAACTGAATGGCTCCAACTCTCTGCTATTTGCTTTGGACAACTCATACAATTTCTCTATTCCTTGTCTTCTTCTATAATATGAATAAATTGGATTTGATCATCTCTAAAATCCATTCAACCTCTAAAATGTAAGCTCATTGTTCTGTAAGTGCAAGCAGGAAATGTTGCGTTTGTGCCTTTGTATCCCCAGGGTACTTAATAGATGTTTGTTGTTTGAATGGGCCTTTCAACACTGTGGAGAGAAGAACTGGAGCTGAGAGTTATGAACTGGTTTAGCACCAGAGAAATGGAGACGGAGAAATGGAGAACACTGGTTATTCACAGGTGAATTGTGGCATACTGCACATTGCAGTGCAGGATTTAAGAAAGAAAAAAAGTGGCAGAAGTAATAAACTGATCAAATCCTACCTCAGGGATCTATTAACTGTATAAGCCTGGGCGTCACATAACATCTTTCTATGCCTCAGTTGTATCATATGTAAAGTGAGGGGGTGGAGTCCATAGTCTCTATGGTTCCTCCCAATTCTATGTCTATGGTCCTATAAGGAGGTGGGAGAATTATCTATCATGCATATGACCCCAGAACAAAGTGTCCATTAGGTATAAGCCCTAAAGTCAATCTAGTCTCATTAAGCACCTAGAAGTCTTTCTACATTTATTAAGTACATGAGACATTATAATTGGTTCTGTAGAGAAAAGCAAGAGGAAGAAATTTTTGTTATGTCTTGCCTCTAGAACCATATAATCTGATTGAAAAAGTAGGAACACGTACATGTGAAAAATAATTAAAAATTGTAGAGTAATTACAAAGAAAAAGGTGTTTTCTTATAGAAAGAGTGCTGGATCAGAGTCAGAAGACATAGATTCAAATCCCGTCCAATCACAGTAGCTACATACATCAGGAAAGCCATTATCCTCTGAGAAGAAGCTTTCTCGTTTCTCAAATGAAGAGATTGAAACACACGATCTCCAAATTCCCCTCCTTCTCCAGCCTTCCATGATTCTGGGTTTCTATTTATCAAACTAAACCTTCTTTCCCAAATCTCTGCTAGTGTTGACACTATTCTATGCTTCTTCTGAGGTTCCAGTCCTGGTTCTGTCTTTTATTACTGGTGTGATTTGGGATAAATCACTTAACCCTTTCTGGGCCTCAGTTTCTTCATTTGTAAAATAAGAGTTGTACTAGATGTCCTTGAGTGTCCTGTCCAATTATAAATCTATAATCTTCTAATCCTATAGTATGTAATCTAAGCATCTTTATAAAGTAGGAGGAACCTTTTTATGTCATGGATCTTGTTGGCATTTTGGTGAAAATTATGGACTGCTCATACAGACTTTAATATTTTAAATTTAGGAAATAAAATATGTAGAATCCCAAAGAAACCACTTACACTGAAGTTCTCAAAATCTTCTTTTTTAATCTCATGGACCTCAGATTAAAAACCTCTGTTCTACGCTAATGCATTGTTGGTGGAGCTGTGAACTGATACAACCATTCTGGAGGGCAATCTGGAACTATGCCTAAAGGGTTATAAATAATTGCATATCTTTTGACCCAGTAATACCACTTTTGGGGATGTATCCCAAAGAGATCATAGAAGTGGGAAAAGGACCCATGTGTACAAAAATATTTATTGCAGCTCTCTTTGTGGTGGCAAAAAACTGGAAACTTGGGGGATGCCCATCAATTGGGGAATGGCTAAACAAGTTATGGTATATGAATGTAATGGAATACTATTATGCTATAAGAAATGGGAAGGAGATGGATTTCATTTTTACCTGGAGAGGCTTATACGAATTGATGCTAAGTGAGAAGAGCAGAAAC
>CM053598.1:22989132-23008183 GCA_028646575.1 Pseudocheirus occidentalis
GGCCCTGGAGTCAGGAGTACCTGAGTTCAAATCCAGCCTCAGACACTTAACACAAAAAACTAGCCGTGTGACCTTGGGCAAGTCACTTACCCCCAACTGCCCTCCAAAAAAAAAAAGAAAAAAAATTGTGGAACTTTACAGAGCTTCCTAAATGGATCCCAAGAACACCTCATCAGAGCTAGAAAGGACCTAGAAGTACATTTATCTAGTCCAACTTTTTCCTTTAACACTCAAAGAAACTCAGGTACTAAGCTGTGTCTTGTCCAGGAGCTCCCAAGAAGGTTCTTGTGTCGGTCATTAAATCAGGCCGCTAAGATTTTTTTGGATTTGAGAGGGAAAATCTAAGCTTCTTTTCTTGCAAATGAAAACATATAGAGAGGAATACTTGCTTAAGGTCACACAGCAGGTTATTATCAGATCTCCGACGATTACATAGCATTATGATTCAAAGCACCGATCGCCCACTGCTTGATTATTCTGGGTTTTACTTTCATTTTAAAACAATTTGAGATCCTCTTTTTAAAAAACAATCAGATTGTATAAATGATTGACATAAGAATCCTTCATGTTGGGAGGAGGTAAAGAAGATAAAGAGTTTTCCTCGGTAACTCAAAGACTGAGAGTTTACAGGATGGAGAACAGTACATTAGTAGAAATCAGGAGAAAGGAGAGGTGGAAAATATCCTGGCTCTGGATGACCGTATATATGCTACTTTGAAGCATCCCAATTTCCTTGGCTTGGGAAACTTGGTCTTGCAGTACTTATTATGAAAGCCACTCTGAACCATCTCATCCAATGAGATTCTTGTTCATTTTGATTTTTTTCAGTTTCAAACTTAATCACCACCAGCAAACATTAAAAATCAAATAAAGTGACACAATAATTATTGAAATCATATAATCATTTGCACTTCTCAATTAAAATCAGCCAAATTACAGCCAAAAAGCCAAAAGAAAATGGAATTTCATGTGGTTGTTTCTTTATATAATAAATATACATAGAGTTCATCAGTATGTAATTCTGATTCTGCTGCAAGGTTTTACAAGGTTCAGCAAATCCCTCTTCTTATTCCCTTGCATTGTCCATAATTACCTTTTTCTCTCAGTTCCAGAGTTCCATGACTAGGCTGTGTATAATTATAAATAGAAGGAAGTAGAACAAAGCCAAGACAAACTGGGCTCAAGTCCAACATCTGACATGGACTGGCTATGTGACCATAAGTGATACCACTTAGTCCATCAGTGGCCAGAGCCAAATCCATAAAACTACAAGCTATATACAACTTACCATTCTGTAGCAATGGAGGGAAATTCTACATAGCAAGTCCTCCACAGTAATTCAAATCACAGATCTGTAGGTATATGTCTGTACATGTGAGTCAAAATATCCACTCACTGGATAATTCAAGGTTTTATGTTTATTTAGTTTGGGTAAGAAAGAAGGAATGAAGAAAGATGAAGACTTATTCAAAGTAGAACAGAATGATGGACATACATGCATGTATGCATGCGCACACACACACGTGTGTGTTCCATTGCATTAATACATTTAATTAACGTCTATTCATAATGGATAGAATCCATTCTTTCACCTCTACCTCACCTTGAGCCATAATTCTATCCTTTCTTTGATGCTCCTTTCTCAATGAAAATGGCTAAATACATACCCCAAATTATCCATTTTATGTAATAAATAGCAGATGAATTAGGATCATAGTATCAAGGAACCTCAGAGGTCGTCTAGTCCAACTCCCTCATTTTACAGGAAAAAAAAAAACATAAAATCCCAGAGAGTTTAAGTCATCCGCTCAAGGTTGCACAGGCAGCAAAGTGGCAAAACCAAAATTTGAACCCAGAACTTTTGACCCCTACTTCACATACAGAACTCTTTCCATTGTACATTCCTGCTTCTTAACTAGACAGTCTGGCCAGTCTAATTTCACCTTGGGCCTGAACAGGGTGCCCCAGAAGCTTCTAAGAGTTCTAAATGAAAGCAATCTGAGCCCCACATTTGTCTACAAATGTCATCACAGTTACAGTCTCATGTAAATAAAGCTGGGGTGCCAAATGCAAATACTCTAATTGGTTGTATTATCCTAACCACATACTACCAAAGTGGGGTTAATAACATGCAATAAAATAAGCTGGGGGGAATTAGAAGTCTATAATTTTAATTCTTCCTATAGCACACCAAACCACCCAATCTAAACTTAGACCATTTAGCCAAGTAATCATTTAGCCAAGTACTCTTCAAATTAAATTACAGGAGTAGCAACAGATTAATTTAAGAAAACTTAAGTCAGTTATTCACTCATACTGAAATTTTCAACTCCAACAACATTTGGTCAATAGCATGAACACCAACCCAAAGCCAGAAATTACTCTCAACCACAGAAAGGAATACTTACTTTCTGATAAAAAAAAATGCACACAGATTTTTCATGCAAAGAAAAAACAGATAAATACTAATTGCAGTGATTATAGATTGAAATGTTTTCACAATCGAGTATGCACAGAAGTTCTAGGAATTCTGGTTAATAAGAAGAGAAAAGGGATAATGAAAAGTAAAATAATGGGATGGTAGGCGAAATATTGAATATTTGAATAGTCAGTAAGCCAATAAACACTTATTAATAATCACCTACGGTTTGTCAGGCACTGTGCTAAGCACTGGAGATACAAAAAGAGTAAAAGATAATCAGTCTAAAAATACCTTGAAAAAATCTTCCTAGATAAGCACTGACTCATTTCAATCTCATTCCCTCTTCTGTACTTTTGTTCAGACTAGTCCCCATGCCTAAAATGCTCTTCCTCCACACCTTTTAGAATCTCTAGCATTAATCAACGGATAGTTCAGCTACCACCTCCTATCGGTGTAGTTTAAATTTTAACAAAGTCTTGGATGAAGTATTTTACACTATTTTTTAAAAGACTATGGAGAGACATGGAATAGGCAAAGATACAGTTAGGTGGACTCCAGACTGGTCAGATGGCTCAACGCAATGTCTCCATAGTCAAGGGGCTTCTAGTGGAATATCTCCAGGAATCTGTGATTGATCCTATGTCGTTTATCATTTGTATATGTGTCTTGGATAAAGGCAAGGATGACATGCTTAAATTTACAGATGACACAACGCTGGGAGAGAAAGCTAACATAACATATGAGAGTCAGGATCCAAAAGGACCTTGACAAGTTAGAACATTTGGCTGAATTAAACAGATGAAATCCAAGAGAGATAAATGCAATGTCTTACACTCAAATAGAAAAAAATCAGCTTCACACATATAATATGTGGGAGGCGTGGGGAGACAGCAGTTGTTCTGAAAAAAAAAAATCAGAGGGTTTAAGCAGACTTGAAGCCCAATGTGAGTCAGCAATGGAATGTGGCAGCCAAGTAAGTTAATGTGATCTTGGACTCCCTTAAGAGGGGCAGAGCTTCCAGGAACAGAGAAGTGAGAGTCTTGTCCTCTGCCCTCATCGCACCTCATGTGGAATATTGCTCCACCAAAGCTCCAGAAGCTACTGAATATGTAAAGGAAAGGAAGCAAGTCAGTGAAAGGCCTTGTTGAACTGGGTATTTTTTTTGTCTAGAGAAGAGAAGATTCAGGAAGGACATCATAGTTTTCTTCAAGTATTTGAAAGGCTGTCATCTAGAGACAAGACTAGTCCTGTTCTACTTGTACCCAGAGGGCAGAACCAGAAGTACCATGGAAGTCACTGCTACATTAATATAGATATCTTGATATCCCCTCAAATTCCCTGGTGTCTACCTTGAAAAAAAAATAGAACAAAACAATAAAGCAAAAACTACTAATGTGATACAATTTGATTCAAAGGGTCATGGGAAAAATACACATATTTTGTATATCTTTAGATAAGTAAAGTCATAGCCTAAGAATCATAGTCAAATAAGTCCAGAATTGGAAGAGACCTCAGAACCATCTAGTTCGATCCCCTCATTTTACAGATGAGAAGAACAATGTCTAGGAAAGTGATTTAGCCAGAATCACACAGAGAGAAAGCATGAGAATGAGGATCTGAATCCTTGAGGGCAAGCAAAGTTTCTTTTTTATCTTTGTTTCTCCAGAAACACCTAACGCAGTGCCTGGCACATAGTAGGTGCTTATTAAATGTCTCTTTGTTGATTGCAAGTGGATTGTTAAGCAAAGAAGGAAGAATCAGAAGAATATGCAGAGATTCTGACCAGACAAAATGCTAAAAAGGCATCTGAACTCAGACCAATTCTAGACCTGGAAAACAGGTCATCCAAATATACTTCTTCCCTCTCAGCAGAGAGATAGAGGACTATGGGTATGGAATATTGCATTTGTTGTCAGGATTGGTCACTATTGTTTGGTTTTAAGTGATTTCTTTGTTACAAGGACTGGTTCAGTGATGTGAGCAGAGTGGTATATCATGAAATTAAAAATGGCCGTGAAAAATAAAAGACATCCAAACTTTTTTTCCTTTTTCTCAAAAAAGAAAGTCCATCAGTTGTGCCTTCAAGACACTAACAGGTTTCTTCCACTCTGTACCCAAGCCTGTAGAGCCATTCTGTCTCACCAGTTGGGCCTTCTTCTTGAGGCAAATGCAAGCTGTATATCCAAGAAAAAATCAACCCTGTGGGATTCCTGAGATAGGAAAACCTAATGTCATCTGTTCCATTACTTTGCCAAGGAGGAGAGGTGCCAAATGAAGAAGATCGAGGGCTGTGATTTGAATTTCATTCTTTCATTGGAAAAAAGTACAGTATTTATATTCATAGAATCTCTTTTCTGAAATTAGACACATATCTAATGCCCTTGCATTCCTTTAGGGGTGATACAGAATCCATTTGGAGCCAGCATCAAGGAATAAGCTAGCAGCATTTTATTTTTACTAATGAAAAAGCATTTAAATCTATTTGCATAGTTTGTACTTCTGGTTCCCCAGAACAGATTAAAGAGGAGATAACACATGGTTACTATAGAGAGGTTTGCATAATTTTGAAAACTATCATTATTAAAATGGCAGATCTTATTGCACTTCAAATAGTTCCTAGATGATAAATGAATCTTTAAAGAATATTGAATTTTAACATATCATTTTACACTAATAAATCTAAACTAATTGCCATCTGAATATTCATATTCTGGGAATACTGACAGTTCTCATTGGTGAAATTGTAGCCCCATTCATTCCTTACTGCCAATATAGGTAATAAATGTATACTATAGGAGAGTTTACGAGCCTCAATCGAATTAATGTTTTTTGTGAAGACCATGTTATGTCAACCATTCTCATTGTCCTAAACTATTAGAATTTACACAGTTGGGCAAAATTGGCTATGACTCATACACTGAAGAATTCAGTGCAGCTTTGGCCAAATGTGAGATACTTTCTATCTCGTAATTCTGATACTCTGATAGATCTGTGTTCTTATCCTGAGTTATTCACATCACTAAACAAGTGTGCGCCAACTGACCTAACTGACTCCTATTTAGCCAAAGCCTAACCCTGTTTCACATACCATCCAGCCGTCCATTTCTGGCATCTTGCCATCTTTCTATCACTTAATACACAGCCTTTCCCTACGCTGCTTCTTTCCTCTTGCTCTGTGAGCCATCATCAAATCAATAATATCATTGCTTCTGGCAATCATATTCAATCGCCCCAATCTTTACCCCCATAAAACCACAGAGAAAGATTCCCCTATACATATTGTCTCTCTCTCTCTGTTCCAAACGTATACTTTTTGAGAGAAGGGATTGTTTCATTCCTTGTTATAAAGGTAAGCAAATGCCACCGTGCACTGAGTGTTTGATTTGCAGTTAGGAAAATCTAATTTCAAATCCTGCCTCAGATTCACTAACTGTATGAGCGATGGAAGAACATTTCATATCTGCCTCAGTCTCCTCAACTGCAAGATGACAGGAATAAAGGCACCTACCTCCCAGGGTTGTTGTGAAAATAAAATTATGTGACTTCTGGGCAGCTTTGGAAACCTTAAAGCACTATATCAGTTTGAGCTCTTGTTATTAATGTGTGCCCAACACCTAGCACAGTGACAGGTGCATAGGAAATTAATAAACAGCTTGTCAATGAATTTAGTGGTAGTAATAGGTCATGGTTATAGAGAGCTAGCTCTAAGTTTTACACAGTATTTTATATACCCTGTCTCATTTGATTTTCATACATCCTGGGAGGTAGATGCTGTTATTTTCTTCATTTTACAGATAAGGAAAACTGAGGCTCAGAGAGGTTAAGTGAATTGCCCTGAACCATACTACTAATAAGTGTTAGAGACAAGATTCAAACCCTTCCAGATATCAGGGCCAGCAGGCTGCCCATTATGACATGCAGCCTCTCCAAAGAACAAACCACATTAGCTGACGAGAAAGACAGTTTGGTTTGTGGTTTTTTTTATAATCTTCTAATAATTAAAAATCCAGAGACATTCAATACATTGCTGCTATGCTGTGGGTGGTTTAGTGCTAATGTCAACGATGAATAATTTAAAGACAAAATGGAAAGTCTTTGATCACATTGAAATTCAGTCTGGGTAACTTTGACTCCTAATTCATGAACCAAGATAGGAAACTCGTTTTCTTTTGCAATCTCAGGTTTCAGGCTTCTCCAGACCGCTCCACACCTGTTCTAACTGCCCCAGCAATTATACTTAGATATGAAGAATGCAAAAATACCTAAACACAATTCTACATCTCCTTCAGGGGACTAACCAAAATGTAACTGGCCCAGATTTGCATATGTTCTCAGAACACCTTTCTACACATTATAGGTTTTGTGCTTTGAGGTGTGTTAACAAGTCAAGCTAGATATTCCCTACACTAGGCCATTTTTAACCTACTTTGTTTTAGGATGTGACAGTGTTACTGATTTTTTTCAACAGTAAAACTAAAAGTTATATTTCCGAGAGAAACTTGGGGTCATTAAAAGCACTGTACACTTTCCTAAAGGCAAACCTTCTCTTCAATTATGGATGGGTCCAAATCACTGTCCATTTGCAGTATCTTTCTAAGGCCCTTATTTATATTAAGGGATCTGGCCTATGGATAACCCATCGAGCTGTGTATCACAATTGGAACAATTTCTGCAATTTTTCAGTCATGTATGACACTTCATGACCCCTTGTGGGGTTTTCTTAGCAAAGATACTGGAGTGGTTTGCCATTTCCTTCTCCAACTCATTCTACAAATGAGAAAACTGAAGTAAACAAAGTTAAGTGACTTACCTAAGGTCACACCATGGTAAGTTTCTGAGCCCAGATTTTAACTCAGGAAGATGAATCTTTTAAATGGCAGGCCTACTGTTCTATCCTTTGTGCCACTTATCTGCCTTGTTAGGGCAATAAGCATTCTTTATCCACTTTGTCTTTCCTGTGTAGATGTTTAGACTGGGCACTTTTCAATGATTATTCAACTCAATAAGAATTTATTAAACACCTACTATGTATCAGATATCATGCTGGGGATACGAACATAAAAATTAAATCAGTCCTTTTCCTCAGGAAGCTTACATCCTATTTGGGAAAAATAACATATACAAATATAGGTAAATATATAAAATATACAAAGTAATTTTCAAGTACAAATGCAATAAATGGAGAGAAAAAAAATTAGGAAAGAGTTGATGTTGGCGTTGACTCTCCACCTGAGACCTGAAGGGATTCCAAAATACTTTCAGGGAAAATGAATTTACATTTCTTTAGTTCTCATTGGAATCCATGGTTCCCAGTCACCATGAAAAAATTCTGAGAGCCTTTTTATGGCATCTTAGAAGGGAGAAATCAGTGAGCTACCCAGAACTTATTTGCATGACGAGTGAATGACAAGCCTCTGTGGTCTTACTTGAGGTTCTAAGTCTGATGACTTACTGTCTTTCCTTTACTCCTCTTGGTGGCATTTTGAATCTAATAAAGGTTGTGAGCAAGTTTGCAAGTTTGGGCATTATTCCTTGGGGTAAATTTGGTGACCTTTATAAACAGGTTTCTTAGCAATTGTATGGACAACTTCTATCGCATTTTCAATGCATTGTTTTAGCTGTGGTTTGTCAGAAAAGTAAAACCAAGTTGAAATTCAACCAAGGCATTCAGATTTTTCAAGAGAATAAGCTCAAATTGGGTTTGATTTGAAGAGGGAAATAAGATATTTGAAAAATGATCTAAAGTGGCATTGTTCCCCCAAAATAAACTGTGATTGCTTTCTAATCACATTGTCTTAAAATTGTCCATGTATTAGAGTCGCACAATCACTCTGCATTTTTGGCTGATGAAAATACTTTGTGATGAGGGTCGGGGAGGAGCTTGAGTAAGGAATATGTGGTTGCGGGAAGGACACAGAATTGAATGGGTTGGTAGCTAATAAAAACATGAAATAATAAAAAAGAGAAAAAGATGTTAAATTTCAGTATCCAATTTGCTGCTGGCAGTATAGAGAAAGAATAAAAGGAATAAGGAAATGCATGAATAGTCATGGTTAACTAAAGAAAGCTGGACCACATATTATGTGAAGCTAAATATAAATTGGGGGTTATTGCCCTCAATATATTCCCCATTTCCATCCAACTCTAGCTTATTGGCTATTCTCTGTTCACATTCTCTCGCCTCCCTCCATGGCCTTGTGTAGACTGCTGCCTCTGGAATTTCCTCTTTTCTGATAGAAGTTACCATCACTTTCCACACAAGACCTTTCTCAAAACTTTCTTGTTAATAATATTCTATTTATTGAAGTTGCATTGCATGATTTTGTATATAATTTATATTTACCTATCTGTGTGCATCATTTCCCCCATCAGAACGCAAGCTCCTTGAACGCAGAAACAATCCTAATTTTTTTTCTTTATTTGTCAAGTGTGTGGCATGGTATCTGGTCAACCAGAGCACATTGAATAAAAGTTTGTTATCTGAATCACTTAGAGCAATAAACATTTTTGTGTGTGATTGGGCAAAGTACCAATATATTTCTTCTTTGTAGATTTTATGAAAACTATGATTATTTGTTCCTTTTTGTGCTATTCCCACACCATCAGTGTGGAAATGAAAAGAAGCCTGTATAGGACTGCATGTTACTTGGGATTTGGGTCTGTTTCATGGGTAGCCTTGGCAACAAATTTCATCATTCAGTAGTCAGTCTTCTGATGATAACTCTCTCTGAATATAGACAGGCTCATTGAAAGAGCCACAAAGACTTTCCAGCTTGTCTTCTGCTGGCATGGCCTTCAACAACCCAGAGTGACCTGTGTATCTATCAATCGTGGAAGATTCTAGTGCAAGTAGTAGTGGGGTATTGCACTGGGTACTATAATTAAGCTTCTGAGAACTAAGAAACACACCATATATACAATATAAGAAAATAGTGTTTTATTTGAGACGTAATCATTTAGAATTTATTTCTGGTTTGATTCACCGAAGCCAGTCATTGTGATGAGCATAAATGTCACTTATGGAGAAGAAAAAGCTCATCTTATCCAATATGTTAGAGTCCATGTAAGCTATGAATAATAAACACATTAATGAGTGACCCTTGTCTATTAATGCTTTCATGGATAAGAGTAGGAAATGGGGAGGGGTTAATACTTGAATTCTGTGTCCTGTTTGCATTGTCCTATACACACAACCATTACTTGGGTCCCCATCCCCATTCTCATCAGAAACCATTTTCACAAACAAAAACATGGAGTGATTCTTCAGCTTCTTCAGCAGGACAATCTAAGAAATTAAGTAGAATTGAATTGAAGCAAATATTTCTATGCAAAACACTGAGTGATAAAAGCTCTAAATCAGCAGTTCTCAACCTCTGGGCTACGTTCAATTTGTAACAATGAAAAGACATCCTGCGTATCAGATATTTACATTATGATTAATGACAGTAGCAAAATTACAGCTATGAAGTAGCAACAAAATTCATTTTATGGTTGGGGGGTCACCACAACACGAGAAACTGTATTAAAGGGTCATGGCATTAGGAAGGTTGAGAACCACTGCTCTAAACCCTAATCTCAGATAGCTTATAACTGAAAATCAGCATGCTATCAGAGAAAGAACACTAGACTTGGAATCAGAGGGCCTGGGTTTGAATCCTTGCTCCACTGTTTTGTACCTATGTTCCCCTGGACAAGTCACTTTACTTTTTTAGGCCTCAATTTCTTCACCTATATTCAAGTCTTTGTTAAGTTTCTACTGCACATGAAGTGATAGACTAGATGCTCAGAACACAAAGACAACACTCAAATAGTCCTTACCCACAATGAGTTTGTCTGCAACTTAGGGGAAGGTATCAGAGGCAACACATCCATAGAGAGATGAGTACAAGATCAGTGAAGTCATTTTTGTTGACTTTGATTGGAGTAGATGGCCTTGAAGAGCCTTTCCAGCTCTAAATTCAGGACCCTATGAACTGATTTTCTACTGAGTGGGGGAAGAAAAAGAGAATCTGTGTATAACTAGAAGTAAATTCAAAGTATATGGACAGTGACAGAAAGGGGATCTGTGATTTGATTTTTGTAGAGCCCCAGTGAGAAACTTGCCCTCCAAATAAAGGTTAACATGTTCTGTACAACTTCTTCATGATAAATATTGGAACCCCAGCTAACAATTGGTTTGGACCTACATCAATTAATCAGAATGGAATGTTCCTGATGTGGAAACTGATCATTACCAGCAGTTTATGTAAACATCCAGATCTAGAGAGTAGCCTAGAGCTTGAGGTTGAGCAATGTGCTGAGGTTCATGAAACAAGCATGTGACAGAGGCCAGATTTGAACCCGTGTGGTCCTGGTTCCCAGGCCAGCTCTCTGTCCAGTTTACCTGGCTGCCCCTCTAAATACAAGCGATGTACAAATTCAAAACCAGCTCATTTCTGGGAAGATAATATTAGCACCTGGGAGGTCATTGCAGGCCTCATGAAGGGAGGTGATACTTGAACTGAGCCTTGAAGTGAGTTCAGGATTTTAAGATTTGAAGAGGAGAAAGTGCTGTCCAGGCATGGGAAATCCACCTTTGCAAGGTCATGAAAGAGAGGGACAGCAGACACAAATGGGCTCTCAAAAGGTAAGTGGACTGCTCCAGAAGCTAGGGAATTCAAAGTTATATCTGAACATCCAGGGCAGAAACTGGAAACTTGGGTAAGTAGTGTAAAAAAATCTTATATGTAAACTGTTCTAACCACCTCATTTTACAGAACAGGAAACCGAAGGTAAATGACTTCTCTAAGGTCACACAGATGGTAAATAGCAAAGGCTGGTATTAAAATAGGTCCTCTCACTCCAAATTCAAGGTTCTTCCAGTATTTTAAGATTCCTCATTTTAACAAGGATTTTAAGAAATAAATTTCTCTGAAGTTGTACCCTCTGATGCTTTGAGAGGGGAAAGTACATTTCTGCATTTGCCTTCAATTGGGATTTTAATTGTAGAAGCTGTTATCATATTGCTATAGTGGGACTTCCAGGAAAACAAAAAACTGGACACATGTAAATAACAGTAAAAGAGAATAACTGGAGAGTGGGGAGGTTGCACAGTGAATAGAGCACCAGCCCTGGAGTCAGGAGGACCTGAGTTGAAATCCAGCCTCAGACACTTAACCCTCACCAGCCATGTAACCTTGGGCAAGTTACTTAACCCCAACTGCCCTGCCTTCCTCCCTCCAAAAAAAAGGCAAAAAAGATAGAATAACTGAATATTATCAGCCCATAAGGCTTCTTCCTATCATTTTGGGTTCACATTTAATTCTATAGTCTTGTTGTTCCATGATGACATGGAGACTGAATTTGCCATTCTGTTGAATGACTTGATCATCTTTTTTTAAATATATGATTGGGGCTGTGAATTTGCTGATAAATGTCATGAGTAACTGAGTAGCCAACCACTCACCTATCTACCTGACCATCCTCACCATTTTCAGAAAGAAAAAGAGGACTCGAAGAGGGGACAAAAGAGATACAGCTAACTGATCCACCTGTGCTAATGGCCAGTTGATGCACATTGCATAGGACAGCCAATGTTTGGAGTATTTATTGATTTTACTTGCTGGCACAGCAATTACCCTACTCTTCTAGCAAGAGCAGAGCCAGAAAAGTATGAGATCTGTTGCTAAGATGCAAGCTATATTTCATTAGGGTGCTAATACACTGTCTTCCGTGTCATTAGGCATTAATCAGTACATTCCACTCCTCCTTCCCCCACCCCAGTGATTACTCCCAGGTGTCATAACTGAGGATGTACTGGTGGCTTGTGATCATTGCATGGTAGCTATTGTATAATGGTTGCTACATAGTGGTAATTGAGTGGTGGTCATTATGTGGTGGTGGTAGGAACTTGTGGGCATTACATTGTGCCGCATCCCCGCATCCCATTTAACTTCCTCAAGAGATTGTCTTCATTACAGGAATATCTGTTTTGTTTGAGCTGTCACTGTGTAGTTGATATTCTTGCCAGAAATTGTTCATAATAATAAAACATGAAAATAAAGTGTGTGAATCTGTGTGTATACACACAAAGATATGTATAAAAACATACATGTATATGTGTGTATTATGCATATATATCAGAAAGAATTATATTTACTGCAAAAATAAAACATCGTGTTATACTAAAAGAGGTCTGGATTTGGAGTCAAAAGACCTGAGTTCTAATCCAGATTTTGTCATTTCCTAGCTGTGTAAACACAGGAAATTGGCAACTTCTATAAGTCTCAGTTTGGATTGAATTAAATGGCTTCTGAGATCCCTTTCCAGCTCTGTGTCTATACTTTTGCTGTACAGGAAAACACCCACTTTGGTGCAGGAGCACCAGTTACTCCCTGGTAGCTAGAGACACCAGGTTCCTATACAGGGCAGAGGACTCAGGATCCTTGTGGGAGCTGGAACATTCTACTCACCTTCCTTCATCAGCAGAGCTCCTTCAATCCATTGATACACTGCTTGAACTCATTCTTCAGTGGTTAGCAAACTCACTATCTCCCACTCTCTGTGAAACTGAATCACCACTTTGCAAAGAGCAACTTGACCCCTAGTATCCATCCACCTACTGCCATACACTCTATAATGGTGTACTCATTCTACCACATCTTATAGAACTCTTGCTGTATAATTAACACATTTCCTTTTTCCCTAGATCTCTTGCTTTCTTGTCTCTAATTTTTTTAATCTCATCAAGAACCAACTCTCTCCAATAACAATAACACAGAATTGTCTTAAACTCCTCAACTCTGGGTCAACAGACCCAGACAGGATGCTGATGTATTACTTATTCTCTGTTCTCCCTTTCAGATTATTCTGTTATCATCACCCAGCAAACTTTCCTCCTTTAAGGTTTAATCTATTAAAACTATCATATAGCCTGGCTCCTGAACCCCAGGACTTCCCAAATCTTTTCTCAATTAGTACAGGGTCTGTATCATTTTGTATGTGTTTATGTTGTCCCCTGCCCTTCATTCAGAGTAAAATGTAAAGTCCCTTAGGGCAGAGATTATTTCAATGTAGTCTTATCCTCAGCACCTAAGACAGTACTTAGAACACAGTAGGTGCTTAATTGATACCTGTTGAATTTAATTTTTCCTAAGTCTTAAAAAGTTGGTATCATTTCTGGGCAAAAAATGGCTCAAAGTCATTCGAAAGCATAAGAAATCTATGCCTTGTGTTTTTTGTTTTTCTCTAGCTTTCCTGTCTATGTCTTGGCTCCCCAATTGGATTATAAATTCAGCAAGGATAGTAGCCACATTTTCACCTTCTTTTCTTATAATCCACAGTGCCCAACTCAGAGCTACATAGCAGCCACTGCAAAAGTACTTGTTGAAATGAATTTTGTGAATTTTCAAATTAACTTTTGTTTCATAAATTCACCTACATTAGAACTAGAGGAAATCTCCATCACTGTGGGTAAACTACCCAAGTGGAATTTATGGGGGAACATGGACAAGAGTTGTACAGAATGAATGCATTGTAGCAGACTTTTTGGTGAGATCCTTAATTGATTGAAGTAAACACACTACCTGGGGTCTCACTGAGGTAGGAAATACTTCCACCATTGCAACTCAAGTCAAATAACAAGCATTTATCACACACCAACTGTGTTCCATACACTGTATTGAGCATGCTAAAACAAAATAGCTCCTGATCTCAAGGTGCTCACAGTCTAATGAGAGAGACAACATGCAATCTACCCTGGATGAGTAGAATATGCACAGCATATATTGGAGATTTTTTTAAGGGAAGGCACTAAGATGAAGAGAGATGAGGAAAAGCTTCTTACAGGAAGTAATCTTTTCTCAGAAATTTGAAAGAACCCAGGAGATGTAGATGAAGAGGGAGAAAGAAAGTAGATACCGAGCATGGGGGACAAGTCAATGAAAATATATGGAGTTGTGAAATAGGCTATCTTGTTTGAGGAATAGCAAGGTAGCCGATATCACTGAGTCACAGAATATGTAAAGGGAAGTAAGGTATAAGGAGACTGGGCAGATAAGAAGGATCTAGGTTATAAGTGATTTTAAAAGCCAAAGATTTTATATTTTATCCTAGAAGTGATAGGGAGCCACTGGTATTGATTAAATAGGATAATGACACATTCAGACTTAAACTCTAGGAAGATCACATTGACAGCTAAATAGAGGATAGACCAAACTAGATAGAGACTTGAGGTAGAGAGACAGATCAGCAGCCTATTTCAAAAGTTCAAGCCTGATGGGATAAAAGCTGTACCAGGATGGTGGCAGTGTCAGAAGAAAAACCATGGTATATATGTGAGATGTTGTGAATGTAGAATTGATAAGACTTGGCAACTTAATTGGATTGGGGAGGGGGAAGGGGTTGAGAGGGAAGGAGGAGTCCATGACACCTAGATTGTGAGCCTCGGTGACTGAGAAATGATTGGACTCTTGACAACAATAGGGAAGGCAAAGTGAGACAAGGGTCTGGGAGGAAAGACTAAGTGCAGTTTTGGATAAGTTGAGTTTCAGATATCTATGAAATTTATAGTTCAAGAAGATGTCCAATAGGCAATTGGAGATGAGAGACTGGAGGTCAGGAAAGAGGTTAAGGGAGACAAATAGACATGAGAATCATCTGCATGCAGATGGTCATGGAATCAACATGAGAAGATATCACCAAGGAAAAGTGCTTATAAGGAGAAGAGAAGACCCAGGCCAAAGCTCGGGGCAGGGAGGCATCCATGGTTAATAAACATGGCCTTGATAAAAATCCAGCAAAAAAAACCTGAGAAGTGGTCAGACTCAGGTCTGGAGGAGAATCAGGAGAGAGCAATATAGATCACAATCTCCCATCTTCTTATC
This sequence comes from Pseudocheirus occidentalis, assembly GCA_028646575.1. Classification (NCBI taxonomy): domain Eukaryota; kingdom Metazoa; phylum Chordata; class Mammalia; order Diprotodontia; family Pseudocheiridae; genus Pseudocheirus; species Pseudocheirus occidentalis. Next base: position 23,004,418 of record CM053598.1, read on the forward strand.
TCATGCAAAATCATATCCATGTCTTTCCACAAACATTCCACAGAAAATGTAGCCAATCTACTGGGAACTTTGCTTTCAGTCTTTAAATGTTCTTTCAGCATTAATCCATGTGTTCTATCTCCCACTTGCTACATGACATGCTCACATCCTTAGAGCTGGAATTGCTGTCATGGATGGGCATTTGACTCTGGGGTTAAGATGATCTACACAAAAATCTCACCTTGCTTACATACTACCTGTGGGAGCCTAGGCATTTCATCTCTCTGTGACTCTGTTTCCTCATTTGTAAGATGAGGGGTGCTGGACCCAACAGTCTCTTAAGTCTCTTCTAGTTCTAAAGGCCTGTGCACGTCATCAGAGGTTATCCTCTGCAGCCTACGTACAGGTACCATGATCCTCTTCGTTACCTTTTAGATCCTCTGGCATGTTTATTTTCCTGACCTCTTGGTACTCCACAATTCCCAGAAGAGGAGGGAGGAAGGATTCACCATAGGTGGTGATGCTTCCTACATGTTTTCCTTTCAGACGATATCGTGCCAATTACATCACATGCAAGAACACTACAGTACCTTCGGAAGGAGATCTATGGCCATTCAAAGGAGATAGATCTAGTCATCTAGGCAAACCAAGTGGACAGAAACCTAAATAGGATATAAATTCTCCCGTACACAAGGCAGAATGTGAAGAAACTTGTACTGAACCAGAAAATATAAATTCAAACAAAAAAAGACAGTCCCTGCCCTCAATGTTCCATTCTAGTGGTGGAAGCCAGCACATAAAAGGCGTCAAAAGGCGGGGAGGGAAAGTATCTGCATGGGCAATGGGGGTGAAGTACAGAGAATGGAGAATTACTGATTTGGGTCTATTTTCAAAATCAAGGTCCTGGGAAGATCTCACCAGTGCAAGGAGAGAGCCGGTGGGGTGGAGATAGAAGGCAGATAGGGCGTGAGGGCAGAGCTGGAGAATGATTATAGATTCATGTAAGTGCTTGGGTCTCTCTAGCTGCTAGTATAGAGCTTGGCATATAATTCATACATAATCAATGTCCTTTGAAATGAATTGGACTAATTGACCTCTAAGGTCACTTCTAGCTCTAAACTTATGAACCTAAACTGAATAGAATAGATTTTATTCATCTGATTTTTTAGTGTGAGATGACTTTCAACACCTCCCTCAAATCATACCCAATAGGAAATTTTTGTCTCTGCTCATGAGTCCAGCTAGTCCCGGTTGGTAGCAACTGAAGGATTAGGGGGACCGGTGATAGACCTATACACGGTACCCACATTTCCAAGAATTTCCCATCCAGCAGCTCACAGTCTTGCTTTGTGAATAGACTTATTATAACAAATGGCAAGGAGCAATCACTCCTTTCAGTGAAAGTATAGAAGAATATCTCCAAATAGGAGGGATACCACGGAGGGAAATTTACAAGTCACCCTATAGTTGCTTTCACTTTAAAAAGCATCAGAAAAGGAAAATTAGTGTCAGCCTAGAGACCAAGGTTATCTGCTATTGTTTTTAGAGAAATGCCAACGAGTCCTTAGCTGGCACCAGGCAGTCCCCAAAAGTAGGATTGAGGTGATGCAATGTAATGTTGTCTCCAAAGGAGTTTTTGGATTTATTGTTTGCTAATATTTGACTGAGTCTGCCAAACTTTTGTCATTTCATTGAGTTGCCAACTCAGAGCAGAGAGCACTCCAATGGTCCTTACTAGAGCAATAAGAAGTCACATCAGTTATGAAGTTACCTGTGTGCCTTCCAGTACTCAGTCTTAGTGTTCTGAGAATGTGACCTGAAGTAGACACCACAAAAATTAGTTGAATTTAACATTTAGCTTTGGTTTTCTTATCTGAAAAATGGGAATAATGATATTGGCCCTCTCAAAAGGTTGTTGTGGATGCCAGATGAGATAATGCATGTAAAATGCTATGCAAACCTTAAAATACCATATAAATGTCAGCTGTCTTTATTCTAGGGTTCAGCTATGCAGTTCATAAACACTGTTAAAAGTCTATTTTAACACTTGTTAAAACCCACTCTTGATTCTCTAGACTTTCTCCACCAAGTCACAGCAACCTTCTAGAAGGTCACTCTGTCCCTGGCCTTCTCACACTGGAAATATCTTGTACTCTTCCTCTGGTTAACTAGTCTCTCCCATAGCCTCCCTTTTAAGGAAAGTGCTCCAACCAGTCTTGTCTTCATTCCTCTCTGGGATTCACTCTTTAATCTCCACTTTCTCCATTATAGCCCTATGTGAGGACCTTTTCCCTCCTCATTCCTTACTTTGCAACGTCTTAATCTGTGCTGTCTCCTCCCATTTGAATATCAACCCACTGAGGCCAGGAAATGTTTTGCTTTTTACTCGTATTGCTATGAATGGTGTTTAACACAGATCCTGGTACATGCTAGGTACTCAGTAAGTGCTTTATTGACTTTTTTGCTACAATTCATGAAAATATCCTAAGCTTTTGGAGAAGACACAGAATCAGAGAAACACAGATTCAGAGCATCCCACAGAAATCACCTAATCCAATCCATCCATACAGAAACAGCCTGTGAGAAATGCTAGCATTTGGTTTCCACAAATTCTATAGAAACGATGGATGTTGCAAAGACAGATGTTACACAGGACATGCAGGAAGGTGTAAATCAGGATGAGGGGAGGAAGGGCAGAGTGACACTTTCCAATCATATAGCTGGAAGAAATCTGGAAGTTTCTCCTTAGAAGAGCCCTAGGCAAAACTGGCTTAAACTGGTCAGGGTCAAGGGATGGTCACCAACTTTTTATTAACACCCACGCTTAACTAGTCTCATATATATTAGCTGACATGCCTCACATAGAGTTAGAGCCCGATTTTCCAAACATGGAACTTATGTTAGTTCATGTTCGGGAGGATAGAACCCATGAAGGAGTAAATGAGTAGTAGGCAGGTCAGAAAGATTGTAACCCAGAAGAACTGGAGCCAGTCCCAGTTCTGAAGGGAGGAACAAGTCAGGAAATTCAAATGGAAGCAGCATAAAAGGACTTACATTTGTCTAATTCTCTGTAGTCCTGTGAAGAGGCTACCCACTTATTCAGAAAGAATAAATGTAAGATAAAGGTAATGAAAACCTCCCTGGCTTTCTGATGAATATTGTTTATTGCTAGATTAAGTCCATTTCTAACAAGTCCTTTGGTGTTCAATAGCCCTGCTTCCCCTACCATTACTAATGTTCTCTCTACCTATCCTTATTACTTTCTATTTACTAATTACACATATGTATTTGCATACATGTGTACATGCTGTGTCCCCTCCCAGAATCCAATTTAACAATTTTTAAGTACCTACAACATGCCAGACAATGTCCTCCTTGAAAGCACCAAATTTCCACAACACCTACCACATAGCAGGGTTTAAATATGCGTTTGATTTAATTTATTCAGTAAGCAGACATATATTAACCACCAGCAATATGCTAGGTTCTGTGATAAATGCAGAGGAAAACAAAGAGAAAAACAAAATAGTGCCTGCCCCCAAAGAACTTAAAATTAAAAGGAGACATCATGTGGTCATCCAGTTTCTGCTTAAAGAACACCAGAGGAGGACCTCCCCCACACCCCTCCTAAAGCAATCCCAATCCAACTCTTTCGGATAGGTCTCATTAGTAGCTGGGTTATCTTTCTCTCAAGCCTAAGATCTGTCTGATTTGCCACTTCCACAAACGATTGCTAGTTCTACCATCTGGAGGCCAGCAGAACAAGGCCAATCCCTCTTTTGCATGA
>CM053598.1:23008683-23031513 GCA_028646575.1 Pseudocheirus occidentalis
ACTCATAGTAAAAAATATTACCTATCTCCAGAGAGAGAAATTATAAACTCTGAGTGAAGATTGAAGCAGGTTTGGTTTTTTTTCTTGCTTTTCTTTGGAACATGGCTAATATGGAAATATGTTTTGCAAGGCTTCATATGTGTAACTGGTATCATAAATTTGCCCTCTCAATGGGCAGGGAAAGGGGCTGGAAGGAAAAAATTTGGAATTCCAAATTTTTTAAATGAATGTTAAAGAAAAAGGATTTGTATATCACTTAGCCAAATAAAGTGACTAGGAACTAAGTTCCTTGTGAAAAAAATTAATGGAAGAGAGTGACTTTGTTGAACAGCAATGAAGATCAAGTGAATTCCAAGTATTAGGAACTACCAGTGTAAACACTCAGAGATAGTAGATGAAGTGCCAACCTTCCATAGCTCCCTATTGCCTATTCATCAAAATCCAGCTCTTTAGCCTTTTAGGGCCTCCTACAATCTGGCCCTAACCCACAAATTAAGCTATAGGTTGTCACATTAGTATATCCTTTGCTAAAGTCAATTTGAATTACTCTGATCCAAACATGGACATTTATAGATTCCATCTTTCAAGACTAGAATAGAGTCCTTCACATACACACACACACATACACACACACACACACAAAATAATGCCTTCCCTTTTGAACTCCTTTGTAACTATTTTTTCTTTGTTTTTATTTATCTTCTTTATGTGTATTCTGTATCTACTTAGGCATGTCCTTGTTATGAGCCCCATTAAAATATTAGCTTCTTGTGATTAGGGGTGGTTTCATTCTTGTATTTGTATTCCCAGGGCATAGCATAGCAAATAGTATTAATAGGTGCTTACTAAATGCTTGTAGATTGACTGGTTGTCCTCCTTTATTCCTGCAGAGAACAAAAAGGAAAGGATTGTGCCAAAGTACAACTACTCCAACTCTCACAGGTCCCTGCCTCATGTTTTCTTCTTTCCCTCTCAATCCATCAGCATTTATTAAGCACCTGCTACATACTATGCTAGGCACTGTGGGAACAAATGCAAAGAATGAAAGAATTCTACGTTGGCCTCCATGTTTTTCAAACCATTGGTCACTAATTCCATCATTTCCAGGGCCAGATGCCCCTCATAATCTGACCACTTTACTGCCTTTGTGCATGCAGCACAGATTGTTACCTATTTAATTGAGTACATCTCTCTAAAAGGCTCATACAATTCTTTTGGAACAGAGGTTTTGTAATGACGTAGATGACAAATCCTTAGCTGTGATACTACCAGATGCCACAGTTACCAAAGGAGCATGTACTTGGAGAAAATTGCCATATGCCAATATTGAATATTCCAACCAAAAGGAAAGTGGCAGGAAGGTAGATGAGGTTTACAATATAGTCAAAAAGAAGAAAATGCCTCCATATGTCCTATAATCTTGATCTAGAAAAATATACTAACAAATATCAGCAAAATGCTGTTGATTTAATGGGTTTTCATTTTGCTGGAAAGAAATGAAAATCTGTTTATATATAACTGCATTTTTGAAGACCTACCATCTGAAGAGTAATCAAGAACTTGAAAGATATAAATTAGGTTAATTTATATTTTTGCACTGTTTGTATTTGGAGATCACCAGAGTAAATCTGGGTGCGTGCACGCATGCATGAGCACACACACAGACACACACATTGGAGACAGACTAGGAAGGGTGCTCCATCTTCTGGAAGGCCTTTTTCCTCCAGGATAAATGCAATGCAGAACTATTTACTTCAGAAAGACTCCTACCACAGCAGAGTTTGGGACACCAAAGACAGCAGGCAGCTAGTCAATTTTCTCTTCCTTACCAATACTGAAACACAAAAATGCTCAGGAAATGATTGTTTCAGAGATCCCAAATAGAATGCTTAAATAATAAGCTGCAAATTGAAGTTCTCATTGCATATTAGACAAGCCTCAGGGCACACAGCCTCAGTCAAACAAACTGCCTCCTGTCAGCAGAAAACGACAGGTGTGATTGGTGTGCTTGTGTTCAGAAGCCCCACTGTCAGCAGATTGAGGGCAGGACCATTGGATTCATTGAAGCTGCCACCACACATCCTTTGAATCAGTGCCAAGAGCACTATGGGAATGCTAATGGCACTGCTCCTGATGAGAGGAGCTCAAGCAGGAACAGGCATCTTTCTGCTGGACAAAGGAAGGCTAGCATTCATTTGGCATTTTCTTTTGTATGTATGGAGAGGGATGCATAAGCTGACCATATACATATATAATATGAGCAGAGAGCAAAAGAGGGTTTGTTCCAAAGTTCCAGCATCCAGAGGGGTATGCTCCCTGAATGAGACAAAGGCCCTCTGCACAGTGACCACTATGGTCTTACTTTGTTTTGTGATATTCCACAAAGTGCAATATAACCATCCTCAATCATAGCTAGAGGGTACTTCTCTTCTCTACCCCCTGCAGGTTTGAGGCACTGTTCCCCCTCTTCTCTTAGCATGACTGTATCCATAGAGGGACTGTTCTCAGACCAATGTGGGACCATCTTCATCACCTTCCACCCTTAAAATCAATTTTTCCACAGGCCTGGTTGCAGGTGGTTACTGCTCTTACTGAATCTATGTGAGATTACAATACTGCCCCATTCCATCTCTGAATGTGTGAATGCTCATTCAGCAGCACTCAGGCAAGGTGATGCCCCTAATTCCCAGAAGAAAGAGTTATTAGGTCAATACCACCTGGGCCCCTCAACCATTTGAGACAAACACTAGATATAGGCTCCAATACTGGATCTTTTCCCCCATCATGCTTCTGCACTGCATATGTAGTCATACCCTAATTGGGTCTACCATCCCTGCATGACCCTTGGGCATCAGCAAAGGCGAAGGGGGGCATATTTGCAACTCTTAGTAATTTTGTGACCAGAGGAAAATGTCTTCACTGATCTGGGTTTGAGTTTCTTCATCTGTGACAGCCTCACAAAGTTTGATCTGGTGGTCCAATGAGATCATGCATATAAGGTCATTGCAAGTGGATTGGGATAGAAACTGGACCTTTAGTATCACTGTTCTAGGCAACACCAATGGGAGGGAAGTACATCTACCAGTTTAGGTCTGCACCTTCTCATGAAGTAGCATTGAAACCTTTCATGTTAAATAAGTGCTGACTATTTTAATTAATGATTATATTAATTAATAAGAGAAGCATTCTGGCATAATGTCTAAAAAGCTGGCTTTGGAAATAATAAGACCTGGATTCAAGTCTCATCTCTGATACATGGTAGGTTCCTGGCCCTAGGCAAGCCACTGTACTGGTGGTGTAGTGGATAGATTCAAGTGTACTGGACCTGGAGTCAAGAAGACCTGAGTTCAAATATGGCCTCACACAGTCACTAGCTGTGTGACTCTAAGCAAGACACTCATGCTCTGTCTACCTGTAATGGTAATAAAATTTAAAGATCCGCCTTTATTGGCTTGATTTTCATTTTGAGTGTTGAAACCCAAAGCTTGTGAATTCCACTTATGGGATGGACTTGTTGACATGAAGACAGAGGGCTAAACTGGGAGGAGCTTAGGCCATGGATTTAGAGAGAAAACCAAGCAGAGAGAGGCCCAAGCAGAGAGAAGGTCCAAGTAGAGGAGGCCAGAAGGACTTCTGGGGAGCAGTATCATGGAGGCAGAGAAAAGAATTGCCAGGAGCCAGAGTTGCTGAGAGAAAGACTGCTGAAGGCCAGTTGGAGCTGCCCAGGACATGTGAGAACTACAACCTGGAGATGCTGAGAACTGAGGAGGCATGGCTGTGATGCCAGTATTTTGTCTGTCTGTTTTGATGTTGTTTTGCCAGATTCATCTACTGGTGAAGGACAGTGCTGCTGTTGTAGAGGTCCTGGAACCTTGCTGTTGGTTCAGAAGCACTGAAGGAGGATTTTCTTGTTGTATGTTTACAGAAATACTGGAAGACGGTCTGGCTGATGTTTTCAGGGGTTCTGGGACTGTTTTGCAATCAGAGAGTGAATTAATGAGGACACTAGCAATGTATATTGTGGCTTTGTTAAGCTTTGTCTCTCCAGGAACAGAGACTGCTGAGAACTTGCCTTGTGTCAAGATGAAGGGAGGTTCTTTCCTTGGGTTTTCAATGCTGTGATGATATCTTAACCTTGTTGTAGCCTAAGGCTAGATGGCTTTTTGTGCTCTCCTGCCTCTTTTGAGAAAGTGCTTGGCATTAATGGATGGTATGTAATTCAGCTGTGATCCAGGGGTGGGAAATTTTTGACTTTTTTGTGCTCTTTGACTGACCAAATGAAAGTACTTTGTTTATGAATGGAAACTAATCTCCATGTGAGAAGAGAGACTTTGACTGACTAAAAGACTAAAAGACTACTCCAGGGGTGGAGTAGTACTTGGATTGAATTGAGAACTTACTTGCTAAATGAATGAGTTACACTGTATTTTGATTTTCTCTGTTCTGTAAATGTTATGCCTTAATCTGTCACTGAATAAATGGAGTGTGCTATGATGTTATTCTGAACCTTGGAAGTTACCTTTGCTTGGCATTACACTACCTCAGTTTCCTCAACTATAAAATGTGGATAAATAATAGCACCTACTTCCCTGGGTTGTTGTAAGGATCAAATAAAATACTTGTAAAGCACTTAACACAGTCCCTGGCACATGATAGTAGCTTAATGAATACTTATTTCCTTCCTTTTGGGGTCTTTAAGACTTTAAGTTGCTAGCAGGGGGCATTTGTGCATGCAATAGCAATAAAGTCACAAGTCCCATCACCTAATGAGATGAATATTAGAAACGACTTGTTATGGTATTGGCATCAACTTGCCCCTTTACATTCCACGATAAGGACAAGTATAGCTCACAATCATAAACCAGAAAGGGCTCAGGGGTCATCTAGTCCAACCCCTCCTTTTACAGATGAGGAAACTAAGGCCCAGATATGGGAAGAGTCTTACTCAAGATCAGATAGCCACAGAATCATAGCTCCAGAGCTGAAAGGGACTTCTGGGGTCATCTGTTCCAGCTCCCTCCAATTCACAGAAGCCCACACTGGAGAAGTGACTTACCCAACATCATGTAGGTGATAGTAGAGATGGGATTGGAACCTAGATTCTCTAGACCCAAATGCAGCATTCTTTTCACTATTCCATAAGAGATAACACATAAAAATTCATTTCCATCCCAATTTTGCCTCCACTAGTATGATCCTGCTACTGATTCACAAGGCCCCAGAAGTCTTGGCAAAAATGAAACAGCACGGTGAAAATTAATAAAATGCTCTGCTTAAACATCATTGCCCTCAACTTTTACTAGCTGTGCATTGCAACTTCCTAAAGCCCTTGGGATCATAGCTTTTTAATTATATAATGATATGTTTTACAGTTATCTGTACTATCCTATTAAATTCTCCTTCAGAGAAGTGGTCCTGTGTTAAACTATCTGCTCCTTTCCTCATGCACAATTGTCTCCACACAATGGGTACTTCATTTTTTAAAAAGGATATTGCACTCTATCTAGCTCTCTAGGTCTCACTGTTATCCTCTGTTAAACAGGGGTAACAATTCTTGCACTAACCAGGTGGTCTTAAGACAAGTGCTTTGGGCATGTGAACTACTGCCATTAGTGTATTACAATGCCTTCATACCTTCTACTTGAAGATAGAATGACTACTGACTTTCCACTTATAAGAAAGCACCCAAGCTCCCACACATTCTCTGAAAGTGTTCTAGGGGGGGATTTCTTTCTCCTCCAATTCGTCATTTAAACCAACCTTCTGAACAACTCAAGTGCTAGAATGTATTCAAGATTTCTCCAAGACCTTAACAAACACAAGGGGGTTATAATGCTACAGGTCTCCTGTGACTCCTCTGGACAGGTATAAGTCCAGTCAAGAATCCCAGAGGTGTTAAGGGTCCAGATCCCTGAGGTCCAACCAGAAGGGAGAAGAGGGTAGTGAACAAGTATTAACTAAGGGTCTACTTTGTGCTAGGGCAGCTAGGTGACCCAGTGGATCGAATGCCAGGCCTGGACTCAGGAAGATTCATTTTCCTGAGTTCAAATCTAGTGTCAGACATTTACTAACCATGTGACTCTGGTCTAGTCACTTAACTCTGTTTGCCTCAGTTTCCTCATCTGTAAAATGAGCTGGAGAAGAAAATGGCAAACCACTCCAGCACCTTTTGCCAAGAAGACCCAGAATGAGATCATGTAGAGTTGGACATGAATGAAACATGACTAAATGGTGTGCCAGGCACTATGCAAATCTCTCCATCAGGAAAAGAGAAAGAGTGAAAGTGTTCTAGAAACAACTCACCTTTGAGAAAGCTTATTGCATTTATTTAGGATTGAAATTCTTCAAAACCCCTACCATTACTGACTACTGATATATGTCCACCAAAGCTCATTCTAGGCTTCTGGGAAGAGGCCAATGATGCTTAGGAACCTAGATAAAGCTAGAAAAGAGAGGTAATATAACAAAGAGCACTAGAAAACTACTTTCTAGCCTTGGGGTCCTGGCAGGAACATCAATTCTCAAGGACCATATTTCCTCATCTATAAAATGGAGGTGATAATATCTATACTGCCTGCCTCATAAAACTTATTTTCATGGGGAAAATGTACTGTTAAACTATTAACAGAAATTTGAGTTCTTTCCTTAGTTATTTCAGAAAGATTTGAACATTTGGATTCAGTGTTTGAACATGACTAAGAGATTTGGTGATGATTACCCCAACTACACCCAGAATCCTGGCAATACTGTACCCATGACCATGAGGCTAGCTCTGTTATGATCTCAACTACTTCTCCTGAAGTCTTTTCCTCTTCAAATACAACTCAAAGCCTACACAGTGATATGGAGAAGACCTTTTCACTAGTTACTCCAATCTACCTTCCCACACTTGATAAATATTAGTCCTTTTCATATACCTAATTCCAATCAAACTAGCTGTAATGGTGATGGAAATTTGAAGATCTTCTCTACCCCTTAATAAGCCTAAGGGAATTTCAAGACCTTCCCTGCTTGAAAGATTTTCCTTGCACCGCAATAGGCTGAATGTAATCACATGGAGTCTGTGGTGGGAAGAGTTTGCTGAAGGGTGGAGCAGAGCCCATGGGAAGCTGGGAGTCAGAGAAGCTAGATGGCTGCAGAGAGAGGATAGCAGCAAGCAGACAGCTAGGTTTGTAAGTATTTGTGGGAGGATGAAAGATGGTGTGGCTTCATGCTATGCTATGGTGTATTAACTTCTTTGCTATATAATGGATTGACTTTCTGGTGTTAGGATTTGGTTTTCTGTTGTCTGAATAAATGTTTTGTTTCTGACTTCTATATGTAGAGTCTGTTCTGTTTTGCAGTTGAGAACTACACTGGCACATTTACAGTCACCATCAGCACTGTGAATATTGTGTTGGCACTACACTAGCCCAGTAGTTATTCAACAAATTTGGGATCTGAATGACGAACTGGAGGAGCAGGAAATCCCACCAAATTTTCCCTAATGCTTAGAAGTCATTCACCAAGGTCTCTCAGAATCCCTACCTTTATTAAAGGTTCCTCTTTAGTGCTATCTCCTACATGAAGCCTTCTGGGATTCTTTCCATTGTGAGTGTTCTCTCTGGTACCAAATTACCTGTCATGTAGAAGATAGAGCACTGGACTTTGAGTCAGAAAGATCTGAGTTCAAATGAGTCTCTGATACTTTCTAGTTGTATATGAGCCTCAGTTTTCTCATAAGTCAAATGGGTATTATAATAATAGTACCTAGAGTTATGGGATCAAAATAACAAAGTTGTTATGGGATCAAAAGAGATAATTTATATTAATATTTTCAAAACCTTTGGAGTTTCATTTCTGTTTTTGTATCTCTATCACATAGCACAGGGATTTCACATTGTAGGTGCCTAATAAGTGCGTGCTGATTGGTTGTTTTTGTCTTTGCAATGCCCACTGCTACTCTAGCACATAGGCAATTAATAAATGTTGATTGGCTTTTTGTCTTTGCATGCCTAATGCTTCTCTAACATGTAGTAGGTAGCGAATAAGTGCTTGCTGGTTGAATTTTTTAGTCTTTGCATGCCCAGTACTTCTCTAACACACAGTAGGTTGTTAATATTTAGTGGATAAAATTGAGTCATCAAAGGGGGCGAGCCAATTTGGAAAGCACAGACCAGTAGTCACCTTGATGCAGTGACACTTTTATGACCTCAGAAATTTCTATTCTGCCTTGTAAACTTTAAAAACATCCTACAACAAAACATTAAATATCTTTACATTTCCCTATATAAAACAGTTACAAGCTGCCCACTAGGCAAAATATCTCATTGCAAACAACCTTGTAAAAGATTCCATAAATCTCTCCTGCTGCATTCAGCTTAGCAAGTTCCATTCTTCCATTCTTCCCGAAGTCCTGCTGAGAATCCAAACTCCAGGAGATGATTGGAAGGAGAAAATCCAATCTCAGGATTCCAGAGGGGCCTCTTTGGAATGTTGCAAACACAACAGAACTATCCTAGAACATCCTGACCGCTGATATCACTACCAGGCATAGTGGGTGGAGAAATGGGTTTGGATCCAAGAATATACCTTTTCATACTCTGTTTCTGAGCCTTATTGGCTGACCCTGTTTAGACAAGTTAACTTGTCAAATGTGGACAATGAAATCCAGATTATCTGCTTCAGGGGGCTGTCGTGAGGCTCATCTGAGATGCTAGAAAGCATTTTGCTAACTTTGAAGTCATGTATTAATGTCAATTACTATCATTGTTCTATGGCAGTGACGTGTGGAACACTAGAGTCCCTGAGGAACTGGAAATCACAATTACCCAGAAGGCTATGGTGAAGCCCCCAGCAGGTGAGAGTAGGCAGAAACATGTTACCAACAAAGATCACAGGGTCACAGATTTAGCTCAGGAAGGAGTCTCAGAAGTCATCCAGTCTAACCCTCTCATTTTACAGAGAGAAACTGAGCCCCAGAGAGATTTTTGTTTTACTTGTACAAGATTATAAGTTCCAGAATATAGAGTTCAAAGAGAACTCAGAGGCCATCTATCCCCACCATCCCACTTGTTGTTGTTCAGTTGTGGCCAACTCTTCCGTGACTGCATGGGGCTTCCTTGGCAAAGATAGTAGAGTGGTTTGTCATTTCCTTCTTCAGCAGATTAAGGCAAACAGAGCTTATATGACTTGCTTGGGGTCACCTAGCTAGTGAATGTCTGAAGCTGGATTTGAACTCAGGCCTTCCTGATTCCAGGACCAGCACCCTATCCATTGAGCCATGTAGTTACCTCCTTTTACTTTTTAATTGACAAATTTTAAGCTAGAAGGGACCTTAAAGGTCACCTTTTACCAATGAGAAAACTGAGCCCCAGAGAGATCACATGACTTTCCCAGCATAATTGAAACATAAATTCAGAGTTGGCAGGGACCTCAGAAGCCATCTAGTCAAGCCTGTTCATTTTCTAGATCCGTGGTTCTCAACCTTCCTAATGATGCAACCCTTTAATATAGTTCCTCATGTTTTGGTGACCCCCCCAACCATAAAATTATTTTCATTGCTATTTCATAACTGTAATTTTGCTATTGTTATGAATTGTAATGTAAATATCTGATATGCAGGATGTATTTAAATTGAACATAGCCCACAGGTTGAGAACCACTGTTCTAGATGAAGAAAATGAAGCTCTGTGATATTACCTGACTTGCCCAAGATTATGTCATAGCAAGTAGCAAGGCTGGAATTGTCATGCATGACCTTATGACTCCAGAGCCAGGACTCTTTCCAAAAAGAAACAAAGGAAGGGGAGTCATCAAAGAAACAAATGAGGGAAAAAAGGAATAACACTCTTCCCATGGTGAAAGAGAAAGAGTGCTAACCAGTGGACAGCCTGTGTGGCCCTCATGATGTCAAGAGAAAGTGAGGAAGGGACACAGCTCAGCATGGACAGGCATGAATAGGAAATAAGTTCACTGGAATATCTGAAAGGAGCAGGGCGGGGGTGTGTGGCTATATTCAAATTTCAAAAGGACAAGCACCTGCATAGTCATCAGCATATTGTTCATTCATTCAAATACAAATTTGGAGAAATTTATCCTAGTAGGATAGATATACACTGCAGTTTTTTTCTTCTGACTGTAACTAAAGAAAAAGCAATCATTCCATAAAGTTTAGCAGTTTATGAAGTAGTAAAATGGGTAGTGAAATGGGCTTGGGATTAAGAAATTTGAAGTTTAAATCCTGGATCTGCCCCAAAACAGCATGACCTTGAGTCATTTGTCAACCTCTTGCTATCTCTATATCATGAAATGGTGGAGGGGTGTGTATGGGCACATAAATAAACACACACACACACACACACACACACACACACACACACACATCTCCTTTACTCCTGGGAACAAGTGACTTTATAATTGAATAAGAGACAAGATACATGTGGTATAAGCAGGGTTTTGACTCTGGTGCGAGATACAATTTTAAAATAAAGTCTAGAGTGTTTTGAGATCACCAGGGAAGTGGGTAATAGGAGGTATAAAATAATCATGCTTGCTAAGACTTTGATTAAAGAACTTCTATAAAATGATTCATTATTGTTGGGTATAACATTCTTTGTCTTTGTATCCATAACACCTAGCACAGTACCTAACAAGTTTTTTGGCTCATGGTAGGCATTTAACGAATACTTATTGCATAATTGAATGGCCAAGAACAATAAACCACTTGGGCTGTAATTCATAAGAAGGAATTTTTGCACTTGAGGTAAGAACCACAAACTATACCTGATGTATGAACTCAGTTGTGGGGGGTGGAAAGGTGAGCTAAAACCACTGCTGCTGAGGCTGCCATGTGGAAAAGGATAAGGAATATAACCCAGACCACCATCTGGTAGCTTATTATTTCAACTTATTATTCTTGCAAACAGAGCTTTGTTGTTTCTACCCTGTCAAAAGGCTACAAATGTTTTCATAGTTATCTAAATTTGGTACCCTGGTGAAAAGTCCCAGCTTTCCCACCCTAGTTATAACTCCAATGAGTTTCCCCACACACTTACGGTAGGCATGAATATATTTTAAATTAAGATGAGAAATCAAAGGAAAGGGCTTTTTAGAGTTCGGTAACAGTTGGACAGAACATGGGGTTGGGGACACTCTCTCCTACTAGGATAATTAGCATATTTCATTCAATAGGAGCTTAACCTTAAGTAGATTTTCAGTCTTTAGAAGCACAAGCCTAAGTATTCAAAAGTTCCCACTTAGAGATAATCTTTCTGCTTTCCTTGGCCAACTGGCCTTGAGATCAGATGGCTACAAAACAACAGGAGAGAGATCTACAGTTAATTCTCAAAGGTCTTCGGAAAGAAAGCTATAACAGCCTCTATTCTAGGGCTGAATAACCCTGATAAGAAATTCTACTTTATATTTTTATGAAAGCCAATAAATTAATCAATCAACCAACATTTGCTTAACAAGTGCTGTCTGTGTCAGGTACTTTGCTAAGTAATAAGGATCAAAAGACAAAGAATAACTGGCCCCTCCCCTCAAGGAGTTTACAACTCCCACTGCCCATTACTCTATTTTCTCTTTTCTATCCTTATGCTATATGGAGATAATTCTTTTCTACCCTATGAGGGAAGAAGATAGATTGAAAGTTTTCTCTGGTGGAGGCCTCTAGGTGGCATAGTAGATAGAGCACCAGTGAGGGAGTCAGGAGGACTCAAGCTCAAATCCAGCCTCAGACAATTGACACTAGCTGTGTGACCCTGGGCAAGTCTTAATCCTGATTGTCTCACCAAAAAAAGTATACTCTGGGGTCTATAGAGTTGAGACAATGACTAGAAGAGTTCTGTCACTACTGTGCTTACTTTAGGGAGTGGTGATCTAAAAGAGACATTTCCCTCCCGACCATGAGAACTCTTGTAGTTTTGTTTTCATTTCAGTTAAGTCTGGGTGCTACATCTTATCAGTCTTAGGTCATGGTTATGATTGTTATTTCTCAGTGGTTTTCAGTTGTGGTCAGCTCTTTGTGATCCCATTTGGGGCTTTCTTTGACAGAGATGCTAAAGTTATTTGTCATTTCCTTCTCCAGCTCACTTTACAGATGAGGAAACTGAGGCAAACAGGATTAAGCAAGTTGCCCAGGATCATGCAGCTAGAAAATGTCTGAAGCCAGATTTAACTCAGATTTTCCTAACTCTAGGTCTAACACTCTATCCACTTTGTCACCTAGCTGCCCAAGGTAAGTCAGATCACCCTATCGTAGTCTGATAGATTTAGAATTCATCTACTCCAGTCTCCTTATTTAACAAATAAGGAAGCTAAAGTCTCAAGAGGAAATGTGACTTAGGTCGGAAGAATAGTAAATAGAAGAGCTGAGATTCCAACCTAGGTCCTCTGGCTTTAAACCTAGTGCACCTCCCACTGTACCTCTCACCGCACCAACTTACACAAAATTTAAAACCCCTAAGGCAATCTATCATTATGTAATGCATCCATGCCCTTCCAATGAGCTGTCCTTTCAGGTGCACAGGTCTGTGTCACATCTGAAGATCTTTAAAGCACATTGCAAACCACTGCTAATATGAGAACCAGGGCTGAGATTGTCCTGAAAAAAAGAGTCAAATGGGTAAGCTGTTGTGTTTCTATGCCTTCTGAAGGAATATAGTCATCAATGAATCAGGTAAGGAAGCTGAGGCCTTGAGAAAAGTGACTACCTATATGTCAGGCACTGCTCTATAAAGACAATGAATAAAACAAGTCCTACTATCATTCTACTCAAGAGTCTACATCATTTCAGATAACCTATGAGCCTTTGGGATGAGAGCAGAGGTGCTCTCCACACCTCAGGGGGAGTGGTTATGAGAGATGGTACAATATATTATTGTATGTATAACTGCAACTTATTGTGTATATGGTTGACCTGCTCACACAAATAATACATTGTTTATGACATGACTCCAGAAAAAAAATATGGTGCATTTAAGTCACTTAAATTCCTGTTAAAAACAGAGACCAATTCACTGAAATAGTTTTTTCTTAGCTTTATTCCACTATACTCATATGCCCAGCCAAGCAATATT
The DNA here is from genome assembly GCA_028646575.1 of Pseudocheirus occidentalis. Lineage (NCBI taxonomy): Eukaryota > Metazoa > Chordata > Mammalia > Diprotodontia > Pseudocheiridae > Pseudocheirus > Pseudocheirus occidentalis. The sequence goes on from CM053598.1 coordinate 23,021,745, forward strand.
TTTCCAAAAATCCATTACAAAAAAAGCTGAGATAAGAAGTAATGTGCTACAGTGGGGAACACATGAATTTGGAATTTAAGCATGACCATTTATTACTTGGTGGCCTTGGATAAATCCTTTAACTTATTAAGCCTCAGTTTCTTCATCTATATAATGAGCGAGTTGGAATAAATGTCTGATGTCCCCTCCAGGTCTGTATATGATTTTTAATGCCCACATGTCCTTAACCCCTGATGTACTTAAAGATTATGCCTGGCATCTCTCACCTTTTATTCTTTGTGCTGTTTATAATGTACCCATTAAATCAGTTGCATGCCTCCTTTATTAAGAAAACACTGCTTCAAATATTGCTGCTTCAGGATGGGAGACACATGGCTACACAACATTTTCTTCAAAAGAGGTTTGGAAGTTCTTGTAGCCTGCAAGTTCAATGCAAGTCAATAGAAAGCCAAAAAAAAAAGTGAATTCAATCTTACTCTGCATCAAGCTGGAAATTTCAAGGTCAACGTCCCACCATATCTTGATATAGTATTGCAACATTTAGAGGGATACGATCAGCCCTGGGGGCTACATTTTACAAAAAGATAACCTCAGAATATTCAAAAGATGACCAATATGATGAGCAAACTGGATACCATGCCAAATAAGCATCAATTAAAGGCAAGGAGAATGTGCAACCTAGAGAAGACTTGAGGGAGAAAAATCCACACGGCTGAGTTTCCTTTTGATTCGAATGATGCTCTCCAAGGTACTACATTGCAATGCCCTGTTGGTGTTATCGACAAAGATGGACTAAGTCATTTTGATGAAAAGAAGCAACAACTGCTTAACACTGAAAATCATCTCAAAAAAGGGTATGATATCCTCTTAAATTACATCCAGCTGAAACAATGGGAAAATTTTGGTACACAGTATGTAATTACAAGAGCTGGCCCTCAGCCAGAACATCAGGTCTAGGACCCTTCTTCCACAACAGATTGCCATGACTACAAGCACTCAAGTCTTCCATTTTATCCTTTATCTAAGACATGCCACCTTTTATATATCACAGCCAAATACCGCCTATAGGGCAGGTGGGGAGAGCACATTGGATTGTTCTTGCTATAGACCTTCAGTGACAGAGAGTACTAACTGCCAAATCTCTTTTTAAAAAGCACCTCAGTTTAAGTCATTGAATTAATATTTGTTATATATTTTATATATTATATAATTTTATATATTAATAATTTAATTCATTCATTAATACTTCATGCCTGGCTCTGTGCTAGTCATGGAGAAAAGTACAGAATAATTATAAAGCATCTTCTATCTTCAAAATGGTTATAGCTGAGCAGAACCACAATATTTTTGTGTGTACTGCGTGTAAGAATTGATCACTGCTCATACATATGTACAAGCACATATATTATGTTGGGCTTAGTGGGAAAGAAAGGTCTGCACATGTGGTTTAATCACTGTGAGGAACTTCTAGTGTGAAAAGTCCATCTACTGATATAGAGCAGTAACTCATCCATAACATAGTCTTAAAAAATTGCTTGGGGCACTGAGAAATTGCATGAGGTGCCCATGATTACCTGGCTAGTATGTGTCAGAAGGAGGACTTACTAATAACAGTTAATGTGTATACAGTGGTTGGAGGCTTTCAAAATGGTTTATACCTGTAACCTCATTTTGTCGCAACAGCCTTATAAAGTGGGGACAGGTATTATCCACATTTTACAGATGAGCTAAATGAGATGGAGAAAGGCCCAATGACTTGCTCAGAGTTACATAGACTGTAACTCATTGAGGCAAGTCTCAAACTCAAATCTTCCTAAGGCTAGCTTTCTAACCATTATGCTTCAGTACCTTTATCATGCCTTGTTACTATTCATCTTCATCTTTAATCACACACAACTGAAATATCCCCAATTAAGAACCTGTGTGTCATGGAGACTAGAAATCTCTGGCATTCAAAATATGTCCATTCAGTGAAAAATATTTGCAATTATTTTGTATCCACCATCATGTGAGGTACTCCAAGTGACTGTCTACCTTTCTTACCTCTACTTTGTAACTGAGGCATTATGGTGTAGTGGAAAGGGTTGGAGATACAATCTTTATAAGTCATTCACCATTTATACCTGAGCAAATCAATTCACCTCTCTTGGGGCACTTTGGGGTAGTGCTGCATCTGGATCCAGAGACCCCAAATTTATATTCCATCTCCATTACTTAGTACCTGTATGATCCTGGATAAATAGGTTAATCTCTTTCAGTCTCAGTTTCCTCATATGTAAAGTGAAAGAGTTGGACTTAGTGACTTCTAAGGACCCTTCCAGCTCAAAATCTATGATCAGAGAGTTTAAATTGAATTATATGACCTATTAAGTCCTTCATAACCCCAAAATCTAGATAGATAGATAGGTAGATAGGTAGGTAGGTAGGTAGGTAGGTAGATAGGAAGGTAGGTAGATAGATAGACAGACAGACAGACAGATAGATAGATAATTATTATAAAATATATAGGTAGATGATAAATATGGATAGATGATAGATACATAGATATAGTCATAGACTTGTATGCTTGGTATTCAAAGATTTGGTGTTTACTATGTGCCAAGCAATATACTAGCTTATGCTTCTATCATTTATCTGAATCAAAGAATGTCAGAGTCAGGTCATCTGGTACCAATCATACCTGAACAGGATTTACCTCAATAATATCTAAGAAAAGTGGTCATTCAACCTCCACCAATCTTACACTGTAATTTACAATTAAATGTAACTTAAAACAAGTAACTGATTTATGGTAAAATAAAATAAAATCTAGCTGTGTGACCTTGGGCAAGTCACTTGACCCCAATTCCCCTACCTTTCACCCTCCAAAAAAAGCACAAATAAATTAAAATGCTTGATTGTAGAACAAACTTTAGGCTATGTACAAGATTAAGAGAGAACCACCTAGATGATTCAGTCTTTCAATTATTCAACAAATACCCATTAAGTGTCTGCTATTCACTGAGTTCTGTGTTGGAAGCTAGTGGCAGAGTTGGGTAACTCTCTATGAAGAAGGTCAGAATTGAGTGGGACCTAAAAAGATGGGTAGAATTGGATTGACAGATAAGATAATGATTAATAAAAGTCATCATGAATCAAAAGAAAAGACATTGGATTCAGAGGCAAAAGATCTGGATTTGGATTCTGACTCTACAACTTACTCCCTTAAAAATCACATTCAATCACTGGCCTTGAGTTTTCTCATCAGTAAAAATGTTGAGGTTGGACTCCAAAGTTCTTTAAGGTTCTTTTCATTTCTAAAACTAATAATTCCAGAATTTGGATGTGTGACAAGGAAAGACCACATCTCAGGAGTGGGACTGGTGTGAGCAAACCTAGTGTCAGATATGCTTTACCCTAATTGGGGGCCAATGAGATGAGCTGACCTAGAATGGAGCATTAATGATAAGGAGAATTCCTGCATTGGCATGTGAATGTAAATGAGTAGACATTTTACCATAGTGTGTACATATCATGTCAATACAGTGAGCTCTCCCAGGAAAGCAAAGTTCACACATATAAGCTATGATTCCTAACCAGATGGATCCAGAAAACTTTGAAAAAGGAAAGAGTTTTATAAGGGTTCAGAACTTTGATGGTAGAATAAAAAATTACAAAGTCAACACTCCATATTGTTAGGTTGAATATAAGTTCCTTTTCCCACAAGTCAGAGAGGATCTCATGAAATGTTGCTTAAAATTATAGATTCTCAGAATTATACAGGATCTCAAGGGTCATCTACCTAAGTAGAAGTCTCCTCTTAGTAACCCAGATTCTACTTGAGGACCATTGGTCATAGAGAATCAGTCCTTAGAAAGGCATCTTGCACACCGTACAGTGCTAAACATGGAGTCAGACTGATCTTGGTTCCAATCTTTCCTTAGTACTTGCTACCTTTCTGACCACAGGCAAATCAAAACTTCTTAAAACCTCAGTTTCCATATCTATAAAATAAGGAGACTGATTAGATGACACCCCTCACATCCTCCCTTCATCTCCAGCTCCTGGCTTCCCTAGCCTTCTTCAAGTACCAGCTAAAGTCTCACTTTCCACTGAACTTCTTTCCTGCTGATTCTCCTTTAATTCTATTGTCTTCCTTCTGTTGATTATTTCCTATTTCCTGCCCATAGGTCACTTATACATGATTTGCATGTTATCTCCCCAATTAGACTGGGAGCTCCTTGAAAGCAGAGAGTCTTTTGTCTTTCTTTGTATCCTCAGGGCTTGGCACAGTGCCTGAGAGATAGTAAAGTGCTTAATAAATGCTTATGGATTAACTAACTGACCTCCTGACTTTAATATCCTTTCCAGCTCCAAAAAGATGATTTCACAGTTCCTTAAGGTAGCTCATTGCACTTTTTGGACAATTTTCATTATAAGAAAATTCTTATATATATTGAGTCAAAAATCTAACTCTTTGTAGCTTCCATAAATGGTTCCTCCTTCTGTCCATGGACCCAAGCAGCAGTATGGCATGAGGAGAAGAATATTCAACTTAGTGGTAGAAAGCATGCTTTCACACCCCAGTTCAGTAACTTTCTAAGTGATTTTGAGTGAGTCATTTAACCTATGAGCTTCAATTTCCTCATATGTAAAATGGAAGGATTGGACAACATGATCCTTTTAGTCCCCTCCAGCTCTAGGTCCTATGACTTACACCTAATTCTTCTCCACTTGACAATCTCTGAAACAAAGACTCAGTCCTACCAGTCTCAGTCAGTGAGTCAATAAGAATTTATCAAACAACTATTACGTGCCACCACTGAGGTCTTCTATGAAACAGTTACAATTTCTTTGATGAATCTTTGGCATCATTTCTGAGTTCCTCTCACCATTCTTCTCATCTTTCTTTATACTTATTGACTTGGATCTCTAAAATATTGTACCAGTGATGAAGTTGGGCTAGTTCCAAGATTTTTAACAGTACAAGAAAACCCAGGTATCCAAACAGCTCGGTTCCAAGGAAGCTAGCTAGCATAGTCCTAGGAAACCCAGAAAGTCTGCCAATTTCACTGTGAATTACGTGGTCTCACCCATTTCTTTCAACTTGACTCATTCTCTCCAAATCACCACCTAATCAGTCACTATCTCCACCACCATAACCTAGAAAGGTTATTATTAAGATCAGTCTTTAGAGGAATAGAGAAATAGGGGTTGGTTCCCCTACCCAAGGAATAGCTTGGGACTCCCTAAGAGGTAGAAACACTTCTTTAAAAATTCCTTCCAAAAGTTATTATTGAAAAAAGGTGGAAAATACCCCCAAAATCACTGAGCTGTAATGAAAGGGTGAAAGTTAGGGTACATGAAGAAGAAGAGAGAAAGTTTCAAATAAATTAATAATAATCACCTTGAGCAACACTAAACCTCTCCAAAGCTCAGGTAACTCTAAGACCTGCATACTAAATGATAATGAGGTATAATGGAAAGAGTACTGGATATGGAATCAGAGAACTTGAGTTCAAATCCAACCTGCTACTTACTGCCTGTGTCATCCCCCCTAAATCACTTGACATCTCTGGACCTCAGTTTCCTCGCCTGTAAAATGAAGGGGTTGGACAAGACAACTGCTAAGTTCTCTCCTAGCTCTAACTGTATTATCTTCAATACAAAAATAGAGACCTGCTGAATGGAGTTCTCCCAATAAAGTAGTAAGTTTTTCTTTTTGATCCAAAACTGTAATTTCATCAGTGCTGGAAATTCCCAATATGGAAAGTCACTCCATACATGCAGATCAGCATATTTAACTTAAGAGTTTAACTCAGTACTAGGGCACTGAGAGGTTCAGTGATCTGCTCAGAATCACATAGCCTATTTGTTTTAGAAACAGGATTTGAACCCAGGTTCTTCAGAATCCAAGGCTAGCCCTCTATCTTCTATGCCCTAGCTAAATGTGAGTTGCTCTAATATTAATCTTTTCTCAGAAGGAAGGCTAGGACTACAACAAGCATACAATTCTCCCATGTCTCCATCAATCAATCAACAAACATTCATTAGGTGTTTACATGTACCAGGCTTTTGGCTGAGCACTGGGGATACAAATACCAGGTAAAAACAGTCTTCTTCCAAAGGATATTGCCCTAGAATGAACAATAATGACCAATTACCAAGAATAGGAATCCTTGTTATGAAAGGCCCCATTCAATGGGACCAAAACTTGGACCAAGGCCATGACAGTCAAGACAGTAACATTTATCCCTATGCTAAAGTAAGCTCTCCTTAGTAATGAACTCAGCACCCAGCCATGCAGGCAAGCTAATTAGTCATGTTTCTAGATGCCATCCATCACTGCACACATTCCCAAGTTTCATGCAGTCTAATACATTTTCGAATTTAAACAGCAAACAGCCTAGGCTGAGACGTTGATGGAAACTAAAGTGTTGGCCAACCCTGACACCTAGTGGTAATCTAAAACTGAAAAAAAAAACAAACTCAAGTAAGAAAAATCCCAGTGGTACCAAAACAGTGAATCCTGAAACGGGGCAGAATTTCAGGGTTTACCACCATTGTGAACGTGACACATGGGAATTTGAACAGAACGTGACCACCAAATTCTGGCTCTGAACAAACCCTATAAAAGCAAGTTTTCTTTTTTTCATTTTAATTTAAGGCATGGAGAAGAGCAAATGCCTCAGAGAAGGCATTTCGTGGCTGCTTCAAGTACTCAGAAGGCATATTATACCTCTTAGATACCGGATGTTGTATTTTAATGTTCCCATTTAGCTAGATTTCAAAAGTAAATCAAACATACTAATCATCAATTCACATGGGAGCCTTTTTCAACATGATTTTCTTTCTTCTCTTGTATACACACAAACAAAATCTCCCTATGGTTTTTTTCTCCTCAAACTGACCTTTGGTAAATCCCCAAGATAAATTCAGTTCTGCCAAAAACAGCCAAAAATCCCTTCTTGCCTCTTAAGCAGAGCAGCCTCATGGGTAACTAGACCCTTATAGACAATGAAAGATAAGAGATAAATAAACCCAGAGAGTGGCTAAGAATGAGGCTGAATCATTGCACCTAGTCAGTATGATACCCCACCATTTTTCATGTATTGTTAAACCAAGTCCCCAAGAACTATCATTGCCATATTCTCCCCCAAGGAAAATGACAAGTACAAAGGCCATTCAAGGAGATGCAAAATATTCAACTCTTCCATTGTTCATGGCTTTTTCTCTTTACCTGCTGGCGTTTGTGGGCCAAATAATCAAGATTTTCTAGCTCCTTGCCAAGTTTCTGGTACGTCCTCTGCAGATCAGATTTGTTGGATGCATTTTTGAGGGATTCAAATGTCTTCTGAAACTGCAAAATAAAAAGAAAAACAAATCAGGAGGTCAATCAAATAGATGTGTTGCTGTAGGGAAAGCACCAATTGTAAAATCAATAGATCTGGATTGAAATCCCACCTTTGATATTTACTACCTTGAGACCTTGAAGTAGTTGCTTAACCATGCTGGGTCTCAATTTCCTCATCTATAATCTAAGGGAGTTGGATAAGATGGCCTCTACAGCCCCTCACAGCTTTACGAGCTCTGACCCTATTATCTGCTATCTGAAGGTAGGCTGTGATATAATGGAAAAGCTTCTTTGATTTGGGGAGTCAAAAGATCTGGGTTCAAGACCCAACTGTGCCACACACTAGCTATGTGACCTTAGGCAAGTCACTTCCCTCTCCTCTGGAAAATGACAGTAATGGACTAGGTCATCTCTAAGTTCCCCCTACAGAGCTAACCTTTAAAATCCTAGGCAAGAAGAGAAAGTCATTCAACTTTCCAGCCCTCAGTTTCTACCATCTGTGTTATGGGGCTAACAAGTGACATCTCATTATCCTTCCACAAAAATGAAAAAGAATAATTAGTTGGGATGATAAGAAGTTGGCAGCCAAAGCATAACCCCAGAATGTGACTGTTGCTGTCATTAGTATTACATGGACAATTACAAATTGAATTATGGATAAGAAGCAATTTTGGTTCCCATCCCAATGAAAAGAACACACTTCATTAAAAAATACTGTCACATTTTAATATGCACTGGTGCCTTAAAAGAATAAATTATAGTGAGTGTACTCTTTCAAATCACAATGGGAAAGCTTTGGGGAGAACCATTAAAAGCCTTCTCAAATGCCAATTACCAAAGCACACAATTTATGAGAAAGTGGTTGTTCACATGATATCTTGCTACAGTGGAAGAGACTCAGGCCTCCCTCCATAGAGATACTTAGGCAGAATTGGTCACATTACCAGCTCCAGCCAAGAAGACTGGTCCAATATCTTCTTTTTGAAAAGGCTCAAAGCTTGACATTTCAATGGCAAAATCACACATGGAGCCTTCAAGAAGCATTCATACATTTCTACTTCCCAAGGCAAATGAGCTATGAAACCAATTCAAGGATTCAGAATCCTCTCCCATTTTTTTAGCAGCAGGTGAGAAAAAAAGTTCATGAGCTAAATGCCACAGGATTTTTATTGTTCAACTCCTAATAATCAAGTAGGCAAAAAGAAACCATATAAAAATTGAATTAGTTGCTGATTTTGTGGAATCAAGACCCACCTTAGCGGGCTGTAATCAAAATTCTAAGTTATATAATTGATAAATCATTCCCATTATATCTTTGTATATATATATATATATATATACATATATATATATAATTTATGTCCATATTTTCATATTGTACTACCTTGTCTACAATCATTTTTTAAAAGAAGGAAAGAGAAACTTTCAATCAGTTCTGCCATCTCCCATAGTTAAAGTGCTTCTTTTTCTTTAACAGCACTTTTCAGAATCCTTATGATCCCTCAAAGCTCAGCTCTGGTGCCATCTAACACCTCCAATTTCCTAAGATGATCGTTCCTCACACACAGATTACCTTGGATTTACTTAACTGTGTATATGTAGTATCCAGAGACTAGCACCATGGTTGACACATGGTAGATCCTTCCTAGCAATTAACTGACTAACCCACCCCTTTCTAAGGAGAATGTAAGCAGCTTAATGTCAGGGGTTGTTTCGTTTTTGTCTTTGCCTCTCTAGTGACCAGTATATGTATATCATGGGCGTTTGCTGAAGGCTTCCTTGGAATGAATGCACAGGACTGAGCCAGACTCTATTCTTCGCAGTCTCTCTCCATGTTTAGGGGAAAAAAGGTGCTTTCTCATGTCGTCTCCGTATCTTCACTATATTATACAAGACATATTAAGGGGAAAACATATTTGTGAGGCTTCAAAGTAAAATAAAAAATGAATAGAGATGGTTCCAATTGATTATGGCTATAGCAAAAGAGAAAGAGAAAAGGGATAGAAAGCACATTACTACAAGATCATTTCACTGAAGGTCAAAGTTTCAATAAGAGGGAGGTTTTAGCTCAAATTTTTATCATCATCACTTATGGTCTCCATTTTATATGGTTTAAAAAATGCATAAAACGACACAAAAACCCTACACTGGTACTTCGTTCTGTTATGATGGTGTTCCTGAGGTCTGGAAAGCTATACCAGGAGTGTATAATCCCTGCCAAGCGGGATAACTTTCCTTTGTAGTCTGACCGATTTCTATTCAATGAGGAAAAAGTCTATCTTTGTTAAAAGAGGCTCAAAATAAGGTACAAGTTATTTAAAATTTGGAGTCATGCCAACCAGTGAAGCAAGAAAACTTACAAAACAGCCCTCAGTCCTAAATAGCTCCCTTTTGATTTTCATAGTGGCAGTAATAGGGAAAGGGTAGAAGGTGTTA
>CM053598.1:23032013-23140120 GCA_028646575.1 Pseudocheirus occidentalis
GTCTGGGGGAGGGATGCTGGATGCTCACACTTCAATAAAGGGACACAGGGTAGAGAACAGACCAAGGGGGGGGGAGGGATAGGAAGGAGGGACAGATGATCACCGTCACAATATGTCTACTATGAAGATGTCCTGTATAATCACACCTACACAGCCTGTATTGAATTGCTTGTCCTTCCAGCGGGGGTGGGTGACAAGGGAGGAATGGAAAGAATCTAGAATTTAAAGTTCTGCAATACCTGAAACTAGGAATTAAGATATACTGGGACTGGGGTAGGGAGACCCTCCCTGCCCTACCAGAAAGTTAGAGAGCAGACCAGAGTTGGGGCTTTACAGTGGGACCACTGTTTTGGGGTTGGGGTAGGGGAAAGATGGGGAGAAAATTTGTAATTCAAAAATCTCATGAAAATGAATGATGTAAACAAGAAACAAAATTTATTACATAAATAAAAAAAAGAAAAAGCTATCAGAGGAAAGAGAGTACCTGGCATAGGGCCTTACATGCTCACAAAGGTGCCTAATAAATGTTTATTGAACCGAATGTTCCCATGGCATAGGCTCCAAGAGGGAAAATCCTTGAAGGATGGCAGCTTCAATAAAATACCTATGCAATTATAGAAAAGCTCTATAAGAGTAAAAGGTACAAGATTTAAAGAAAACTGTGTGTTTGTCCAGTGAGCTCCTTTTGAAGGCATCTAGGTGATGCCATACTGCATAGAGCCTGAGACTTAAAGTCAGGAAGATCTGAGTTCAAATTCAGCCTGACACTTACAAGCCATATATGTTCCTGGGCAAATCACTTAACCTCTCAGTTGTCATCTGTAATAATAGTACATACCTCATAGGGTTAATACGGAGATCAAATGATGTAATATTTGTAGAAAACTTTGCAAACCTTAAAGTGTTATTAAAAAAAAGGCTTTCATCAATTTTCAGTTTGTCTGACCCTTAGTGACCCCATCTGTGGTTTTCTTGGCTAAGATATTGGAGCGGTTTGCCATTTCCTTCTCCAGCCAGTTTTAACAGATGAAAAAGCACAGGCAAATAGGGTTAGGTGACTCACCCAGGGTCATACTAGTGTCTGAGGCCAATTTGAATTCAGGAAGATGAGTCTTTATGACTCTAGGCCTACACTCTATCTACTACACCACCTAGCTGCCCAGTTATGTAAACACTAGCTGTTATTATTATTATTGTTTATTGCTTATTGTGATTAGTTTTTTTAATACATTAAAGGTAGAGATAGGACCTGGATCTATAATTTCATTGATATACGGAACTACTAGGTGAGGAAATTCTCTCTTCCAATGACTTCTCTGCAATGTACAATATTAGTTGCCTAGAGCACTAAGGGATGAAGTGACTTGCCCAGGGACACATTCTTAGTATGTGATACAGGCAGGACTTGATCCCAGGTCTTCCAGGCTCCAAAGCCAGCCCTAAGGTCACTATACCAAAGTCAGTCTCCAATACTGAAGGAGAGGCACATAATGTAATACAAATTTAACCCAGTAGCATGAATGTAGCATGGTGTAGGGAAGTCTAAGGTTTAGAATAAACTAAGGTTTCCCTGAAAATGCTAAAGACAATGAAAATACTTGTTAGTTGCATGTAAGGCAAAAAGAAGAAGGAAGAGATGTCCCCACAGTGTAGAGCAGACAATTTTAAAGTACTACAAAGCAAAACAAATGGATACGTTGACCGTATTTGATAGCCTATAGTCCTTTCCTTTGGTTAAAAAAGTGGTGGCCTACATACACTGAGCATGGTATACATGGTCAGACATGGTGCATCAATTTGTTTTGCTTAACAGCACTTCTTTATTATAAGGAAAGGTTCTAATATGACAGAGGATTACTGAAAATTATAATGATTCCTTAAATCAATAAAACTCTTTTAGATAAAATAACTACAGATTTTTGTTTATGCTGGAGACATGAAAGGTCATAGAGAAGCCTACCTCTCTCACATATTCTCCAACAATGATATCCAAAGGGTATCAGATCAAATTAAAATCAAGAAATCCAAAGAGAAACATTAGAAACTAGATTTCATTGAGCCTAGCAATATACCAAAAGAAAAAACAGCAAGAAGATGTTTAATTCAATTTATCACAAGCAAGAGCAAAGACCCCATTAGGGAAGTTTACAGGAGGTCAGGTGAATAGAGCAGAAACCTGAAGCATTGGCTTGGCCAGGGGTACTTGAGAGAGGACAGAGGAACTCTTCCCAAGGATACTGAAGTCTGCCAACACACTGAGAACAGAAACAGAAAAGGAGGTAGAAGGCAGTAGCAGCTCAGGTGATTGAGGTCAAAAAGGCGATGGACTTCATAATGACCTGGAGAGGCTTGTATGAATTGATGCTGAGTGAAAAGAGCAGAACCAGGAAAAATTTGTACACAGTCACAGATACATCATATGTGTGATGACCAACCTTGATAAACTGGACTCTTCTCAGCAACACACAGTTAACAGATAACTCTACGAGTCTCAGAATGGAAGGAGACTCCTACATTCAGAGAAAGATCTAGAAAGACCAGAGTTTAAATGGAGACTGAAGCAACACATATTATTGTTCTTTTCCATGTTTGGTTTTGTTTCTTTTTTCCCATTGTTCACTCCATTGGTTACAACGTTTCTATACAATCAGACTAATGTACAACATGAAAGAGTTTGCAGATCCTTTACGTAATTGTATGCCACCATAGGGGGTGGAGGGGAAGGAAGGGGAGAAAATCTGAAACTCAAGGGATTCTGGAACTGAGTCTTGTAAACTAAAAGTAAACAAACAAGTCAATTTAAAAAAATAATTCTTAAATTCATTCTTGATTATTTGAAAAAAAATAAAATAATATAATGAAACCTTGCTACCAACCTTAAAAAAAAAAAAAACAAGGCCAAACCACCCCCTAGATATTGACATTAGAATCACATAGGGCCAGATCATTCTATTCTAAAGTGTGGGCGGAAATGGTGCCTAGCTCTGGCCCAAAGTCCCAAATCATAAATTAATACTAAGGATAGGACTAAGCAAAACAAGATACCTAACACTGCAAAGCAATATTATAGGTTAATGTTATTGTGTAAGCAGCAAGAACCTGACAAGGATTGGATACCAATGGGTCACTTTGATGGTAGGAGGATGATTCACTGGAGAAGGAACACAGTATAATGTGTATACATGTACATAATGCAGAGCCTTCTCCCAGCTATTTTTAATCAGCCAACCATGGGCTTTTTTCAGTTTTCTGCTGGATCTTTGACCGACTTCTTTTCAAACCTTCTCCCCATGCATGATATTCCATCTTGCATCTCCATGCTCTTGAGCAAATGCCACCCCTCCCCCATGCCTGTATTTCTTCACTTCGTTCTGGGAAGATCCCTAGCTTCCTAAAAAGTATTGCTCAGGTGTTGTCACTTGCACAAGAAGAAATATTATAGGTTTCTGAGCTAAAATCCAGAAGAGAATAACTCCATACCAACTATCTGCAGATCCTCAGAGGAAAATAAATGGATTGGCCACAAGAAGTTAAGAGGAAATAGAAAAGAAATATGATCTAAATGAAGAAGGAAATAAAAATGGAATAACAAATAAAATTGAATGCTCCAAAGGAAAGAATTGGAAGGAGAATAAGTAGCTTAGGCTACAACCTAGAAAACCTTGCCCAAGTAGTGGCCTACCTAAAAATTAAAATGGGCCACCATATATATGTATATACATACATATATGTACATGTGTACATGTGTGTATGTGTATACATATATGTACGTGTGTATGTGTATATAGGTATGTGTGTGTGTATATTACATATATATATATTCTCTATAATGTTAAAAATCTAAGATCTAATCTTGATACCTAACTGTGAACAAGAATGGGATAAATTCACCAGTAAAACAAAAAGATAATAGAATGGATCAGAAGGGAGACTCCCAACAATCTGTTGTTTGCAAAAATGCACTTGAAACATAAATACTCACACAGATGTAAAATGAAGGCCTAAAGCAGAACGTATTATGCTTCAGGTCAGCTTCAAAAAACACGGAAAGCACTCGTGATTTCAGAGAAGGAAATAACAAAAAAATTGACACAGTTAAAACAGATAAATAGAAACTACAGTTCACTCAGAAGTCATGAAATAGCATCAATACTTAATATATATGAACCAAATGGCATAGCATCCAAGTACTTAAAGAGAAAGTTTATTGAATTACAGGAATAGATAGCAAAACTGAGACGAATAATTCACATTTGTTGGATTGATTATCCCAGAGAACTGAATATCAGCAGAAGTTTCTAAAGCAAAGCAAACCCCACCACCCAACTTGTCCTGCGGTCCTCTTTCTAAAATCATTTGTCAAGGTTTAGGGTGTAGGAGTGGTTTGGAGGAGAGAATGAAGAGGACACACACCATCTGTTACACTCACAAGAAGTATTCTCCACACAGGGTTTAATCCCACTTCAAGGAACTGGGATTTCATCAGTGTGGGAGGGCTCTCCCACCAATCCCGAACCAGCCCCTTCTCTAGCTTCATAGAGGAGAGCTGTCATTGTGATGGAACATATCAGTACCCCTTGGCCAGCCTGGTCATGAGCTTCTCCAAACTTAACTGGGCTGTTACTCGGGCGACTTTGATAAAGGCTCACCTCACAATCCATCAGCAGACTTTTCCTTGGCAAGGCCTTTATCGCTTTGGAGATCCTGACAAGGTCCGTGTCCCACAGGTACCACTTTGGAAACCAATGGGTCACCTTGATGTTAGGGTGATGTACATAGTGTAGCGTGTACACGTGCACACGCAATGTAGAACCTTCTCCCAGCTATTTTTAATCAGCCAACCATGGACCCTTTTCAGTTTTCTGTTGGATCTTTGACTGACTCCTGTTTAAACCCTTTCCCCATTCGAGACATTCCATCTGCCATCCCCATGCTTTTCAGTAAATGCCGCCCCTCCCCCATGCATAGACTGTACTCCTTCCCTTTAGTCTGGGAAGACCTCTAGCTTCCTAAAAAGCCTTGCTCAGGTGTTGCCACATACACAAGGCCTTTCCTGTTCTAGCCACCATTGCAATCACTAGCAATTCTTCCTCCTTGTAATTCCTTTGCATTATTTGCTGGTAAGCATGTTGCATGCCAATTTGTATGCCCCTTCCCAGTAAAATGTAAACTCTTCAATGGTAAGAATTTAACCTTTATTTAACCTTTATCTTTGTACCCACAGAGCCTCTACAGGGGCTACCTCACAGAAGCTTAATAAATTGGCTATTGGATTGATTTGAACGTCCATGGACCAATAGAGCCAGCCAGTCGCCAATGACATTTGCAGACCAAGAGTGATACATTAGCTGAGAGAGTACCTGCAAGTTTCCCCATTGAGCAGCATAGTCCCATAGAGCAGAGAATACCATCCCTATGCCACCCCTAGAAGTTTGAGAAAGACAATCCAAGTTCTACTTACAGCAGACACATGCTGCAGGAGGCACATGACATCAATCATGTCAGCCAAGATGAGCAGCCTGGTGACAGCAGCCAACAAAGCACGGGCAGCCTGAACCACAGCCTCCCTCTTAGGCAGATAACAGGGATCATCTGTAAATGTTTCAGCTGATACCTTTAGAGCTTCACCTGAAAAACAAACCCACCAAAACAATTCAATTAAAGGGAAACATGATCTATTTACAGCCAAATATTCATGCTTGGCACTGTCCACGCTAACAAAGAACTGAAAACAAAGTGAGTCCCCAGAGATTGGGGAACGGCTTTATAACCTGTGTCACAGGAAAGTAGTGGAAAATCATTGTGTCATAAGAAATAAAGAATATGAAGTGTTCAGAGATACAGGAGAAAATATATGGAGTGATACAAAGGGGGGAAAGTATGGGAACTGGGAAATGAATACACACAGTGATTATTACAAGGTAAGTGAAAAGAACAGTAAACTAAAGGAGAGCATTCTGTCATTGGAATGACCAATCTTGGCTCGAGAAATTGGATGAAAAAACACAAATCCTTCCTTTTACTGGATCATGGGGGCCTGTGGGTATGAAGCATCACATGTGCGACCAGACGTGATTGCTGAGTTGTTTTTACTTAAATTCTTTGTTACAAGGGAAGGTTCATAGGGATGAGTGAGGGAATATATTCAAATACGACTGTGATACAACAAAAAAATGCATCAATAAAAATGTTTAAGTATTTTAAAATCAACCACACACTTAAGGAAAGTTGATCAGAGGAGTCAAGCAATCACCCTCAGGTGGAAATCAGGTTCCTTAAAAGATACCTGAAATAGCTAGGTGGCATAGTGGATCAAGTGTTGAGCCTGGAGACAGGAAGCCCCAAGTTCCACTCTGACTGCAAATACTTATTAGCTGTGTGGCACTAGACAAGTCACTTAACCTCTGACTCCATTTCCCCATCCATAAAGTGGGGATAATAAAAGGACCTACCTCCCAGGGTCGTTTTGAGGATCAACTGAGATCATTTTTGTAAAGCACTTTGCAGAATATTAAAGTGCTACAAAATTAGCTATTATTATTTTTGTTTGTTTGTTTTAATTTTTTTTGGAGGGCAGTTGGGGTTAAGTGACTTGCCCGAGGTCACACGGCTAGTTTTTGGGTAGAGTGTCTGAGACCGGATTTGAACTCAGGTCCTTCTGACTCCAAGGCCGGTGCTCTATTGACTGCGCTACCTAGACGCCCCCTATTATTATTTTTAATATCATTAACTGTTATTATCACCAGTACTGCTATTGTTGTTGTTGTGGTTGCTGCTGCTGCTGCTACTACTACTACTACTACTACTACCACCACCACCACCACCACTACTACTACTACTACTACTACTACTACCACCACCACTGCTACTACTGATGATCCAAAATGGAAAACCCAAAGTGTGGTTAAAAGAGAAATCAAACCCCCACCATCTGGTAAGAAAAAATCAAACTTCCCTTCTCAAAAATAGTAAGGACTTAGTGTTTGTAGGCCATCAAGCAATCCCCTTCCCATGGGCCTAGAATCCATATGAATACTAGACAAACTGTCCAGATTTAGGTTCTAGAGTGAATAGACTAGACCTAATGAATAATAAGAATAATTAAGCACATGTAGTAAAACTGCAAGGGCATATTGGGTTTCCAAAAATAATGAGACACATGGGACTCATTAAAATTCAATACTTTCTAAGCCCTTAAGATGAAAGCATGGCACAAATCTTCACAAGGCTTTGGGCTCAAATGAACTAGCTCCAGTTCTAGTGGTAAATCTCAAGAGAATCATTTCCCACTTTAACTCTTTTCCCTGACCTAGAGTTACTTCAGGAAAATCACAAAAACAAGCTTTTGGCTTCTGCCTAGGTTTTCCCAAATGTGAGTAAAAGGGATCAAGGTCAAAATGCATATGAGTAGAGCAGCCATTATTTCACTAAAGAGAAAAATGAAAAAGCTGCACAGGATTCACAGGAACTCACAAATGTCTATAGAAACCTAAAATACTCAAAATGCCCATTAGCTCCTCACAGAAGAGAACTGAACCTAGAATTGCCCCAGCAGTCCTGTGATATTCTGGTAAATCCCTAGATCAATCAGTTCCTCCTAGAACACCGTCCCTATCTGGTTTGGATTCCTATCCCCACCTCAGAACAAAAAATATCTTGCCAATTGAGCAATACTCTTCAATCCTAGCCTTTGTTGTCCAAATAACTTACTAGCTTTATTTTCAGAGGGCAATTCTCTTCTTTCTCCAAATAACAGTACTGGCCTTGAAAAGAAGAAGACCTATATTTGATTCTTGTCTCAGATACTCACTACTTAGGTGACCCTAGGCAAGTCACATTTCCTTATCTATAAAATGGGAGTAAAACTTTTTAAAACTTAAAATATGTCAATATTAATTCTCATCGTCATCTTCGTCATCAGTCATCATAGTTGCTACGTTTGGTCCCAGACGCTAGAACCAGAAGCAAAATGTGAACATTGCAGAAAGATAAATTTATGCTTGGTAGCAGGGAAAACATTCTTACAATTAAAGCTGTCCAAAGTAGAACTCTCTGATTCTGAGGAATAGGAGGTTCTCACTCCATGGAGGTCTTCAACCAGAGACTTGGATATTATAGAGAGAATTCTTAGTCCTGTATGGTTTGGATTGGATCATTTTTGCAATCTGTTCCACCATCCCCCATGTGAAAGTGAAGTTGGGTTTGTTTTGTTTGTCTTTGGAGGGAAAAACTGAGAGAAATGAGGTGAGCATCCAGAGAGATAGATTTCAGATTGATTATAAGGAAAATTTTCCTATTAACTAGAGGTGTTTTAAAGTAGGATGAGCTGTCTCAAAAGACAATGGGATCCTTATCCCTGAAAGTCTTCAGATAGAGACGTGGGTGACCACTTGTTGAGTGTTGCAGAGGAGAACTCTTTGTTAAGCACAGCTGGAATAAAATGCCTTCCCAATTCTCAGCTTCTGTATTTGTGTCATAAGGACTAAACCTAAGAACTACCTCATAGCCCTAAACAGTATGACATGCAGCGCCTTTGGAACATGAGTACCAAGAGCTCAGTCATGTCTTCTTTATAGGCTGTGGTACCACTGGGCTTTTGTACCCACTTGGGTCAAAATTCCACCCACTCTATAAAAGTTAAAACTATATACCAACTAACAGTGAAAATAGTAATGCTTCCAAACCATCCAAGGCTTCACCCTGCAGAGAAAAAAATGAGTGTTTTCATCTTGGTGAGGCCACCAATGAATTGAAAACATAGAAGAAAAAGGTGACCTGATTCTCTGTCAAAAGTCTAAGGACTAGGGGTACTCAATAAGATCCAAAAATAAGCCTGAGGAACAGAAGAATTTCCCTCATCAATAGCCAGAAAGCACTTAAAAAGTTATCTCCCAATAGCTAGGACAAAACTAAAAGGTAAAAATATTCCAAATTCAGAGACTTAGAGAAAAAAAACTAGTAACTTCTCTAAGTATGGGAGTTAAGAGAAGCCAAAGCTAATGATAAAAAAAGTAGTGTCTTATATAGTCATAGGTCCAGAAACACCCAAAGGACAGTTGAGTTGGACTCAGTGGGCATGAGCACACTATGAAGGACTGTGCAAGAGGAACAGCATAAGTAATGTCATCAGGAAGATATGTCACATGAAAAAAAAATGGGTTGATCATACTCTTACTGTAGCAAGAGTGAGAAGTCATTGATGGACAACCCATCAATGGGAAAATGGACAACAACATCAAGAGACAGTCAAGATGGCCCCCAGAACACAAGGTGAACCTTTTGCATCATATTTATAGGAAGATTTACAAGAGTTACCCAGATTTGATAGTTAGAGATAGTTTGGTATCTGTACCATTGAGGGGATTTCCATATTCATTAAAAAGTACAAATTTATGGAATCATCCAAATATAAAAAAATGAGTTATTGACAAGGGATGAACACAGAGCAGTTGAGCTGTTTCATATAATAGAAGCAGCTTCCTCTCTGTTATTCATTAGAATGAAAGTCCCTTGGGGGCAGGCACTGGTTTTTGTTGTTGCCTTTGTATCTCTAGGACTTAGCACAATGCCTGATATACAGTAAGTCCTTAATAAATGCTTATTGATAGATTGATATTAGTTCTGAAGAGCAGTAAATGAATATTATATTTATTAACTACGAAGCTAAATACCAAATGTCCCTTTTATATAGAAAATTAGTTAAAATTAGTACAAAAAAGCAGACTTTACTGTTTAATAAATGCTGTGCTGTACTGCATGCAATGAGCAGATTTTTTTCAATATAGTGGTTGTTTTTCAAAACTGACTTTTTTTCTTTGTATAGGGACAATCTCTGGGAGGGAGAAGAGGGATGCATTAGGAAATATAGGTGATATAAAAACAAAAGATATCAACAAAATTTACATTTTAAAAGACACCAAAAGTAGATGAGTTAGATAAAATAGATGATAGAGATAGACAGACAGATGGATAGATAGATACATGGATGGATGGATGGATGGATGGATGGATGGATGGATGGATGGATGGGTGGATGGTGGATGGATGGATGGATAGATAGATAGATAGATAGATAGATATTGTCCTATGATTAATTAGTAATTTTATACCTTAATAAATGGAAATGCTAGCCAAAAACATAAAACTAAAAATAACTACAGTCTTCATCCTCCCAACCTAAGAGCATCTTCATGAAACATATGTTCAAAATTTTCTCTTCTACTGGACACATTCCATGCCATTCCTGTAAAAGAGATTTTCATTGATGCCAAATTTGTCAGCATCATGAATAAGCATTTATTACATAGCCAGTCAAGGAAGGTGTCAAGCTTGGCATTCTACTGAGACACAAGGACATGTCAGCATCATTATGGTAAAGTAAAAAGAGTTCTGACCTTGGAGCCAGGGGAGTTTGGGGTTCAAATCCTATCTCTGCTATTTACCTCTCAGTGATCTACAGTATTCTCTAAGAGTATAAACTACAGAAAAAGGTACCAACCTGCCTTAATAAAGGAAGTTCCCCCCTCCAGGAGTTTTCTATACCAATGAAATCCCAAGTCCAGTGCAAGGAGTGTCAGAAGAGTTACTGCTATCATTAGCAAAATGATAGTAATAGTAGCACCAGCCCCACAGAAGCTTTGGGAAAAGAGCACTACAGGAGTGTGACTTGTCGTTTTTTTATTATAGTTTCCAACAAGGAGAACATCTGTTTGACAAAAAAAAGCCACAGCCTTGATACATGAAAACATAATTCAATTATACTAACAAAAAGTAAGGCATTTGTGGAGTGGGTGTCGTTTTTATTCCCATTGCATTTTAAATTAATTTCAACATAAAAGCAAATTATTTTAAACCAAGTTAAAATTCAACAATATTATGAAATTTCAGATTTAAAAATACTACAAAATATTAGAAGAATAGCTAACTGTTTAAAGAACTGGCAAGGCAAAAAAAAGTATTTTCATGTTATTACATTAAATTCTTGGGTATGTGTAAGAATGAGGTAATTGGTAATATAAGTACAAATGCTGGCAAATGCATAGAGTACTGGTTTCAAAGTCAGAAAGGCTTAGGCAGATTTAGTGTACAAGTGGTAAAGGGATTGAGATCTGCAATGATGGAGGGAGTTTCCCCACAGGGAGTTTCTAATTTTTTTATTAGAATTCCATCTTGTAATTCCATCAATATAGGGAACTCCATCAATGCAGGGCTCCAAGCTATCTGTAGCTCATAGTCTTAGAAAACTGCTTGGGTGTACCAAAAGGTTGAATGACTTGCTCAGAGTGGCACAGCCAGTAGGTACAGATTCCAAGATCAAAATACACCATACTAAAAAAAAGCAGATATCCTTATCCTGTTGTTTATGGATCTAATAATTTTTATATTCAGTAAGGCACAATGTTTTTTAAGATTGTGTCTCCCTATCTCCCCCAGGATAGAAATGCAGTAGCTATGTGGGGGTTTTAACCTACTTGTTTTTTCTGACCTGTGTTGACTTGTACATTCCTCCTTTGGCTACCTAGTGTCTCCCTCTCCACTCCTGTGGGCTCACCATATTAATGCCCATATAAACACCTGATTGCCTTAGCCTACTGCAGCTCAGAACTCCTGAGCTCAAGAGAACCACTCTCCTCAGTTTCCTTGGTAGCTAGGATCATAGGCTTGCATCACCACATTCAGCCCACTAAACTTTTCCATTTTCAGGTAGTACAAACGTTATGAAATGGGGTATTTTGTTTCTGCATTAAGATTATAACTCCTGCAACATTAACTCCCAGTATTGCAAGTGACAGTCTTTTAAAGTTATTTACACTAAAACAGAGTGGTAATAGCACACAGCAATTTACATTGTAAAACAAACAATAAAAGGATACTAATATAGATTTATGGTTCAATTATCTCTTAAAGCTTTGTATTGAAATAGCTGTCCATAAATGTTCTCCATTGAATTTATCTCTGAGTGATGATGGGTACTATTGACTGGAATGTCATGAATAAACACTCCTTTTAGGATTATTTCTGCTACAAATCATTGTTTGGGGAGGGGGTAATCAGTTATGACACCTGCCTACATTGGATGCTAATCTTGTGCTTTCTGGGATCTTTTCCTGAAATCAGAGAAAATACAGGTATTTATACCTCTCCAGCAAGATTCTGCTGAGCTAGCACAAGCCAGAATTTGTATCCTTAATTTTCCAAGGGTACTAAGGAAATTCCATTATAGGGAAACAGGGTGAGCAAGAAGGAAGCCTAGAGTTGATCTAGGGTTTATAGGTTCTATTCTCTTCCCTTCTTGGGAAATCAGGACATTTGACTTCCTATTGTGATATCTCTCCCACTCTCCATAGCATTTCAAATATCACTAATGGTGGTTTAGTATCTAACAGTTACTTCAGCACCCCCAGTACAAAATTTATCTGAGTCTGGTGACTTGAATCAAAGAGTAGCTACTTGCTTCGTTTGGAAATCAACTCCCCATTAGTCGGGGTTTTTTTGGTCATTTCAAGAAACAAAAGTAAAACTACGCAATTCTGCCTTCTTCCTACTAACAGTTAACACTATCTCATATACCCCAAGCAAAGGTCTTGTCCATATTTATCCTCCTATTTTCCCAAATATAACTTTTTAAAATCCTTTTGTTTTTCTTAGATTTCCTTCTTAACCTTGAATCATTCTGAGTTTTAACACTTGTGACACTACCTTTTATAAGACCCTGCTATAATTTCATATTCTTCTCTTTTACCTAGCCTAAGATAGAGTCCCCTGTGCTCTTCAGTCTCTTCAGACAAGTCTTTTTTTTTCTTCTCCAACGGAATTATTTGCACTTGTATATTCAGAGTTTCATTCCTGTGCACCTAACATTCCTCTTGGGTTGACCTCCCCTGTAGAATTTTTATTCATGGGATTTTACCAAGACTTCCTCTGAACCCTTTGAAATCTGCTATCTTAAATTCCAAGGTGCACATTAGACCATACCCAGATTTCCTTTCCTCTCTCATGAACTCTAGGAGAGAAGAGTTACTTCACCCCTAAGGTTCTCATCATTTCTACCTATCAATTAGTTCCTCCTTTTAGTGGAAATAAGATTCAGAATAGAATTCTCCCTTGTTGGCTCATTCACCTTTTGAAGTATGAAGTTATCAACAAGGCAAGTGAAAATATTGACAGCTCAGCTTTTAGCAGAGAGTACCAGCCAATGTATAGAAAATAAAAGTCCTATCTGATCACCACAGTATGATGTCCTTGAATGCATCTATTTTCTCAGTTGAGATATAAGGGCAAAAAGGCAAGAATCTCTGTCAATAATGATGACTAGAACACCAAACTTTCTCCCATGCTGACCTTACCAACAACCAACTGATAAAAGCAAGGAAAAGTGTGATAATTTGTAATTGAAGGGATGATATTCCTTTTTCAAATCAATTTGATTCAATAAACATTTACTAAGTGCTATGTGACAAGCACCATGATAAGTGCTGGGGATACAAATAAGAGAAAGAGATAGGCCTTGACTTCATGGAGCTTAATATCTAATGAAGGAATGAAGATAATACACAAAGGGAAGCTGAAAATGAAGGGTAGATCTCGAGAGAGTACCCAGAATGAAAAGAGTCAAAGCCAGGCAGAGCAGTTTATGGAAAAGTGGAATTACCAGGAAGTTTGTGAGCTGTCTATAAAGGAAGGCTTTGGGAAGAGTTTAGAGCACTAGCCTCTGGCCCTCCATTCAGAGGACAGAGGCAAGTGAGGGTGACTTGAGAAAGTGTAGAGTATCAAAACCTGTCATTCTTGGTAGTAACGGGATTTCTTTTTCCTTGAACGAAGGAGACATACAGAGACAAAGAGATAAAGAGTCATTAAGGAAGAGACAAGGCGCCAGGTAAGAGAGACTTCTGTGTGGTAAACTATAATGTGACTTTGGAGATCTCTTCATCCTGGGAGGCTTTCCTGGATCTCTTTGTTTCCCTATTTTGTGTATTCCATAAGGAAAATCTTGTGTGCCAGCTGTGTTATGAGTTACCAAAGGTCTTAAGACGAAGAAAGTATAGAGAAGTTTGGTTATAATGAATCTATATCTATCAATCAATAATTCTCACCTCTTTGGCAATACCTTCTGAGCCCTTCCCTATTCTTTCCTATAAGCCTATGTTAGAGGTCACAGGACCTTGGCAGCCAGAGGGTGTGGGAATCAGACACATAGAGCTAAAATACATTTAATCCTTGTAACTGCTAACAGGGGGAATGGGAGAAAGATAGTCCTCATAAAATACATACACAAACATTCCCATATAATTCTTTCTTTACTCTCCCATGTCTGTATTTCCCATGCCCTAGCTTGTTATTCAAATTTTCAATATGCCATCACCATATATCCTACATCTACCCTAAATAATGCCTTGTACTGTGTCATGTATTATGTGCCCTACACTGTGGGTATTTTTCACATGACATTTCATACAGGTAGCCACATAGACATAGCATTAAGCTTTTTGTTTTGTTGGTGCCAACACACATCAATAAGTTTCAATCCAAAAAAAATATTAACAATTATATTGATGACAAAAATGCAATCTTCAAATAAACAACAGGTAGCTATACAGTAATTGCTGCTATCCCGATAGAGCTTTTTAACACAGGATTTTTTATGTCTCATCAACAATGCACATATACAACACTGACATTTTTTTTCCACAGCCTGCATCCAACCTACGTTTCTAGACTAATTACATAATACTCCCTTTTGTGCACACAACAGCCCAGCCAAAACCACTTAATCTTTCTGTGCCTCCATTTTCTCATCTGTTAAATGGGTTTGAGAACCTAGAGCACCCATATCAGAGGGTTGTATGGAAACTCAAATGACATAATGTATATAAAGTGCTTTGCAAATGTTAAAGCTATATAAATGTCATTTATATTTAATACACTTTTTAAAAGTACCATTATCTCATTGAGTTCTCATCATGATTTTATATGATAGGTACTATAAACATTCTCATCCCATTTTATATATGAGGAAGCAGAGACTCGGTGAGAGATTGATTGTTGTCCCTATTTAGGAGGTAGGGAAACTGAAGCTCAAGGAAAATTAAATGACAGAATTAGAACTTAAACCCAGGTCTTATGACTGTTATTTTTTTTCCTATATTATGTGATACAGATAACTTCTTTATTTAAAATTTTCACTTTTCAATTAGTTACTCTGGCATCACATAAACATCACTCCCAACCGTCAACTAAAAATTTTTTTCATATTAAAAAAAAGCTACCAAATAAGCTACTTTTACCAAAAGAAAAAATATATACATCCACATACCTGTGGCCAAAAGTGTATATTAACAAGAAGTCCTTTTGTAGAGTCTTTTTATGGCCAACTATATGAGACACTAGAGTATTAAATCAAGAAGACTTTTTGATAATGCTCTCTAGATAGCTCAATTTATGGCTATCACAAAAATTAATGAGCATTTGGATTTTATTTTATGAATACAAATTTCTTAATGCATTATTAATGATGAAAATATCAAGCTAAGATGAGGCAAACGTGTATGTCCTTTCCAAATGCCCCAAGACCCTAACAAATGGACACCAATGCATTCCCCAACCATTTTCCAAATTGAAATAATCAACAAACAAGCAAACTGTAAATTAATAAAAAAAAAAAAAAACAACTCTTAAGAGTTTATGCCCCAAATATAGAGTAGGCTCTGAGTGCTGGGAATAAAACATCTCAAGATGAACTGTTTTATACTTGTCTTTCAAGTGACCCCTTGTTAATAGGGATGTCAGCATACTGTGCGAATATTATAATCTTGTATTGAATAGGGGGATTTCATTGTTCACTTCAATCTTTAGCATCCATTCTCTCCGGTCTCTATCTCCCTCAACTCATTCTATGCATTTGACTTGTCTTTATTCTCATTTTCTAGCTTTCTGATTAAGGCATTAAAGGGCACATTTGGAACTTTTTAAAATCTCTTTTTGTCCCCTATCTCTAATTCCCCTATCACTTTCTCAAACTCAGACTATAACTTTGTCTCTAAGGCTAGAACTTTCTTCCCACATATTCCTACCTTCAAAATATCATCTAAACTCCTTGACCTTTACCACTCCTCAAGCTGGCCATTATTCATGCTTTAATTACTTCTTACTTCATCCTAATTCTTTTCTTCATGATTTTCCCAAATCTCTGAATTTCAGAGACTACTGAATGACAATGCCCATAGACCTGAGGACACTAAAAAAAGGAGTGAGTAGTTCCTTTTACTTTACAGACCACGCATCTCTACAAGGCTCCAGGACAGGCAGCCCACTGAGACAACATCCTAGGCAGACTCTGTAACTCAGTTCAAAAATTGAACCAGAAAGCAGAGTAGAAGGCATCTGGGAAGTTGTTCAACACCCTCAATGGTCTGCAGTTACTCATTGCCACTGAAGCCCACCCATTCTCTTTAGTCACCCAAAGATGAAGTAAATGAGAGTCATGAAACACTCTGACCTGAGATGAATCAACATTTCATGCTACCTGAAGGGCCATAGACAGGCTCGTGGTTCCCTACAAAGCCTTCTTTTTGACACTGGAAGTCCTTTACCATCTAGGTGCACCCCATTTTCACAGGTTTATTGGCTATTGTTCCAGTCAAACTGTTCTCACTTGCTGTTCCCGTTAGACTGAACACTCCTTGAAGGCGGGACTCTTTTTGCCTTTCTTTGTATCCCATTACTTAGCACACGACTTAGCACATGGTGAGTACTTAATAAATGCTTGTTGACATGATTTCAGCCTGCATATGACTGTCTATCTCCCACCTCCATGTCTTTGCTATCCTCCATGAGTGAAATGCTCTCCTTCCTCAGGTTCAACTCAAAAGCCACCTTCTTTACAAGACTTTCTTCACATACACACACACACTCCACAGTTTTTAGTTCCCTACCCCTTAATGCAGTGGTTCTCAACCTTCCCAATGCCGGGACCCTTTAATACTTGTATGTGGGAATATCTGCATGTGGGCGGACCCTCTTCAAGACCGATAGAGGAGCAGTGTCTCAGTTCCTAAGACCATCAGAAATATGTGTTTTCCAATGGTCTTAGGAGACCCCTATGACTCCTGTGAAAGGGTGGTTGAACCCCCAAAGGGGTCACAACCCACAGGTTGAGAACTACTGGCTTAACGTTATTTGCACATTTCTGTACTTACTTCTCTGGGTACATGTTATTTCCCCCAAGAGAATGTCAATTTCCTGAAGAGTGAAACTTTTATTATTGTCTCTTTATTCCCCAAACCCAGAATAATGTCTGACAAATAGGGATAGAGAAAGGACTGGCCCTTAGATTTCCCTGGTACAGGGGGCTCTCAGGTGAGGAAATGCCCTCTACCGCTATAGATTAGCACCTCCTCTGCAACTGAGTCTATGTTGTCTAAATCACCAAGAGGTTAAGTGACTCACCCAGGGTCACATGGTCAGTATGTGTCAGAAATGGGCTCCCAGCTTTGAAGCCAGCCCTCTAACCACTATTACATGCTGCCTCCCATAGTAGATCTGACATGTAATAGGCGCTTGATAAATATTCAATGAATCAATGTTAGGTGTGAGTAGATTTCCAGCAATGACCTGCACATAAGAAGCATAAAAGTTACCAACAAAAACACATGGTCAGTGGGCCATGCCACAATATTGAACAATAAACCTGTATGCAAGCAAAATTCTGTTCTGGGTTTTTAAAGGATACTACAAAGAGCTAGACAACAGTATCCAGTATCTTGGATAGCACCTCAATATTAGATTTATGTTAAAACATACAGCTAGGAAAGGGGTAGCTAGGTAGTGCAGTTGATAGACTGCCAGGCTTGGAGTCAGGAAGACATTTTTGTAAATTCAAATCTAGCATAGATGCTTATTAGCTGTGTGACCCTGTGCAAGTCACTTGCACCCTGTGCAAGTCATTTGCCTCCATTCTGTCCTCTGTAAAATGAGCCAGAGAAGGAAAAGCAAACCATTCCAATAACTTTGCCAAGAAAACCTCAAAAGGGGTCACAAAAAGTTGGACACAACTGAACTGACTGGAC
Source organism: Pseudocheirus occidentalis (assembly GCA_028646575.1). Classification (NCBI taxonomy): domain Eukaryota; kingdom Metazoa; phylum Chordata; class Mammalia; order Diprotodontia; family Pseudocheiridae; genus Pseudocheirus; species Pseudocheirus occidentalis. Next base: position 23,050,079 of record CM053598.1, read on the forward strand.
TGGAAGGACCCATCTAAAACAGCACAGGAAAGGAAGCAGAGGAAGGTTGGAATCTGTACTGGTGAAAGGAGAAAAATCACCAATAAGCTGTGAACTCATCTGAGGTGTTAGAGTAGCTCCTTCTGTCTTTCAACTTCTCCTTCCTACTTACATCACACATTTGAGGTAAGAGGAGGTTCCCATTCTTCCCTATGTCACTTGTCATCTGTAAATCTCAGTTTCCCCATATGTAAAATGAAAGACTTAAAAATAAGTGACCTCTTCTGTTCTAGTTCTCAATCCGTGATTCTATGCCCAATTGACAAATCCTTCGGTGCTCCACATTAGGAAGTTTTTACCTACACCTGAAAGTCAGAGCCTTAGGCAGAGAACCCCAGAGGAGATGAATTCATAAAAAGTACAAAAGATCATATCATGGTAGGAAGATAGAGGAAACTACAGTCTTAAAGAGAAATTGAACTAACAATATTTCTCACTTGCAGGAGGGTGGGAGGAGGAAGAAGTAGGTTGGTGGTAACAGCCAAGCCTAGAGGTTTATAAAGGGTTTCCCTCAATTCCTCATGCTTTAAAAAAAATACTTTGATTTTAACTTTTCTAGCAGGTAATAAGTATAGGTGAGTGAATGAACAAACATTTTAAAGTGCTTACTATACCTCAGGCTATGGGGATATAAATTCAAAGGTCACATAGTACCTGCCCTCAAGGAAAATGGGGAGAAACAGCATATATAGGATAGAGGTATCAGGGAAGAATATTTTGGTGTGAGGAATCCCGATGGTAGCAAGTGGAACCAGAGCAGAACCAATCAATTGTCATGTCCTTTCCAGAAGCATTGGTAGCATTAATTGGACTATAGCTGCTCTCAGAGAAAGAAGTAGAAATCTGAAGATTGAATAACCAATATGTCAGAGTTGTTGGATATGGACCAGCTTAGTGGATATGGTAATATAGCAAGTAAGGTGAGTTTTCACTAACTCATTCATTCCCTCAATCAAGGTAATTCAGCCCCAAAGCAGAATTCTCAAACAGGATTAACTTTGGGAGAATGGAAGAGAAAGTGAGGCATAGTCTCTAGAGCACTGTCCAGAGTGCTGGTCCAGGTGAGGACAAGCATGAGGGAGTGCTATCCTCAAGCTGCTTATATTATCTGGGAAATGTATTATAAACTCAGATACATAAATAGAAAGTACTAGGAGGAGGGCACGAAGACCTGGGGTAACAAATACAGGGGGAAAGGAGCAAATGTGAGATCTATATGAAAGTGCTTTGCAAACTTTAGAGCAGCATATAAATTCTAGCTCTTATTATTATGTAAGATTTAATTTTTAAGATTTAAATATTTAAAAGAGCTTTTTAAAAATTTATTTAACTCATAAAAGATTTTTTAAAGATATTTCATTAGTAATCAGATCACAAGAGAGGCTTCAAACACCCATTTCTATGTGTTGTGTGTGCATGCAATCATGTGCACATATATGTAAGCCCAAACATTTAACTAGTAATCCAGAAGAATGACCATTTATGCAGAGAGCTAAAGCAAATGCTCTTCTCAGTCTGGCATGGTAGAGAAGAGTTCTGAACTTAGAGACAGGTAAGTCCTAGGTTCAAATCCTCTCTCTGACCATATAACCATGAGCACACTACTTTTCAGAGATCCAGTTTCCTCATCTCTGAAATATGAAGAATAATGCCCACAGCACCAACCTCACAACTTGCATCAATGTTGCAGTGAGGTGATGCATGTGAAGTACTTTACAAATATAAAGTACTCTCTTCAGGGGAGTGGATGAGGCATCCAATAAAGGGAAAGAGGAGAGGAGACCATGTGAACTTTTAAAGCCAAATCAAACCCCTGAACACAATGTGCCTCCCTCAGGAAACTCTGGAAAGGAACCCTTGGAGCATCTACCATGTTGCTAGGACACAAAGCTGGAGCTGAAAAATGTTGTTAGCTGAACTAAGCTAACTGTAGTCTTCACAGCATCCCAGGAAGCCAGATTCCTTAGAGTTTCAAGGGATCTCCATGGCCAGCTGGTTCAACCTACACCTGAACCCCTCTAAAATATCTCCAATTCCTTTGTTCTTTCTTAGAAATTTCCTACTCAAATTACCTTAAATTGATTTTGAATCTATTTTGTGTATTCTCTTATCTGTATGTTATTTCCTCAGAGAATGGCAGATCCATGGGGGAGAGGGGAAAGGGGCACTTCATTTTGGTCTTTTCATGCCCAGCACCTGGCACATAGTAGATACTTAAGAGCCTATTGATTGATTGATCTTTCTCAAGCAGAGTGAGTTCTCATTTCTATCTGAGAACCCTTTTAGAAGAGATGTTTTTAGAACCCCAAGGTTCATGAGAAGGTCAAATGGTCAAAGGCAGCTAATATAAGTAGCATACATTGGGAAGGGTGTTAGATTTAGAATAACCCAAAGGAACACAGAATTCTAAACTCTAGAACTTGAGGGAACCTTAGAAGACATGGAGACCAACCCTCTTGTTTTATGGGGACTCTGAAGCCCAGGTCGATCAATGACTTATCCAACACCATAGAAGTACAAACATCAGGGATGGGATGTGAAGCCAAGTCACCTGATTCCATAGCTAGTGCTCTTTCTCCTCTAATTTTTAAGTCATTTTTCAGTTATATCCAACTCTTGGTGACCCCATTTGGGGTTTTCTTGACAAAGATGCTGGAGTGGTTTGCCATTTCCTCCTCCAGCTCATTTTACAGATGAGGAAACAGGCAAACAGGATTAAGTGACTTACCCAGGGTCACACAGCTAGATTTGAACTCAGGTCTTCTGGACTCCAGGCCTGGCACTCTATCTACTGTATCTCCTGCCTGTCCCTTTCCTACTGAGGACCAGGTGTTTAAACCCCCAGTTCTGACATTAATTGTACCTGAGCAAGACCCCTCCTCTCTCTGGTCCTCAATATTCTCATCTGTAAAATGATGGAATTTTATTACATGTCTAACTCTGAATCTATGAACCTATAATCCCACATTCTGTGCATTCATATTTCAAAATAGTCTTAAGTGGCACCTTTACAAAAGTCCTCTGGAGGCTTCTACAACTTGCTGGCTGGATCACTGACTGTTCTGCACCACCAAATCTGCGCACGCAGGCCAAAATGGATATTGCCTCTCAAAATGCCAAAGCTTTTTCCCTAAGAGCTGCAGTTTCCTTTTACATCTCAGCTTAGATTTATAGGGTTCACCTGAAAACCCCAGGCAACAAAGCCTGACTTATTCCTTCCCAGAGTACAAGTTGGCATTCTATTTTTTGGCTTCAGTATTTCTCATATTGAGTAATGATAACCTTCCAGAAATTTACTGCTTTGCACAGTTAAGATGATCCCCTCATGTTAGCTCAACCCTCTCAACTAGCTCCCAAAACACTCATGCTGGGTATCCTAAAAGACAGTCCATTTGTCTTCCCTGCTTCCTACATAACCAGTCAGACAACCTACTATGTGAGGCCAATGAACTCTTCTATACTGGAAGCCAATGAGCTAGGGTTCCTGCACCTGTAAAAAAATGGCTGGCTCTCTTTACATCATTGTGTGAGTTTTGTGTTTCCCTGAGGAGCATCAAGAGTTTAGTTACTAACTGGGAGGCTGTGGGTTTTGTTATTATTTTCCCATAAGACCTTAGGTCTAGATCTGGCTCCAGTGGTCATTTAGACCAATGCTCTCATTTTACAGATGAAGAAACTGAGTCCCTTGGAGGTCAGACAACTTGCCCAAAGTCACACAGGATTTGACTCCCAATCCAGTACCCTTTTTTACTATATCATACTCCCTATATAGAGCTCACTAGATAGAAGGATCTTATTGTGATACTTCAATAGTCTTGTTCTGCTGGTAGGGGTAGACTCCCACTAATAGAGTAGTTTTAGGTTAATAAGGACACTGATGGGCTATTTGAGGCAGGTGACATGAGACTTCACTTTTATTTGGGGACAGGCAGAAGTGTTGTGTTGGTGAAGGAATCCCGACCTAAGATCAAGGATTAACACCACCCCCCAAAGAATGAAAATTGTGTTGGACCCAAGGAACTGGAGAGATACATGGTGGGCCTAGTAGACAGTACCATGTTATGAACAATTATTTGTATGAAAGAAGTGCCATGAAGAATATCATCCAAGGAAAGTATGGTTATAAAGGGAGGCGGGTTAATTATGGAGAAAGAGCAAGGGATAACCCATTGACAGTCTGAGTGCAATGTGTAGGCTACGTGGCTTCTTAAGTCTCTTCCAGCTCTAAATCTCAGAAAGAAAAAAAAAGAAGAAAGTGCAGGAGGAAAAGGCTTCCAAAGCATTAGATAAATCCTCTTTGGAGGGTTAGTGAGAGGATGCAGACAAGAATCACAATGAAGAGGAGGCATGAATGGAATGAGATCTGCACTTTTGAGAGGTACACCCAAACCAAAGAGATCGCCCATCCTTTGATGAAGATTCTAGCCCAAAACGAACCTAATCTTGTGAATCATGAAGTTTAATAGTTCTATGGTTGGTGGCCAAAGGACTCTTCAAAAGAGGGAAGCCATTATTCAGACAATGCTTTCCAGTAAAAGTAGAAACCAACACAATGGACCAAGTAGATACCATTGGATATAAAAGATAAGTTGGTCAAATCATGTAGGCAAAAGCGCCAAGGTAAAAGTGAGAAAATGATGGGAAAGTAAATGACAAATTGAATCCTATGAAGAATGAGACTGGAAGGAAACCTAGGGACTATTTAGTACAACCACTGCCATTTGCAGAGCAGGAAATTGGGGCACAAAGAGAAGGGACTTGTCCAAGGATGCACAGGAAGTATCAGAGTCAGCACTTGAACCCAGATCTTCTGCCACCAGATATAGGATCTTTTTCCTCTACCAAGGGGCAAGAGAGGTGGAAATGGTTCCTTTTGGCTTCTCAAACTGAGGTTTGAGTCTTTAATGGGTCTAGTAAAATAACACAGATTTCTTAGGGCTGCCTGAGAAGACGTGGGATGAATACCAAATTAGACATCAGAGAAGACACGGGCTCAAGTCCCATTTGTGACACACATTGTAACTTTGGGCAAATAGTTTTGTTAAGCTTTTTTACGTGTGAAATGGAGATAAAAAACGGCTGCCCCTTCTCACGCCCCAAGGAGTAGAAGGGGGCGCTGGGAAAAGCGCCGAGCTTACAGTCAACTAAACCCGGATTCAAGTCCAGCTTCTCACACATATTGACTTCACAACTTTAGTCAAATCACTCTCTCCTTTTCCTGGTTTGTAAAATAGTGATAATAGTTTCTATTGTGTATGTAAGGCAGAGAAGACGGGTAAAGAGAGACTGCCCTTAGAGCCAGTTAGACATGAGTGCAAGACACAGGACTCTGGGCAAATCACTTACCCTGGTAACTCCATAAGACTAGAAATTGAAAAAAATTTTAATTAAAAAAATTTTTAAAAATAAAAACTCATCTGCAAAATGCCATCCCTATTGATTCACAGGATTACTGTAAGGATCATATTATACAACATATATGAAAGGGATCTGAAGAGCACAAAGCAATAAAAACTCAAAATAATATTTAATCAATATGGGTATCTTCAATATCCTAAACAATCCAAAGAAATTAATACCCAAGACACTTGAAGTTATCAATCTATTGACTTTCGAGTACGCGACTTTAGATTCAGAACTAAAGGTCAATGTGTGGAACCCTTTGGTTTTCACAAAGATTTAGAGTGAGAAAAAAGCCTCATAGATTGTCCTGCTTATCCTACTTATTTATCCAGAAGGTAAAACCAAGGTCAAGCAAATTGAAGTAAGTTAGTTACTGTCATACAGGTAAAAAAGGGTCAAACGTGCTCAGAACGTGTCTTGAGAAGTTTTGTGTTTAAAAATTATGAAATGAGTTCTAGCCTCAAATACCATCTTCAGCATGTCATTCACCTGTTCAAAGCCCTCCAGTGGCTTCCTATTCCTTTTAATATAATACCCCGAAGACTTAGTAGTCACGCTCATCATAGGGCTCCTCAATGACCCTCCAATTTAATTTTGTATTGATATCTTGTTTCATAATATCTGTTACTGAAAATTCTCTGTTTAATGACTTTGCACTTGCCCAGCTGGAGCACCTTTTCTCTTCATCTCTGTCAATCCATAATCATCACATACTTTAATATCCAGGTCCAAAATCCCCCCCCAAAATTTTCCTGGTTAAATCTCCCCCCCCCACTATGATGATTCTTTTTATCTTGTGTTTTCATGGTACTATCGGTCATTCCCCTGAACTCATGTCACTCTGCACCCATTTGCAATCAAAATTGAACCAAGAATAGATCAGAAACCACCCCTGCTACATCCTGGAAAAGTTGAAATTTGTTTTTCTAACCTTTCCTCCCAAGAGGAAAACATGGTGTTGTAGACAGAAGGCCTGTTGTAGAGTCAGGAAAACCTGGCTTCAAGTCCTAACCTCTCATATATACTAGCTAGGTCAAGTCACTTAACTGCTTAATGCCTCTGGGTGATTCTCTAAGACTGTAAGTGACAAATCAGTTTGGATCCATATGAGTGGAGAGAGATTCCATACTGGGAGTTTCCCACATGGATGAAATCACAGGTCAGGACCTAACACTACAAAAAACAAGAGCCTCTCATCAAAGATCACTCTGCCAGTCCAATACTTATGCGGTGATATTAGGCAGAGGAAAGAGATGGGCTAGGCCTGGTTTGAGACACAGACTCATTGCCCACTCCCTCACTTTCTCACTTACACTCACTTAAACCACCCTCAAACCAATGCTCTTCCTCTCCAAATTCATTCAGGATGCTGTCCATACAGTTGCTAGTTCTCCTTCCTCATTCCCTCTATAACTACTCCCAAATCAATGTGTCCACTTCTGATATAACCAACGCTATTATTGAAATGATTATCTGCTGCTCTTAAACAGGCCCCTAGAATTTGGGATAACAGTGACCCCTGCAGCCCCAAGGCAGAACTGTCCTCATTTTCCTCTTTGTCCCAACTGAAGAAGAGACGGAGACGCACAATGTAAGCGCTGCCGAGCTGGCTTTGTAATTGCTCTCATGTCATTTCATCCTTTGTCTCCCCAATCGTTTTGCAAACTCCTTCAATGCAAAGATTAGGTCTTTTATGTCCTTTTTCTCACACTCTAAAAGTTGACTGGGGAAATGGGGCTCAGTGACTTAACACAAGGCCATTCAGCCAATTTGTGTCGGAGGGGAGATTTGAACCCAGGCCTTCCTGACTCCAAGGTTAGCTCTCTATGCATTAAGTTGTAGCCTCTCTTCTTACCAAGTAAGTACTTAACAAATCTTTGAAGAATTAATTTGAAAATTTGATTTTCTTTAGTTCATGTTCCAAGATAGATTTACAATAGTGAAAATAGAATTATTCTTCCAAGCTTTTTTCAATCAATAGTAATTGGTCCTAATAATTTGGGTTTGGAACACAAGAGTTCAGAGTCTCCATGGTCTTTCTGATCTACATTAACTGATGATTTCCCTGGTAAAAATATGTGTATATATATATATATATATATATATATAAAAGCTCCCTGAGGGCATTGACTTTCACTTTTCTCTTTGTATTCCCAACAAAAAGCATAGTGCCTGACCCTTAAGGAGTAAGGACCAAGACTGTGATTTCACTGGTTTAGAGAACCCTCCAAAGGGCAAATTCCCTCTCCCACTACAGATCAGCATCTTCTCCGCAAGTCATGGTCCTAAAGAGTGTCTAGAGTAGTAGAAGGTGGAATGACTGGCCCAGAGTCACAAAGATAAATGTGCCAATTAGATGCTGCCAAGGATAGGATGTTGGACTAAGAGTCAGGAAAGCCTGAGTTTGAATCCTACCTCAACTCCATATTAGCTGTGTGACCTTGGACAAATACCTTAACCTCTTAGTTTCCCCAGAGTTCCTACCACACAGAGCGTAAAGATTAAGTGAGGTAACTCGTGTAAAGCATATTGCAAATCTTGAGTGCTATATAAATGCTAGTTATTATGTGGCAGAGGCAGGGTTTCAATTGCCTCTCCAGCTGGCACATAATAGGTACTTAATGGAAGCTTGTTAGATTGAATTTCTGTCCAACTCCATCAATTGACTTCTGAGAAGCACCTGCTCTCTGCCCCATGGTAGGCACTCAGGTGGGAGGGAGGGAGGGAGGGAAGGGCTCATGCTTTGGAATGCTGATCTCTTCACGCACTCCAGAGAACTAGAATACTCTGTCCAGGCAAGACTTGAGAGTGTTCTCCCTTCTCTGGCCTCAGACTCCCATTACATGGGAGCTCTAGGGGTAGTGTATGTATTCTGGCATAGCAAGTTGTGAGGGGAATGTTCCCCACAACTCTGAGGGTCTGGTTATCAGACCTTCTTCCCTTCTTCCTAAATATCTATGGGCTAATTGTCCATCCCCTCCTAGACACCAGATAATTTAGATACTAATAACTTAATATTTAACTTGATAACTTAAAAACAAAACCTCAAGCATTTCTCATAGCAAGTTTCTCATCGACAGACTGCTCCTCATGAGAATAGGACACCAACACTCTCAGTGGTAAGATTGTTTTTGTCACGAGCAAGAGAGCAAGCTGGGGAGACAAAGACAAAAATGAGAAATGAGGCTGGTCCCTAGCCCTGAAGATCGCATGTACCGGACGATGACGCTGGCTGATGGCATGAATATAAGCTCTTTGACGACCAGGACTAGACTTCTGTCTTTGTCTCTCCAATGTCTAGCACAGGTCGTGGCCCATGCTAGGCACTTAATAATTGCTTATTGGCTAATTGAGAGTTGGCATTTATGTGATATTTTAACAAACATTGTTTCATCTGAACTTTACAACAACCATTTGATATTTACTGACATTGTTATAGGAAACCCTCCACCCAACTTTACAGACTTTGGAAGATTTCAAGGGACTCATCCAAGTCAGACAGGTAGTAGATATTAAAGACAGGACTAGAAAGGCTTCATAAAGGATTTGAGCAGTGATGTTAGTTTTTGCATAGTTGTCTGGGTTTTGGCATGAGGGAATTTTCAATGGTGGAAAGGAGGGGGTGGCCAATTACCGTGTCCTGGGTCACCAGCTTTGAATAGAACCTCCCATAGGCATCTCAAGCACAAAAATGTCCAACCAAGAACTCATTTTCTCTCCTCTAATGCTCACCTCTCTTTCAAACCCTTTAAGTGTAGGAAACACCACCACTGTTCTAGCTATCCAAGTTAGAAACCTCAGAGTCATGCTCAACTCCTCACACACATTCATCCCACATAGCCGATCCATTGCCAAATCCTGTTATTTCTTCCACAACATTTATCGCGTATGTTCCCTTCTCTCCACTCCCTAGTTCAGGCCTCTCAGTAATCCAAGCCAGCCCCCACTCAGTTAGCTGCCAAACTGATTTTCCTAAAGCATAAATCTAATCATATCACTCACACACACACAGACACAGACACAGACACACACACACACACACACACACACACACACACACACACACACCATTCAATAAACCCCAGTGGTTCCGTATTATTTCTAGGACCAAATATAAATGTTTCTGTTTTGGCACCCAACAATCTTCACAATCTGGCCTCTTCCTCCCTTTCCTGTCTTCTTATACATTATGCCTCTTCTCCCATTCTGTGATCCAGTTATATTGGCCTACTCACTGTTCTACACACATACAACCCTAAATCTCCTCTCCTGGCTATCCCCCAGGCTGGAACATTTCCCCCCACTCCCCACTTGCACCTCTTGCAACCACTGTTTTCCTTCAGGACTCAGGTCAAACATCACTTCTATATGAAGCTGCTCCTGATTTCTGTCCCGCATCCACCTACTTGTAGTCCCCAAATTAACTTGCTTCCATTTTATGTAAATTAAACATATACTTACACGAATACATAATAATTCCTATCTCAGAATACTCCCGAGGGTAGAAACCTTTTCACTTATGTCTTTATATCCCCAGAACTTTGCATAATGCCAGACCCAAAGAAAGTGCTCAATAAAGATTTGCTAATTGATTGAATTGAATTGACTTCAGGTTAATGATCATTTCATTCTCTAGGCTGGGCTAAACCCTAAACTCCCAGGGCATCTAGCCCCATTCCTCCTGAGGCTCAGAGCAGCTGTGACCAACTTTCTGGGTAAGACAGCTTATAAATAGCAGAGCTGAGCTTCCCTGGGTGAGAGCATTCAACCCTTTCATTTTCTAAAAGAGGAAATGGAGGTGCAGAGAGTCCACGTGAATTACCTAAGGTCACACACCTAATAAGCTGTAGAGCTGAGTTTCAAGCCCATATCTTCTGATTCTTTCTTCCTATGTCATGCTGTCTCTCATGTTAACATTCGTTAAGTCCTCACACCAATTCTCAGGTAGCTCATCAAAAAATGGAGCTTTTGTCTGAAATATAGTTCATCTCACTTACCACGAGTATTTCTCAGAGCAGACCATCTGCCGAAGGTCTATGCCTATTGCCTAATGTGCTACTGAAGGTTTGCATTGTGCCGTGCACGCTCTTTCCCCCATCACCCAACTGCCTGCCCCATAACGCACATGGGCCAGGACTCAGTACTAAGGAAGAACGCTTCAGTTTGCTCCATAAGCAGAAACTAGCTGCAGACTCTCCAAGTAGACACCAAGGGGGAATGATGATAGTGTGTTGGACAGGTTCCAGCCATTAGTAGTTTACAAGCAATATCACTAATTAGCTAATCAGTCTTCAATGGAAATGATTCCATAAGCATTCTGCAAGTTACAAGACACCCCACATGTGGGCAAAAATATGTGAGTGCAAGACATCATCATTCCCTTTCAAGTGAAGAATGAGCAGTAATTTGAAACAGGCTGTGTGTGGTTCTGAGATTAGGTTCTTTGTGACTTAACACTTATCTGCAAATGCACTTGAGGCAGGAGGGCAGCAAATGCATGCAGCATCCATATGGTAATAGATGGACACAAAGTGGCCAACAGCTGTTGTCTGAAGCCGTATATAGACTGGCGAGAAATACCAAACATATTAGCCAAGCCTGAGCAACCCCAGGCTGACTGGAGTGGGAAAGAGGATTGACTTTTACACTGGTGGAGGGAAAGTAAAACTAAATTCACTTTTTCAGACATGTCTTCAAATATTAATGAGGTTTTCTTTTCATTTTAAAGAATAGACCTATCATTGCTAGAAGGTGTACATATTTTAAAACATGAAAAGTATTTTCTAAGCATTTCAGCCTCATGTGAGGTAAACATGATTATTATCCCCATTTTACAGGTGAGGAAACTGAGGCTCAGAAAGGTGAAATAAAATACCAGAACTACCAAGGATATTGGAGGCTAGATTCAAAGCCAAATCCTCTGCAGATGCCAGATACACAGCACTTTCCACAATGCCACGCTTCCACTCACTACATCCATACCCAGATGACCAAAACCAGTCCTCAACAAGCACAAACTCTGCCCTTTTGTCACTAGATCATCAGCCAAATTTCTTTCTTTGCATAAGAAGTTGATTGCAACATGCAATTTAAACTCAGTAAAATGTAAGTTTTTTGAGGGAAGGCGATGTTTTCTTGGTGTTTGATTTGTCTTTGTATCCCGGTTCCCATTACATAAGAGGCACTTCCTGTTTGTTGTAGTGAATGTAAAGGGATCGTGGAATCATACAAGTAAGACTAAAAGAGAATTCGGCTTAGGAACTATCTAGAAGTCCCTCATTTCACAGCTGAGAAAAATGAAGCCCAGAGAGAGGGAACAAATGACTTATCATGTGTAGACAGCAAGTGGCAGAGCTGGGGATTTGAATTCAGGTACTTTGAACTACAAATTCAGCTTTCAGTTGAAAGTTGACCAAGTTTCTTCATCTGTAAAATGAACTGGAGGAGGAAACGACAAATCACTATTGTATCTTTGCCCAAAAACTTCAATATGTGGTCATGATGAATTGGATATGACCGAAACAACTCAACATCGACAGTCTGGGTGACAGAAACCTTGATCCCGAATTCTCCCTGAAAAATATCTGAATTTAGAAAGCAAAAGCCTAAAGGTAGGGAAAGGGGGAAAACTGAGAGGGTGAGGGATGCTGAGTAGGCAGAGGACCATGAAGAGAGCCATTTTGCTGGTAGGCAGTGTGGTATGTTGGAAAGAGCATTGAATTCAGAGTCATGATAGTTGGATTTGAATCCTAGATTTACCACTTATGACTTATTTAACTCTGGACATGGCACTTAACCTCTTGGCCTCAGTTTCCTCATCTGTAAAACGAGCGAGCTGGTTCTATGACTCCTCGGCTCTGAATCTACAATACTGGGATTCAGAACAGATTGTCACTCAAAAGGAATAAGTACCAAAACTTCATGGGTAGTGCAATATATCAAAAAATCATGTCTAGGGAGGGGGGAAATGGAAAGCCAATAGTTTTCATTTTGCTGGCGCTGATCAGTTTCAGGGATTGCCTACAGACTTTGTATAGATTTATCAGAATCTCACAATTCTAAAGAACTGAAACCAAGACTTCCTTCCAGTTTATCTGCCAACCTCTGTCCCTATCTCCCCCAACCCAGAACATGCAAATAAGTGGCCTGCAGCTGATATTTCTAAGTGCTGGCTCTGCTCTATGTCATCAGCACTTACATGGAAGCTAAGCCAATTTATTTTCAATGTCCCAAGCCCAAATAATCTGCACCTAGCCACGGCTGCACGTTAATGAACTGGGCATCCTAGACTCTATGGACAGCACTGTGGCTGCTTGACCTCAATATTAGAGAGAAATGCAGCACAAAATGTGGCTTCCAAGGGGAAGATTACCAAATAGGGGACCAGGGAAAATTTCTTGCAGGAGTCAGCATTTAAGGTAATCTGAAGAGAAGAAGGAATACACCAGGTAGAGAGTAGAAGGAAATCTGTAGAGATCAAGGTAAATCAAGTCATATTAATGTTGAATTCATAAAGCATGTAATTAACAATAATAATAATAAATAGTGGTTGCATAATGTTTTAAGGTTTCCAATGCACTTTAAATATGTTATCTCATTTACTCATTTGAATTATGGAAGAAAGGTAGGCAAGATGGACAGAAAACCTTCCAACTGGAAAAAAAGACCATCACTGAGGAATCCTGCATTCAGATGGCTTCTGGGATCCAGAAGAGGAATTAAAGGTTACAGCTTTCTGAGAAAAGCCAATAGAAGGCATCTCCTAGAAACAGTCTCTTCAGTGGAAACACTACAAATTTCTGATTTGTGACATTTGGAAGGAATCATATAAGAAAGAAATTTTCACCATTTTTAATGGGGAAAATGCCCTAAAATTTGTCTGACACATGCTAAGAAAAAGTGTCACACTTCACTGTCTCTACTATGCAATAGTTATACAAGTACTTAATTAGAATTCGTGACATAGAAAAGAATATGGAATTTTTAATCAGAGGACCTGATAAATCCCACCTCTGACTCTTAGATTTGGGGTTCTCATCTTTTTCTTTTACTTGTTTGGAGGGCAATTGGGGTTAAGTGACTTGCCCAAAGTCACACGGCTAGTAAGTGTGTCAAGTATCTAAGGCCGAATTTGAACTCAGGTCCTCCTGACTCCAGGGCCGGTGCTCTATTCACTGCACCACCTAGCCACCCCAACACCACCTAGCCGCCCCAATTTGAGGTTTTCTCATCAAGGTGCTGGAGTGGTTTGCCATTTCCTTCTCTAGCTCATTTTACAGATGAGTAAACTGAGGCAAACAGGGTTAAGTGACCTTCCGAGAGTCACATCGCTAGGTCTGCAGCCAGATTTGAACTCAGGAAGATGAGACTTTCTGACTGTGCCTGGTAATCTATCTACTGTACCACCTAGCTGCCTATCAAAATCAGATGATGTTGAAAGGGGAAAAAAAACAATCCTTCAGCACTCTAGAAATAACTGGTTTCCTGATAACTTGGTTTTCAAAAAGAAACAGTTGAAACACACACACACACACACACACACATACACACACATACACACACACACACACACACACACACACACACACACACACACACACACACACACACACACTGGGCCCAAGGGACCTTTTCCCTGCCATAGCTTTCTCCAGCCTCATTCCCATTATGATGTAGCTTCCCACCAGAGGCCACGCAGAGAAACCTGGGGCCAGTGTACAGAACTGCCTCCAAATAGCTCTTCCAAGCCAATTGTCATACTTTCAGTGTGAACATTTACACTGAGAAATGCTCAAATGCTACAAGTCAGGACAGTTTGATTTATTGTTTTGCTGATTCTGTAATGGAAAAAATGTTAATACAGCAAATTAAACTTAAAAGTGTGCAAAGGGTACAATTCACCCCCCCCCAGGTTGGGCTGTTAAACATTTACTAGCACATCCCTGCCTGGGGTCTTGAGAGTTGATTGTGTATGCCCAGTGTGTGCTGGCCTAGTCCCCAAACTGCCAGTCACTGCTGTGCCATACAGAGTGAAATAAATTTTCCTAGATGTTTCCTTCCTCCCCTGAACCCTAAAATCTCTAAGTAGCAAAGCAAGCCCTGAGTGAAATTGAGCCTTATTGGGGAAAAGCAGAATCCCCAAAGAATAACTGTAAATAACACAACCATGACCTAAACAACTGGGGAAAGGAAACAGCGGAGCTGTAGAAGTCAAAGTGGGCTGACAGGAAGCAATAAGGGATAAAAGGGGGTTTGTGAATGTCCTCTTGAACACTGAGTCTGCAAGAAAGAAGCTGAGCAGGGACAGGACCTGCCAAGTTGCCTATAGCCTCAAATCAAAGAACAGTCGAGTGTGATTGTTAATTTTCATAGACTCCAACTGTTCAGGGGACAGCAACATGCTCCTAGTGCATCTCTGTAAATAAGTAACCAGGAAATATAGGCATCTCAGTCACTAAGACAAGAAAGAGGAGGCCAGTCTATTTGGAATAACATCACATCACATTATATTGAACTTCTTTACTAGCAAAAAGCAACTTCTCCAATTACAGGTAGCTGGGTAGCTCAGTGGATAGAGTGCTGTTTCTGGAGTCAGGAAGATCTGAGTTCAAATCCAGCCTCAGGCACTTACTAGCTCTGTGACCCTGGGCAAGTCACTTAGCTTTGGCTTTTCCATTTGTAAAATGGGGCTAATAATAGCACCTACCTACCAGGGATGTTGTGGGGAATCAAATGAGCCTGGCACATGGCAGGCATTATATTATGGTTAGTCATTACTAATAAATGGATTTCAAAATTCTTGAAAACACTTCCTTCATAGGGAAGGCAAAGTTTATGCTTTAATGCCAAGTCTTTTTGTCCATGGAAGGAAACAAATATTTATGAATATATATGCCGAGTACTGTGGTAAGCGTGTTATAAATATATAAATATGACCTCATTTGATTCTCATAACCACCCTGGGAGGTAGGCGCTGTTCTCATCCACATTTGATAATTGAGGGAACTGAGGCAAAAAGAAGTTAAGTGATTTGTTTCTGAGGCTGGATTTGAACTCAGATCTTCGTGACTCCAAGCCCAGCACTCTATCCACTGTACCATCTAGCCACAACCAGGTCCAAACCAAGGGAGACTGAGAATTGCTTTTGTTAATATTTTAATAACTATATTTCAATATAATTTATCTCCTTCACAATACTTTGTATATTGTTTTATTTACTTAAAAATATCATCCTGACAAGGGATCCATAAGTTTCCCTAGACTGCTGAAAATTTACATGACACAGAAAAAGTTCAGAACCCCCGATCTAGAAGCCATTACATCAGTGAGATGGTCAATCAAAAACCTTTATTAAGTACCTCATATATACCAGAAAGTGTGCTAAGTGTTAGGGATACAAAGAAAGGCAAAAGCAAAACAAACAAAAGAAACCCAGTCCCTGACCTCAAGGAGCATAGCAGAGAAATGGGTACAATCTCAGACTCAGAATCAGGAAAACTCTTGAGTTCAAAACCTACCTCAGACACCCACCAGCTGAGAGATCCTAGGAATATCATTCAACCTCCCTCTGCTTCAGTTTCTTCATTTGTGAAGTGGGAATAAAAACAGTACCTACCTTATGGGGTTGTTGTAAAACTGAAATGAGATGACTTGTGTAAAATTCTTTGCAAACTTTAAAGGACTATAAAAACGCTAACTCTTATTGTTGTAAATAATAATAAATATCTTTCCTTCACATCAGGCTCATATCCAGAGTCTATCCTAAGACCAAAGAAACTGAAGCAAGGAAAATTTGAAAGGATTTGGATGCACAAGACAGTCATTGGTAAGAATGAAGTCTCCATGTGCACCAAAATATTGATAGCAACACTTTTTTGTGATAGCAAGGAATCAGAAACAAAATAGATGCCCATCCATTGGGGAATGGCTAAATGAGTTGTGGCACACAAATGTAATGGAATATTACTAAGCTCTAAGAAATAATGAATGCGATGACTACAGAGAAGCATCAAAAGATTTACATGAGCTGATGAAAAGTGAGCGGCACAGCCAAGAAGCAACATACACAATGGTGACACAATGTAAATGGGAAAACCTACAAACCAAAAAAAGAATAGAAAGTGAAGTAACAAAATTAAAATTATAAATATCAATTGGGACTCAAAAGAAGAAAAATAAGAATCCACTGCCAACCCACTCCTTCGTGGACATTGAAGACATTCAATAGACATTGAACATGTCTTCAGATTTCTTCAATGTATTGATCATTTGTGTTGAATTCTTTTTTTTCTTTAAAAAAAAATTAAAGCAGCTAAGTGGTACAGCAGAAAGAGCACTGGCCCTGGAGTCAGAAGGATCTGAGTTCAAATCTAGCCTCAGACATTTACAAACTGAGTTATCCCAGGCAAGTCACTTAACCCAATACATACACATATGTACATATATAATTTCTTATATGGGATGGCTCTCTAGAAGGGGCTGGGACAGTGATACATGGGATACCTATGATGATGTAAGAAACAGAAAATATCAATAAAAACTTATTTTTAAAAAAAGAAAGCAAGGTCTTGGCCAGCCAATATTACACATAACTGTCAGAATTTTTTTTTTTAATAGTCCTTCACCCCACCCAAGGAACCACCCCCATAACCTCCCCCTAGCTCTTGCTTCCTGAGTCATTAGTGATATTTGCTCTGCTATCCACAGGCATAAACACTGGCCTGATTCCACATTCCAGGACCTGGGGCCATTTGATGGCTTCCCTCCCACACCGGAGTGCCTGCAGTTTCACTGGGCAGGGAATCAAGAAGGAGCAGAAAGATGAGCCCCTGAAGATTGCTCAGCAGAGAAGACCCTGTTTTATCTTTGCAGAATGCATGCTGGGTGTGAGGGGTTTAGGTGAAACACAGTGGAAAGAGAGTGTGGGTGACCTGGAACTCCCATTGAATGGCTTGTGTTTCTAAATATATTTTAAAAGTAATTAACTGGAAAAAAAAAAGTAATTAACTGGGAGAACAATCTCTTTTTTATTTCAATTCAACCTCCTATGACCAATCTATTGGCAAGTTTGCCTTCCGATCATCCCTCAAACACTTCTTTTCTAGTCTAATCCAACAAGTTCTTACTAAGTTCCTGTAGAGGGCTAGGAGGAGTGGATAGAGTGTCAGGACTAAAGTCAGGAAGATTCTTCTTCCCCGAGTTCCAAGTCTGGCCCCAGATACTTAGTAGCTATGTGACCCTGGGCAAGTCACTTAACCCTGTTTACCTTGATTTCCTCACCTGTAAAATGAGCTAGATAAGGAAATGGCAAACCACTCCAACATCTTTGCCAAAAAAACCCCAAATGGGATGGCAATGAGTCAGATTTGTATCTGAAACAACTGTACAACAACAAGGAGTTGTTGATGCAAGGACAAAAATTAATACAGTCCCTGAAGCCTACTATGCGCCAATCACTGTGCTAGGCACCTAGAGGTGATGTGAGGTTAGGGGGGAAGGATTCATGGCAGCAGATGTCATTCAGCTGCCTCTTGTGCTGGTGGCTACAGCCAGAAGCAAAGCCATTATCAGCAGCCCGATCGTCCATCCATCACCAAAGAGCCCAGCTGCCAGATTCTCGTGTATATGGTGAACATGGTCAATGAGACACGTGGGGGCTGCTGTCAGGACCAGTACCCCAGGTGCTGAATGACCGACCAGAGAGGATTCCGAATCCAAGGGAACACTAGATAGGAAGTAAACAGAGCAATGTCCCCCTTCCCCATGATAGCTCCTTGGACAATTTTAAACAAGGGATCTCGAGCAAAAACAGATTAGAAGGAATTAGTGACAAGAAAAAAAAAACCTTTATTTTCCTCTAGAATAACGGCTGGTAGGTGCTTGATAAATGTTTATTGACTGACTGACTGACTGATTGACTGACTGACTGAAGGAGTCAATGGAAGCTAATCCCTAGCAAAAAGAAAAATGGAAGCTCACAATATGATTATCATACCGGTAGCTCGTGGAATTCAGTCAATAATTTCATTGCTGTCCATCCTAGGAATGAAGTTATGTTTAAAGATTTCATTGTTGACTAAAGGTAGAACAGGAGAACTTTGGAATTAGAGAATCTAGGTTCTAATCCCAGTTTTGTTTCTTATTATCAATGTAGCCTGGGGCAAACCTCTGGTCCTCTTAAGCCCTTAAAGAGGGATGGAATTCTATGACCTCTATATTTTGTCCTGGGGCTCTAACATTGTAGGCATAGGATTCAACAATATATAAAGAATAGAGTAAATGGTAGCTGATATTTATATAATATTTAGTGGTTTACAAAGCTCTTGACCTGCCTCATTCCCTCCTCGCACAAAGCCTGTGAGATGGGGACTAGAGACATTGTCATCCCCATCATAAACAAGGAAAAACAAGGACCAGAGAAATTATTTATGAGCAATGATCTGTCCTAAAAGCAGCAATTGCAATGATTAACATTTAAAAATATACAGTCAGTCAGCAAGTATTTATTAAGTTCCTGCTCTGTGTCAGGCACCTGCTTGAGTTCAAATCCTGCCTCAGATTAGTCTTCTGGACTTCATGCCTGGCCCTCTATGCATCATGGCACCACCTAACTGCCCCAGGTTGTAGGGTACTCAGCACCTGAATGACTGAGCCAAGATAAGAACTCAGCTTCTTAAAGCTATTAGCCATTTGCTTAATTAAAGGAGAGCTACTGCCTCCCACCAAGAATGTCTCAGAATCTTCTCTACAACTCTTAGGACAAAACCAACCAACCAAAGCTCTGTTCCTCTGATTTCCACTCTGGATTTCACCCACAATCCCATGAGGACAGTGGCTTCATGACTTACTTTCTTTCCGAACTTCCTGCAGGGCTGCCATGAGCTCTTCCTTTAGGACCCTGGCCTCACTGGCAATCTTTTCTCCCTTGTCCAGTAGATTCCATGTGGCTTCTTCAACAGAAGCAAGAAGAACGCGAGCTCTTTTCGAACGTCCCTTTTTCCTATTGGAAAGATTCTGGGGACAATTCACCAGGGTGGTAACCTAAAATTTAAAAAGACAATATATTTATTAAGGGTGAAATTGTAATACAGAGACCAAAATCCCAGGTCACTACACATACCTGAATTGTGGCCCACCATTAAGCCCCCTTTATATTTTTGTCTTTGTCCCTATTCTATATCCTGTCATAGCTTGAAACTGCTTAAGGCAAGTCTGGGAATCATTGCTCAAGTCTGGGCAAAGTTGCTCAAGGTGTAATCCACTGCCCCCCTTCTTCCCTAATAGGCATTTTATATACTCTCTTTGAATTATTATAGTGCATAAGGTTCATTATGATGCAAGGATCATATCTAGGTGGCAAAAAACTGGAAACTTAGGGGATGCCCATGAACTGGGGAATGGCTGAACAAGTTATGGTATATGAATGTAATGGAATACTGTTGTGCTATAAGAAATGGGAAGGAGATGGGCTTTATATTTACCTGGAGAGGCCTATACAAATTGATGCTAAGTAAGAAGAGCAGAACCAGGAGAAATTTGTACACAGTCACAGATACATCATACGTGTGACGACCAACTTTAATGAACTGGACTCTTCTCAGCAACACACAGTTAAAAGACAGCTCTACAAGTCTCAGAATGGAAGGAAATATCTACATTCAGAGAAAGATCTAGAAAGACCAGAGTTTAAATGGAGACTGAAGCAACACATGCTATTGTTCTTTTCTGTTTGGTTTTGTTTTTTTTTCTTTTCCCATTATTCACTCCATTGCTTACAACACTTCTATACCACCAGACTATTGTACAATGTGAAAGTGTTTGCAGATTCCCATACATGATTGTACACCACCATGGTGGGGGTGGGGTGGGGGAGAAGGGAGGGGAGAAAATCTGAAACTCAAGGGATTCTGGAACTGAATCTTGTAAACTAAAAGTAAATAAACAAGTCAATATTTTTTTTTAAAAAAGCATCATATCTAGGGATCACCCTGTCCTGTCCTGCTGACCAAGCAGGACCCCCCACCCTCTTCACCCAGAACATAACCCTAGCCTGTGGGGAATTCCAGTCCCCTTTACCCCCATGACCCTCCACCCTGCTCTGGAAAGCACTGACTATGGCCCTCCTCCCTGTGCCCTCCACCCTGTTCTAGGAGGGACCCCCATGACACAGGAAGGTTGCACCCTTGTACCCTTGCAGCATATTCCCAAATTAACCCTGAGCTACAGATCTGACCAATGGCTGGTTTTTGCTTCTGTACATCATGGTTTTTGCTAGCTCCTCTCCATGATTGTGGTTTTTGTGGTTTTAGCCTATATAATCAAATCTGTACCCCCAAAAAGATTACTACTTATTTGAGTGAATACATTCGGGTAGTTGCACACTTAATAAAGCCACACCTAAATTTATCTTGAACCCAGGTCTCGGCTTGTTCTTATTCTCTGCACAATAAAATCTTTGAGTTAGTTGGCATAAAGTGAGAAAAGAGAAAAGGGAACAGTCCTGGGATATCTCAGTCTCATGGATACCTCAGGATCAGGGATATCTCAACCTCAGAAACTGGCTGTGAGGTAAAGGGAAGGGAGCATATGCATCTGAGTCTCTGTTCCGCTACTTACTACCTGTGTGACCTCAGCCAAGATGCGTTTCCTCAATGAGGCTCATTTTCCTCATTTTTAAAATAAGTGGAGATGGGCCTAGGTAAACTCCAAAGTCCCATCTATCTTAAAATTATAATCCTATGAATAAAAGTGTGAAAATTATTTCATTAGTATCAGGAATTCTGGAGGCCACACCCTCTTTATTCAGCCACCAGGACAAAACTGAAACTATGGACTTGGTCATCATAATTTCCATTGAACTTCTGATTTAAAGGAAGAATAAGAAAGAGAGACTGGTTCTGTTTAGAATTTGAGAGCCAGGTAAAACTTGAAGTAGACCACCAGTCTTGGAGTCAAGAAAGCCAGGGTTCAAATTCTACCTTTGACACAACTGTGTGGACTTGGAGTCAAGAAAGCTGGGGTTCAAATTCTACCTTTGACACCAACTGTGTGGTCTTGGAGTCAAGAAAGCCAGGGTTCAAATTCCACCTTTGACACCAACTGTGTGAGCAAAAGTCACACAGTCTAGACAAGTGTGGAAGGATTGCATAAGCATCCAGGGAGTGAGCTCACAGAACTCTACAACTGGTAGAGTATTTAGATCATAGACTAGAGATCACATATCCCAGATCTATGACCAGCAGGTTATAGACCAGATCTCAGAGGCCAAATGATCCTGTCCCCTTACTTTACAGATGGGGAAACTGAGGCCCAGGAAGTCAAAAAGTTTTCACAGTGTCCCAGAGCTAGTAAATGTAAAAGACAGGATTTGAACCTAGGACTTCTGAGTCTATTCCAATGTTCTTTCCCATGTCTGACACTGGTTCTGTCCCTTGCTGCAAAAAAAAACAAATCTCCCTACCACCACATATTCTAAGTATCAAGAGTTGGGAGCTACTGGCACAAATTCAAAATGAAAAAAAGTCCTCAAACTCTCAAATTTCTGCTTAAGAACCCAAAAGAAAGTATCATTGTCTACGAAGTGCCTTCAGAACTCATTTTAACCAGTCAAATTTATGTATCTTCCCACTACACATTCCTCTTCTATTGTGTGTGTCCTCCACACTTCAAATATCTCCCCAAGAACAGCCAAGACTGTCAAATTGAAATGAGTGCATTCCAGAAAAGCTTTATTCTTTATTAGAAATGCTACCACTAAAAGAAATATGGCAAGAGCATGTGGGAGAACACTAGGCTTCTATTCTCCTCCCCTGCCATCCCATCACAACGTGCAAAATTTTCATTTGGCTTCAAATTCCCTCTGCACCAGTGTCTCCATGGCTCACTAATAAAATTGCTTCATATTGATTTGACTAGAGTCAAGGAAAATTTCCAGTGGTTTATTTCATTGCAGAGGTAAGCATGGCTTGCCAATTCTTTATACCCAGGGGTTGAGTGAGTCTTCTGTTTTCTCAGCAAGTCTTCAGTGAGAGAGCTTTTTGCTTTAAAGGGTGGACAGAGTCAAGAAGTCTGTATTTCAAGTACATGGACAGAAAATCTGACAGGGTGTGTTTGTTCCTGAATATATAACACAAGCATCCCTTGATATTCACACCAGGCTCCAGGGGGCAGGAAGTATGAACTTTGGGATGACTCACCTTGAGGTAAGTGAGAAAAAGGAAGGGTGATCAGATTCTTGTCCCAGGATGCCAAAATCCACAGGAGTATGCCTTTTCCCAGGAGAGATCTAGACACCACTGCACTTTGTAACTTGCCTCTTTCTATTTGTTTCCATGACCCCCTTCCCTTTCTCAGGCACTCTTCTATCCTTCCATTGCCAAGGTACACATTTCTTAGGGCCTAGCTTCCCCCCAGACTCCAAGCGGTCACATGTAGAACTGTCTTGGAGAGAGAGCACCCTTCCCTCCAGCATCATCATGTCCTATGTCAGCTGTCTTTTGTGGAAAGATTCCTAGTCATGGAATGAGTAAGGAGCTGATAAAGAGAATTAAGTTAAATATTTATATGATGTTGTTTCCCCTTTCATCAAACTCCCAATTATCACTGGTCCCAGTTATCACTCTTCATGCCTAATAACTATGTGAATAATGAATGACTTTAAACAGTCTATAGACCTTTCCTTCCTTTGTGGTGTCATCACAGGAATTGCTCCCTGTTGAACTCCTTATAGAGACCTCAAGCTGCCTTTCCACAGTAAGCCTGGTTGATACAGAGATTCCCATTAAGTTCTGCAGCTACTTCATTCAAGACTTCGAGCCTTCTAAAGTTCACAAGGACCTTCCCTGGTCAAGGTGGAGGGAAGAGTCAGGTCCTCTTCTCCTCCGTCCCCTCCCAGCAGTTCTCAGGGCCTTGGCTGACACTGTTCATCACTAGACTGGCCTGTCATTGAAATGCTAGCTTCTGAACTAGCTGGCTGTTTATTTCTAAGTCCCATGGGTATGACAATTAACTCTCCAATCAAATCCAATACACTTATAATATATCCTATCATACATAGTTTACGCTTTTGATTCATAATTCACTAGTGGTCTAGGCCTTGTTCATACCTAGTTCATAACTCAAATTCAGTTGAGCTATCTGAGCCTTCTATATTCAACTGCAGGAGGGATGGATCCCCATCCTTATAATAAGTACTATTCTAGCTTCTCCTAGAGCACTTGTGGACCTTTTTGTTCACTTGTTTTCAGTTGTCTGAATCATTTGGAATTTGGTATATCACATGACCAAGTGACACAGTGGATAGAGTGCTGGAGTCAGAAGAACTCATCTTCCTGAGTTCAAATCTGACCTCAGACACTTACCAGTTGTGTGACCCTAGGCAAGTCTCTTAACCCTGTTTCCTCATCTGTAAAATGAGCTGGAGAAGGAAATGGCAAACCAGTCCAGTATCTCTGCCAAGAAAATCCCAAATGAAGTCATGAAAATTCAGATGCAACTGAATGAATTATAAATGCAAATTAATTTTTTTCCTATATTGATATCCAATTAACCTAGCAGCATCCCCCAGTGACTCTTTTCTCAGAATCACTTTTGTTTTGGCCTAAGTTCTTGGTAGTATACCAGGAAAAGAGCTAGACTTATAATGAGAAAGTTCTTAATAGAGAACCAGAAAAAGCACTACCCTTGGAGTGAAGGGGAACAAGGTTTGAATACCATTTCTAAAACTTACTAGCGTGTGACCTTGGGCAAGTCACTCTACTTTTCTGAACCTCAGTTTCCTTCTCCCTAATATGGAGATAAAAATCTTTGTATTGCCTAACTTCTAGGGTTGTGTTGTTAATATTAAATTATTGTAGAAATGGGAGCTATTTTTATTCTGATGTCAATCTGGTTCCATTCCTTGATCCTTTCTTCAATGGCATTGATTAGTTTTCTGGTTTTCACTCAAATGCACATAGTTGTGATCAAGCCTGCTCTATAGTATGTTTGAAAAATTGCTTTGTCAAGTTCTATCCAGTACCCCACGGGGACTTTAATTGCTACTATATTAAGTCTCAATATTAATTTAGGGACTGGTGCCATCTTCCCAACCAGAAGCAAGGTTTTTATATCTTCATTTCTCCCTGTCTTCCTTTATCTCTCCCATCAGGGCTTTTTGCATTTCTTTGAATAAATCTCTTATGTCTCAAATTGAATTACTCCCCAAGTATTTAATGTTTTGTGTCAGAATTGTGATGCCATCTCTTTTTTCACTGTATATTCTAGCTGTGTCATGAGGATATAGAAATGCAATTGATTTTTGTGGATTTATCTCATATCCTGTACCTTTATGGGGCCCATTTATTACCTCTAGTAATTTTTTGGTTGGTTTCCTTGGATTTCTAGATATACAATCATGTCATCTGCAAAAAAAAAAATACATATATTTTTACCTCTTCTCCTTTTTTCATTTTGAGTCACTATTGCCGACATTTCTAGAACAGTATTAAGTTGCACTGAGGGTAAGGGCATCTTGTCTGGTGCCCAATTTTAAAGGAAATATATTACAGTGACTCTTTAACAAAGATAATGTTGACCTCTGATATAATTCCTTATGATTTGAAAAAGGGATTTCCTAATATTCTTTCATCTGATCCTTCTAACAAGGTAAGTGCTGTTATTACCTCCTTTTAAAAATGAATAAACTAAGAGGTTAAGTGGTTTGTCCAGGGTCACACAGCTAGTTAAATATCTTGGGCTGAATTTGAATTCGGGTCTTCCTGACTCCAAGGTCAAGGTTTGGTTGCTATTCTAGGCATATATGTATAGATAAACATGCAGGTATAGATATATGTGCTCACATGTATATATGTAAGTGTGTGTGTGTGTAGATATATTTGCTACTTTGGCGAGCTCCTTTCCATTTTCATCTATTCACTATTGCCCATCTTTTAACTCTTTTACTGCAGCCTAGTTTATTCTTTGACTTGGGTACCATTTAAAGCCAGCCTCTAAATCGTGCAGTAGAGAGAACCATGGAACCTGGAATCAGGAAGTTCGGAGTTCAAATCTACCCTGAGATGTTGGCTAGGTGTGTGACTCTGGGCACCTCTCTCTAGGGTCCCTTATGTATAAAATTAGGATTATAATAGCAGCTATGTCCCCTGGGTAAGGTCAGAATTATAAAGCACTTAGCACAGTGCTTGGCACATAGTAGGCACCATATGAATGATAACTATTGTTATTGCTATTATGTATTATTTAAAGGACAGAGTTAGGAACAGAGATAGGACTTTTGATTTCATTGGTATAGGAAACTCCCAGGTGAGGAAATTCTCTCTACTAATGCAGGCTGGCATCTTTTCAACAAGTTAGAGTTGGGAAAAATTGCCTAGAGCAGTTAAATAATGTCTTTAATGTCTTGCCTAGGGTCTTCCTGACTTCAAGACTGATTCTATCCACTACATCATACTTCTTTTCTCTTGGTTTGTATTTCATAGGCTCATAGAGTTGGGGGATAAAAGCAGTTAAAGTAACCATCGCAAATATTGAATAGGGAATAAACCCATTTGATAAAGAAAACAAGCAAAAATCGGGGAGGTTCTACAAATCAAACTGTACTACAAAATACACAGGGTGAACGAGTTCTCCCACTAGGGTTGAGACAGCTCAACTAAACCAAGAGAGGCCCAAATCTCACCCAAAGAGAAATTCTCTCAAGTTTCTAGGGAGGAAAACTGGCAATCAGGGGCATGTTGAGAAGCTGGCTTCCCCTACTTGCCCAGTTTTCAAAGTCTTTCTCTCCACACTTATCTGACATTAGTCCCAAAGAACATCATCTATAATTATATGTAAATCAAGAAAGCATGTTTTGTGCTTTTAACCTCTTACATCAACTCTCCCCCTCACAAAGGCAGGCAGCATTGCATCAACATTACCTCCACCAATCCAGAATCATGCCTAAACAGCTCCTTGCAAAACACCCTGGGCTTAAAATATTGGGCTATGCCAATCTGAAAATTCCTCAAGCTGGAGACATTGGAGTCTGCAGAGCAAAAAAAAAAAAGCACCCAGATGTTTGAAATTCCCTATTCTTTAAAGGTTCTGAAATCAATGAATCAAACGAAGCCGTGTGTTTATTTGTTCAGATGCAAGCACAAGGAATTTGGAAATAGAAGGGTTATTCTGTATTTTCCTCAATCAGAAATGTTTCCTAGATTCTAAGGACACTGACAACCAAATTAATAGCCAGAACTAGCTACCCCATAAATTATCAGCATGTATTGCAGCTGTAACTTGCAACAGGAACTTTACAGAATGTGGTGAGACATCATCTTGGCAGTAGGTGATTTCATTTCAATTTCTGAGCTGACAATGGCCCTGCTTTGGCATCTCAAAGGCTACTTCCAGTGAACAACTTTATGCAGTGACAGCCTGAAAAATAATCTACTCTATGGGCACCTTCTCACCCTGATCATCCCATTGTGAGAATCCTAGTTAATTAATTGCAATTCAGCAAACAATTTTTAAGTATCTACCATGTAATAGAAGTTGGGCTAGGCATTGAGAGTACAAAGGCAAAAAGAGACAGACTCTCGCCCTGTAAAGGGCTTATGATCTAGTGAGGGGTGTAATATATACTAAAGCATAGACAGACTATCTAACCATGTACTTAGGTGGCGTTTTCAGTTGTTTTTCAGTGAAGTCCAACTCTCTGTAACCCCATTTGGGGTGTTCCTAACAACGATACTGGAGTGTCATTTCCTTTTCCAGCTCATTTTACATATGGGAGACTGATTTGCCCAGGGTAACACAACCAGTGACTTTCTGAGGTTGAATTTGAACTCGGGTCTTCCTGACTCGAGGGCCAGCACCCCAACCACTGTACCACCAACTGCCTGTACTTAGGTATATTTCATATGCAAAAAAGGAGCAGCAAGTAGGCAGGGTAGCTGGTTTGTAGAATGCATAGATGGAACTAAGACATAAAAAGATGGAAAGGTAGGAAGAGACCTAGTTGGGAACAGATCGAAGGAAGCAGATGAGGGAATAATCCAGAGTTTAGTCAGCAAGGTAGGATCTGCAATAAGAATTGAACAGTAGAGGGCAGTACAGAATTGAACTGGTCAATCAATGGTCCAAATAGGGAAGGGAAAAGAATGTGGTCAGAGTAGGGACTATGGTCTTGGGAAGAACTGAGGGTTAGAGGAAATGAAGGACCCTCTTGAAGATGAAGATGTCTTTTTTATGTCTTTTGATTTGTGCATAAATTGGATTTAAGTGAGGCAGAGTTGCGGAAAGTCGTCGTCCTCACTCTCCTCCAGAGTCATCACAGTCCAGTGGCAGGACAGAATCAAGACAACTGGTGACGACTCAAGATACAGTGGATGCCCTTGGGGTCTTGGATACCCAACCAGACTCTACGCACTCCACGGGATCTGCTTCCGCTGTCTTCACAGCCATTGAAACGAATTGTTTCATCATTACTATCAGATATACTTTCACTGTTTCCTCATTAATTGCTGAAGTCATTTTCTTCCTCTGGGCCTGAGTTTCTTCACCTTTAAACAAAGGGATTAAAATAGATGGCCACTAAGTTGCCTTCCTGCTCTAGATCTGAATCTACAATTCTAGGCTGTGAGTTGTGATGAGAAAAAGAACTTCTTTGGAGACAGTGAAAAATCTATCATTAAGCATCTCTGCAATGACCAAAGATGGGTCTAATCAGGGGAGGAAGAAGCTGATCCCAGGGCTGTTGTCAAGGAGTGGCTGAGATCCAAGTAGAAAGGACTTAGAAATTATTTATATTGTTTGAGCAATCTAGCCTCAACTTTTAATCATCCTTCAGACTTTTCTAGTTGCTTCTCAGGTTGTAGGTCTCAACTATATAAATCATATCAAAACACTCCTCATCATTGGAAGTATCAAAACCCAGGTTGGCATCCAGGTAGGTCATCTATTAGAAATGTCTTAAAGCGAAGGAAGGAAAGGAGGGAGGGAGGAAGGGAAGAAGGGAGGAAGGAGGGAAAGAAGGAAAGAAGGAAGGGAGGAAGGAAGGGAGGAAGGAAGGAAGGAAGGAAGGAAGGGAGGGAGGAAGGGAGGAAGGAAGGAAGGAAGGACTTCAGTGGCTAATTCAGCCTATATCTGAATGAAAATTTTCTATGCAACTGAATTGAATAGTTTTCCATAGTAACTATTATGGAAAAAAATTGTCAGCTTTCAAAAAACAATAAATACTACTTTATCCTATTCATTGCAATTCTGCTAAAGTCCTCCTCAGGTGTAGAAAGGGTAGAACGGCAGGTCCTCAAAGACTATACCAATGAAATAAAAGCTCTGACAGTTCCTCCTGAGCTGGAAATAATAATAATATTTATGTAGCATTTACTAAGTATCTTATCTCATTTGATCCTCATGACGATCCTTTCAGATAGGTGCTATTATCATCCCCACTTCACAGAAGAGGAAACTAAGGCAAACAGGGTGACTTGCCTAGGCTTACACAGATGATCAGTGTGTGTGAGGCCAGATCTGAATTCTGATCTTACTGACTTCGGGCTCAGCATTCTATCTACTGTGCCACCTAGTTATCTCTAGCTTTCTTCCTCAAAGAAGTTCAAATATGGGCCCAGTAATGGGTTTGATGTCTGCAGTCCAAGAGCCATCTATGAAGG
The DNA here is from genome assembly GCA_028646575.1 of Pseudocheirus occidentalis. NCBI lineage: Eukaryota > Metazoa > Chordata > Mammalia > Diprotodontia > Pseudocheiridae > Pseudocheirus > Pseudocheirus occidentalis. The sequence goes on from CM053598.1 coordinate 23,079,172, forward strand.
TTCATCACCAGTGGCCTCCAAAGGGGTGAATTTTCTAGCTACCAAAATTCACAAAGACTAAGAGTACTCTGAATGTGGAGTCACAAGACCTTAATTCAAATCCTGACCTTTCCACTTAACCCTCTATGACTTCACAAATGGTATTTTAAAAAAATAGTTTGGCCAGGTGACCTCTAAAATCTATGATTCTATGACTTCCTAAGGCTGAGATCTGTACCAGTGGAAAGATTCCATATGCTGATGAAATCACAGAAGAGTTTCAGAATGTTAGCTCTGAGCAGTTAGCAACACACATCAGCTCCTACTTCCCTAGCCTTCCCAACATTCATTTCACATAGTTTGTTTCCAAATGATCCTTAAAAAACCAGCATAGCTGAATTCTTCTCTGCAGTCACTACCTGCTACTATTCGATTTTATAATTTAGTATTTTAACAAAACACCCTTAACCTACAAAGAGAGCTTGAAAGGAGAAAGCAAGTGGGTAACTTCTGCTCCCAGCATCTTTTTTTAAGTGCAATTCTAGGTTTCTCTTTTTTCTTTTTTTATTTTAGACAAATACTAAAATGTAAATACATAAGAAAAGAAAGAAATATTATAAACTTAAATACAAAATAAGAAAAACAACCATGTCATGTGCACAGCAGAACATAGGAGAAGATTCAAAATATATAGCAATAATTTATCATTTCAAGAAAGCCTAGATATTAAATACTGTGCCTTAAGTTGAAAACTGTCCATCGTTTCTTTGCTTCCCTGTAGGTTTTCTTTTGTTCTCTGCTGTGCATTTTCACTTTGTTCTTTTTCCCCCTTCCTCCCCACTGCCTGCCACCCCAAGGCTACAATTGAGCATGAACATATTTATATATATATATATATGTGATATATACAAGTATACATATATACACATACATACATATATATGCATATCTAGACATATAAACATATACTTACATACATAAACATAAAGTCTTCTGCTCTTCTACATATGAGGTTCTAAGACCTGCGACTTTTTAGTGTCATCAACACTAGGTCTTCTGTGATTCTAATTGTGGTGCCATCATATGGAATTTTTTTCTTGTTGCTTGTAATATTTTTTCCTTGATCTGGAGGTTTGGTAATTTGACTATAATGTTCCTGAGAGTTTTCCTTGTAGGATCACTTTCAGGTGGTTATCAGTGAATTTCTTCTATATCGACTTTCCCTCCTTGTTCTAATGCTTCAAGACAATTTTCTTTCATCATTTTTGTGTTACTGTATCAAGATTCTTTGTTTGATCAGAACTTTCACGTATTCCAACTATTCTTATGTTTTCTCTTCTTGATCTGTTCTCTAGATCCGTTGTTTTTCTTATGAGATGTTTCACATTCTCTTCTATTTTTTCATTCGTTATAGTTGTTGGGTTTTGGGTTTTTTTCTAATTTTTTGACCTCATAACTTCACTGGCTTCCCTTTGCCCAATTCTGGTTTTCAAGGAGTCATTTTCTTCCTTGAGATTCTGGATCTCCTTTTCTAATTGGTTGATTTTATTTTCATAACCTTCTTACTTTTCTTGTACTATGCTTATAATTTTTTTTTAGTTTTTCCTCACTCTCCCTCATCTGATTTCTAAAGTCGTTTTTAAGTTCTTCAATGAATTCTTCTTGGGCAGGTAACCATTTGACATTACTCTTTGGGGTAGAAAAGAGTTTCTTTACTTCAGTATCCTTTAAAGTCAAACCCCAGTCTTCTCAGTTCCCATGGTAGCTCTCTATGGTTAGATGCTTTCTTTTTTACCAATGCATTTTTTGGTAATAATTTAGTTTTATAATCACCTCTAGTCCTAGGGGATGGGGAATGGTGCTTCTGGGCCTCCCCAGTTCTCCCCTCTGACCTTGAACTCAAGCCAACACCTCCAGCCTCCTTAGGTTCCTACAGCCAGGGGCTTTCTGTCCCCACTGCTTCTGCATTCCCCAGACTCTTTTAATTCCTTCTTACCCCACAGCTCTCTGCAGTACAGCTGGATCTGGCTTTAGGTTCCCACCCGGCTCCCCTCACTGTCCTGGGAGTAAAAGCTCCTGTGGCTGGGGAGGAGGTAACCTCAAAACCCTGCCAAGCCCAGGCTGGCCACTTATTACTCAAGCAGTTTGTGGCCAGTGGTAAAGGTAGACCCTCGCCTGGAAAGGTTTACTCCTCAAGGTGAGGAAATCTCACCCTGGGATTTTTCTTCAGGTCTTCTCCTATTGTCCCAACAGGACCCTAGTTCTGGGACTACTCTTATTTGTTTTCACGATTCTCTGTTCACCCAGAGGCGCTACTTTATCTCTTGTGGAGGAAAATCTGGAGAGCTTGAAATTTTCTGACCTACCCTGCCATCTTCCCAGAATCTTCCCTGTCTCCTCCCAGCATCTTCTAGGTGTTGGTCATTCAGTTCAGGGTCAGAACAATCACTCTCCCCATGAGGCCACACCTTGGAGTTGCTAAGCAGCAGCGACAGCCCTCCCTTGCCCCACCCTCACCATCCCACTAGCCCCAGCCCCAGTCCCAGCACTTGCTGTCACTCAGAGGGGAGGAAAGAACAATGACCTTAAAACGTAGAACTCTGTGGCAGCTAGGTTATGCTGTGTATGGAGCATTGGCTCTGGAGTCAAGAGGAACTGAATTCAAATTCAGCCTCAGATACTTATCAGCTATGTGAGCCTAGGCAAGTCACTTAATGCTAATTGCCTCCCCCCCCCCCAAAAAAAAGTGTAACACACAGAGGCGACTGACATTTTGTTTCCTCTAATTCACAGGGGCAAGGATTGATATTGAATAAATAATATTAAAGAAGGAGAAAGGCAAAATGGAGTCAGAGATAAGAAGCTGACCTTGGGGACACAGACCTGCCTCTGACACATCCTGATTGTGTGACTTCTCGTGGCCCCAGGTGTCCAAGCAGTGTTGATAGAGGGAGATTTCTCCCAGAGAGAGTCAATAGATAATGACCATCAGGATCAGGAAACTGGAATAGTGTGAACCTCAAAGGACGGAGAGCTTGCATCGCATAGCATTCTATGGAATGGGTCCAGTCAAAAAGAAAAATTCAAGGAGACAGAGTGGCATAATAAAGGGGAAGAATTTTGGAGTTGGGAAGACTTGGGGTAGAATTGGATTAAATTAAAATTAAACTTTAGGGGTGGCTAGGTGGCACAGTGAACAGAGCACCAGCCCTGGAGTCAGGAGGACCTGAGTTCAAACCTGGCCTCAGGCACTTAACACAAAACCTACCTGTGTGAGCTTGGGCAAGTCACTTAACTCCAATTGCCCTTGCAAAAAAAAAAACATTAAATTTTAAAAACACCTTCAGATCTTTCCAGTTGTCCCATCCATAGTACCTTCCCTCTGAAATTATCTTCCATTTATACTGTATGTATCATATGTAGAGGAACTGATATGTTCTCTCTCCTATCAGACGATGAATTCTTTAAAGGTAGGGACGGTGTTTTTGCCTTTCCTTGTATTCCAGTGCTTAGGATAGTGTCTAGCACCTAGTAAGCACTTTATCAATTTTGAATGAATGAATGAATGAATGAATGGATGAATGAATGAATGGACTCCTGCTTCCGTGGCTCTCTAGCTGCAGGACTAAGATCCAGTTACAGGATCTCTCAGAGTCTCAGTTTTCTCAAGTCAAAAAAGCTCCCAATTCAACTCAGTCTGGGGAATGTTCCTTCTCCCCATTATTATCCTTGCCCACCTTAAGATGATTCCATGTGTCTCCTCTCCTCTCTCTCCTTTGTTGCTGTTCAGGCCTGGCACTCTCTCCACTGCACCAGCTCTCTCTCCTACCCAACTCCTTTCCACCTCCACTCTATACTTTGTCTTCCCCTATTAGAATGTAAGCACATTGAGAGTAGGGACCCTCTTTTTATCACCAGAGCTTATCACAGTGTCAAACATATAGTAAGCACTGAATAAACACTCTATTTCTCTCTCTGACTCCCTACCTAACAACACCTACTTTGTTTACCACACTAGGTTGTTGTTGGGCTCAAATGAGTGAAAATATATCAAGGACTTTGTAAGCTTTCAATGTCAGTTATTAAATTGGAGAATAGAAGCTCCTCAGAGTAAGGGAAATTCCTTCTTTTTCATATCCTCAAGACCTAGTTCAATGACATGCATTAAGTACCTACTGCGTGATACCCTTTGGGTAGAGAAATCAGAAAGTCCCCGAGTAGTGTAGCCAGGTGAGAAATGGGGTGTCTGTCCTGAGCCCCTTCATAAATGCAGGATTTGGAGTTCATAGCTTTGCCTTCCAATCAGAGGAGCAAAGATGGATAAAAATGCTTTTTCATTGAATTAAATATCACTATAATGTCCTCCAGTTTTTACTAAACTATTGAGGCAACTTATGCAATGAATAGAGAGCTGAGTTTGAAATCAGAAAGAGCTGCCTTCAAGCTCTACTCCTGACACATGGGGACTCAACATGCAGCAGGATAATGTTTCTCAATGGTTTTGTTCCATAAACTTATTTTGACCAAAAAAAAGTGTTATAACACCCAGGGTAAATTGATAGAACTCATAATATTTTTTTAGAATTATTCATTAAGTGCTTACAATAACTACAATAATGACTTCTGCCCCCAAAAGTTCCAAATTAAAATTTATACTATATACCTATAATTATAAAACATGTCTATGCTACATATAATTAACAAAACTCTGAGTATAAAATTTTAACATTCTAATTATAAAAGAATTATTGATGTTTTAAGTGGGACATTCTGTAACAATTAAAATGATCCAGCAAGACCTCATGCGTTTGCTATTATCTGAAACACTATAATTAATTTTACAAATTTCATTGACTATAAGCAACATTTTTATTGAAATAAGTTACAATTTGGGAGATGTTTAGCATAATAAAATAATTATATGCAAACATACCACATTCAAACAAAGGTTTAACTCAACATCAAATACCATCTTAAATCTGGTTCCATATTGTTGATTTCTCAGTTTTAGTTTAAAACAAGAATGAACAGAAAATGCTCACTTACACAAACATGTGGTTGAAAATTGAAAGAGAATTTTACAAGCTTTCTTGGTGAAAGATAGAATTTCGTTATTTTTTCTTTTTTAGTTACCTAACTGACAATGGATAGAGCACCAGGCCCAGCATTAAGAAAGCCTGAATTCAAACACTTAGTAGCTGTGTAACCTTGGGCAAATTACTTTACCCTATTTGCCTCAGTTTCCCCATCTGGACAAATGAGCTGGAGAAGGAAATGGCAAACATTTCCAGTAAGAAAACCCCAAATGGGGTCACGGAGAATGGGACTGAAATCACTAAACAACACTTAGGACATAAAATACTTCTTTTTCTACTAGCACTGACAAAAAATATCACTTATTATTAAATAATAAATGACTTAAATCTCAATGGCACCTAAAACCTTGTTTTTAATAATGTTAACATATAAAACTAATCTCTTTAAAGAGTCTCTTCAGATATTCTTCTCTTCTACTAATAGAACACTAGAGCTAAAGTCTCATAGAAACTCTATTCAGCACATGACAAGTATTACCAATCAATTCATCTGAAAATCTACAAGAGATATTGGTCATCTAGAGAATAAGCTTAAATTAGGCAGTTAGGTGGCATGGTGGATAGAGCCCTGAGTTCAAATCTGGACTCAGACACTTGCTGTGTGACCCTGGACATGTCACTTAATCCCATTTGCCTCAGTTTCCTCATCTGTAAAATGAACTGAAGAAAGAAATGGCAAACCACTCCAGAATCTTTGTCAAGAAAACCCCAAATGTAGTCACAAAGAGCTGGCCATGACTGAAACAACTGAAGAACAACAAAGTTTAAATCAGAAAACAGCTTACTATTTCAATGAGAGGCAGCATGAAGCTTGTTTCTGCAGACTGTTTGTCATGGTTAACAACAGTTTCAAGGTGGGCCTTGTAATGCACATACCTGGTGATCCTGATTTTCAAACGTTCTGACATTTGTACAGTGAAAATGCAAACATTCATAATATCTTAATCATATGATTCAAAGCAACTGTCAAGAAATGAACTTTTTTTTTACATTTTTTCATTTTTGTTTCTCCAAAAATATAAAATCACTCATATGAGCTCCTCCTGAATAAACATCAAGGCTCAGCAACACCCAGGCCTGTTCATGCTTTGATTGATTGATGATCTTGTTCACATAGACATTCATCTCAGTGAAAAGGATCAAAATACATCCCTGACCTCCCATTCTGGGAGCCTCTTGTCTGTGTCCTCCCATCCGTCATCCACAGGACATCCACCCAGCGCACTGAAGGCTTCCTTCTCTATCTGACATGTTGTGGCTAGCCATGATGCACACAAGAGAGCTCTCTGCTGGTTAGGCTCGTCTTTGCTATGCCCAATTCCTTTCTGATCATCCATCTTCCTAATGATATCCTTTGTGCTGCTTTTCCTGCATAATCCTACAAAATGCTTCAAGTGACTCATTCCTACTATTCACTTCTCCAAGGCCTCCCATTCATCCATAGATCCATTTCATTATCCATCTCGAGTATCTATCACACACACACACACACACACACACACACACACACACACAACTTTGGACAGTTAAGCCAAATTCTTTTGAGAAACAGTGGAAGAGAAAACACATCTACAAAAAGGTTAACAAGTGGCCCAAATCATTTGCCAAGTCAAATCATCCCAAAAGCGTTTTAGGATAAAACTGAAAAGGATGATAAGTAGGTGAAAAATGGAAAAGATCTATAAAAATTTCTATAACATTTCTCTCCTAAAAGACAATGGAGCTACTCCATTTGAACCCAAACATCACGGTTCCTACTGTGCTGGGTGCTGAAGCAGAAATGGTGGTAAAGATGAGAAGAAGAGCTTCACTTGACCAAGTTTAAATGGAAGAGGTCCCTAGGAGAGGTCATGCAAGTTTAAGAGTACCAAGGGAGGGATCCCCTTTAAGTGGCAATAACAACAAATATCTGGGAAAGAATCATGAACCTTGTTACCCAGAAAAAAGCCAAGAAAGAAGACAGAAATAACAACTGATCAACAAGCCTAGTTTCCCATCTCCACAAAATCTTTACAAAAAGTTTCACATATATTAAGGGCATCCTTAATGGTGATATGAAAAGGGAACAAGTATTCTTTTTCCAGTGACATTTGACAAGAGATAACATCTTCACAGTCACACAATTAGCTAAGAGGTTTAGATGATACAAAACCCTGTGCTGTCTGTTGTTTACCAACTAAAAATGAATAAAATTGATTTGGTAGAGCAAAATGCTACCTTAAAATCGAACCAACAAGATGTCTCCCATGTACATGTTAAAATAATATAATATTCCTTGGAAGACGTAACGACTGAAGGTAACTTTAATCTTTCAACCTTAATATCTATAAAATGTGGAAATATGTACTCCCCAAAGGTGTTCTCCCTTGAGATGGAAGTGGTTCAGCAGAATCCAAATGACAGAGGAAAGCTTCCCCCAACCCATAGATGGCGAAGTCTTCCAGATGCTCCTGTTTACAGATGGCATTTTTCTAAAGGCATGGAGCCCTGGAACACTGCAGTTTCCTAAATGAGATCAATAATCCCTTCAAAATTTGGCCTGGACAAACTAATGGGAGGGGGGGAAACCCTTCCAAGTACTGAACCAGCAGACTGGAGAGTGTTGGCATTCAATCACCTGCCCACACCACAGCAAGCACTAATCATTCTAGTTGATGGTAAAACTTGTCAAATGCCAAGAAGTAGGTATTATAGGGATACTAACTCAAGGAAGTGCTGAGTGAGAAGAAATGAGACAAAATGAATCCACTGCCATTGAATCTATGAACACAACTCAATGAAGAGTAACAGAGATCAATGAAACAAAAATTATCATTCCCACAAAAGGAAAAAAAGCAAAAAGAAAAGGCCAAACTGCCTCATTTGTAGGCTCGTGGTAATAACCTTTCTTGGTCTGGCCTGCAAATCCACAAGGGCAATATTCTATCCCAAACAGTGGCTCTCCCAACCCTGATACATGGGTCACAGAAGAAGGTATTTATTTTATCTGATGTCTACCTTAAAGGAGAAGTATATCCTAACTTCTCCTAGTAGCTATTTATGTCATTTGTACTTTATTAATTTGGTCAAAGTTGTGACCTCCCAAACTGATACTGTGATGGTGAGCATCGCAACACCAAACACCAGATGGTTTCTCTCATCTACCCTAGTACCTCAAAAACTAAGCCTGCTCTCCTCCAACACCAAAGCTGTTCAGAAATTTTTCCTAATGATCCATGTAGATTATAGATATCATCAGATAAACATAACTTGGATATCTCACTGTACCAATAAGGTTGACCATGTCAGTCCCTTGCTTATGAAGTTCCAATGGCTTCCTATTGCCTGTGAGATAAAATGTAAGTGCTTCTGTTTGGCATTTTAGGCCCTTTTCAATCTGGCTTAGACTTTCTGGCTAACTGCATCTGATTCCTCTTTATGGACTCTATCCTCCAGCCAGCCAAACTATGCTACCGAATGATCCCAGTACATGAAATTCCTTGGCCCATTTCTGTAGTTTTTCATAGCCTAGAATGACCTCCTTCTCTTAGGACCCAAATTCCCTGCAAGGCTTAGTTCAAACAACACCTCCTTCCTCTAAATGAACTTTTCTGTTTCCTCAATTGTTAGTGCATTCCATCCCCCCAGAAAATTACTTTATTTTGAATTTTGCCCATTTATTTTTGTATATATTGCTTCCCCTCACACTAGAATATAAGCTAGGCCAGTACTAGTAATATAATAGAGACTCAAATGCTTATTGAGTTGAATTAATAAGAGGGACCCCCAAGAACATTAGCCAAGAACAAACTGAGAAGCTCCCAAAGTGAATGAGATTTGGAGAATGGGAGGCTTAGAATTGCAAGATAGTACAAATAGAGTTTCACTCAAGTTCATTTTTGTCTCCTTGATTTCATTGCTTATGCTTTATTAAGTCCAAATTAAATTGTATTCATTCCATTTGCAGAATCACTTGAATATCTTTTAAAAAGTGGTTTTAAAATCACTTCAGTATCTTTCTGCCTTACTTGTATGTAAACATTAATATAACTAATCATTTTTAATAAGAATGAATTACTAATAACGGTTGCTATAACCAGTAAACAAGAACCCACTGTTGTTTGCCAAGCCTAAAAACAAAATTGATTGGGTAGAGTGAAATGCTATCTTAAAGTAGAACCAGCAGTCCTAATCCTGATCCATTTTAGACTGAATTGGATCTCTTTTTGTATATACCGTATTCCATCTCCCATCTCCACATCTTTGCACAGGTTGTACCCCTGATCTGGGGCCTCTGATTCCTTCCTTGCCAAGCTCCCTTTAAAACTCAGCTGAAGGGCTATGTTAGCTGATCCTCACCACCAGAATTAGTGCCCCCCAAATTATTTTACTTTTATCTTGAATATATTTTCTATTTATTTATGGATATAAGTATTCTTCCCCAGTAAAATGTAAGCTCTTTGAAGGAGGGAGCTAGGAAACAATTTCATTTGTGTCTTTATATCCCCAGTGTGGCATGGTAGATCAAAGGTGAAGGGTTCAAGGTTTGCCTCTGGCACATATTGGTTGCACGACTTTAGACAAGTCACCTAACTTTTCAGTGCTATAGGAAATGCTTTAAGATTATCATTTTTAAAGATGGTACTGATCTACACACCAATAAAGTTTCCTCACTCAGGAGTTGCCTGCATCATGGAAATTAAGGATCTAATCCCTATCCCTGGTCTATTTACAGTATGTACTTTGCACAATGTCTAGAATACAGTAGGTACTTAATAAATAATAATGGATCAATTGATGCCCCAGTATCCCTTCCTGAAAACATAGGGTATTTTTGTAGACTATGATTGGGAATTCAAATGATTTACCTGGAAAAGTGAATTTCCTAAGTTCCAGCAAACTTAGTTTGTGTCATCCTTGGTCAAGTAGTCAAAACACACAATCTGATCATAAATACCATTAGATGAAACGAATGTTTCTGAAGAACTCGCCACAAGGATTTTTTAGTGATACTATCCTTGCAGTCTCCAGTGAAGGTTTTATTCTCTAATGGAGAAAGAATTCTACTGTCCACAGGTCCAGGTTCATAGGTCTCACAATGTTTGCTGAAACAGTTAGTAAGGACTTTGCAAATCCTAATGCTGTGAGCAGGAAAACAAGATTTCTCCTTTGTCCTTAAAATAACCACTTCAGAGAAGCAGAGGAAATGCAAAGACTCTCCAGAGCTCTCCCAAATTCCCCTCCAAATACATTTTTAAGATGCCACAAAATGAATTCTAGAGCAGCAGAATTCCCCAAAAAGGACAGAGTGAAACAAATTTCCAGCCTAAGATGATTTAAAAGTTAACAGGAAAGGTCTGTCTCACTGGGGTGAGAGTGAAGCACAAGCCAGGCCCTGGCAAGTCTGCAGCAAGCCTTGGAGGTGACTGAATGAGTAGCAGGGGCTCCTAGAGCTCTCAGTCCACATAAGATAGTAAGGAAGACAAACAACTGGTCAGAAGAAGATTCCAGGGGACCTTTTCCTGTCACTGGGTGCAGGACTCTATTGCATTGCCCATATGCAGCTCTGGATTGCAATTGCAGATTGAGGAGGATGCATTAACAGGAGCAAGGATCTGGACATAGTTATAGGTAGAAAAGAATGGGTGCCATCACTCACAGACCAGAGCACAGGCCTAAAGAGCACTGACCACACCTTTCCTTAGAAAACGCCAACTTGGAAAAATTAAAACTTATAAGACAAACCCCCCCCCAGAACTAGTTCTGAAAATAACAATACAAAAGAACCTGAACCTTGGGATAGTCCTTCTCTATCCCAGGAGCAGAACCCAACTTTAACATGGCTGAGTCAAGAAATAGACTAGAAAAATACCCCACCCTCAAAAAAAGAACCTGACCATAGAAAGTTACTACGAAAGGGAAAATCAAAACACAAACTTAGAAGACAACAATGTCAAAAGAGTTACAACCAAAGTCTCAAAGACAAGCCCAAAAAATAATTCCTAGAAAAACTAAAAAAAAGATTTTAAAAATAAAATAATAGAAATAGAAGAAAAATTGGGAAAATAAATGAGAGTGATACAAGAAAATCATGAAAAAAGAGTCAACAATTTGGTAAGGATGCACAAAAACTACCAGAGAAAGCCTTTAAAGAAACAGGATAAATCAAATGACAGAGGTACAAAAATCTACTGAAGGGAAGAACAGAATTGGTCAAATGGAAAAAGATGTACAAAAATTTACTGAAAAGGGGACCCTTAGAAAGTAGAATTGGTCAAATGAAAAAGGAGGTTTAAAAGCTTACTGAAGAAAAGGATCCCTTAAAAATTAGAACTGGATAAATGGAAGCCAATGACTCCATGTGACATGAAGAAACAATAAAACAAAATCAAAAGAATAGGGGGGAAATGTGAAATACCTCATTGGAAAAAACAATTAGAAAATAGATCCAGGAGAGATCATTTAAGAATTATTGAATTTCATGAAAGCCATGATTTTTAAGAAGAGCCTACATATCATCTTTCAAGAAATTATCAAGGAAAAGTGACCTGATATTCTAGAGATAAAGCATGAAAATAGAATCCACCGATCACCTCCTAAAAGAGATCCCAAAATGAACACTCCCAGGAATATAACAGCCAAATTCCAGAGCTCCCAGATCAAAGAGAAAACTTTGCAAGTGGACAGAAAGAAACAACTCAAATATGGAGCCACAGTCAGGATAACATAAGAATTGGCAGGAACTACGTTAAAGGATCAGAAGGCTTGGAATAGGGTATTCCAGAGGCCAAAGGAGATTACAACAAGAATCACCTATTCAGTAAAATTGAGTATAATCCTTTTTGGGGGGTTGGGGAGTCAAATGGATCTTTAATTAGATAGAAGATTTTCAACCATTCCTGATGGAAAGACCAAGACAGAACAGACCATTTGACTTCAAAATACAAGATTTAAGAGAAGCATAAAAAAGGTAAACAAGAAAGAAAAATCATAAGGGATTAAATAAAGTTAAACTGTTTACATTCCTACATGGGAAGATGATACTTGTAACTCACAATGACTTTATTATTATTATTATTATTATTAGGGCAGTTAAAAGGAATATGTGTAGACAAAGGGCATGAGTATAAATTTACTATGAAGTGATGATAGCCAAAAATAAAATTAAGGGGTTAGAAAGAGGGACTCACTGGGAAAATGGGGAAGGGATAGGTGGGATGAAATAAATTATCTCACGTAAAAGAAGAGCAAAAGAGATTTTATAGTGGAAGGAAAGATGGAGGGGCAGGCAGTGCTTGAAACTTACTCTCATTAGAATTGCTTAAAAAAGGGAAAAACATAGGCACAATTGGGGGTAGAAATCTATCTTAGCCTACAGGGAAGTTGGAGGGAAGAGTGATAAGTGAAAGGAAGGACTGATAGAAGGGAGGGAAGATTGGGGGAGGCAGTGGTAAGAAACAAAACACTTTTGAGAAGGGAGAGAGTAAAAGGAGAAAGAGAGAAGGATAAACGGGAAGAAAGAAGGACATAGAGAAATATACAGTTAGTAATCATAACTTGTGAATGTGAATGTAATGAACTCGCCCATAAAATAGAAGAAGATAACAGAATGAATTATATGGATAACAAAGTGGATTACATGATTTAGATACAAAGGGTGGTACCATAAACACATTAGGGAAGCATGGAATACTTTACTGTCAGATTTATGGATAAGGGAAGAATTTATGACCAGACAAGAGCTAGAGAGCATTACAGGATATAAAATGGATGATTTTGGCTATGTTGAATTTGAAAAGTTTTACACAAACAAAAACCAAGAATAGAAGGAAAGTTAAAAACTGGGGAAATTTTTTTAAAGCAAGTTTCTCTGATAAGGGCCTCTTTTTTTCAACTATATAGAGAACTGAATCAATTTTATAAGAATACAAGTCATTCCAGGGCAGCTAGATGGTGCAATGGATAGAAGCATTTGGAGTCAAGAGGGTCCGAGTTCAAATATGACCTCAGATACAAGTTGTGTTGACCCTGGACAAATCACTTAGCCATGATTACCTTTTTTTAAAAAAAGGATACAAGTGCTTCCCCAATTGATAAATGGTCAAAGGATATGAACAAGCAGTTCTCAGATGAAGAAATCAAAGCTATCTATAGTTATATGAAAAAATGCTTTAAATCACTAAGTTATCAGAGAAATACAAATTAAAACTACTCTGAGATACCACCTCATACCTATAAAATTGGTTAACATGACAGAAAAAAATGTTGAAGGTTGGAAGGGATGTGGGAAAATTGGGACACTAATGCACTGTTGTTGGAGTTGTGAATTGATTCAACTATTCTGGAGAGCAATTTGGAATTTTGCCAAAAGGGCTACAAAATCATGCATACCTTTGACCCAGCAATATCACTACTAGGTCCATATCCCAAAAAGATTCTTTATAAAAGGAAAATTGCCTATATGTACAAAAATATTTATAGTAGAGTTGTTTTGTGGTGGCAAAGAATTGGAAATTGAGGGGATGTCCATCAATAGCCAAACAAGTTGTGACATATGGTTTTGGTGGATTATTGTGCTATAAGAAATGATGAGCAGGATGCTTTCAGGAAAACCTGGAAAGACTTACATGAGCTGATGCAAAGAAATGAGCGGAACCAGGAGAACATTGTACACAGTAACAACAGTATTGTACAATGATCAACTTTGAGTGACTTCACTATTCTCAGCAATGCAATGATCTAAGACAATTCCAAAGTACTCAAGATGAAAAATGCTATCCACTTTCAGAGAAAGAACTGATAGAATCTGAATGCAGATCAAAGTATTTTTAACTTTTTTCCCTTAGGTTTTGGGGGAGTGGGAGAGTCTGTGTTTTCTTTCACAACACAACCAATACAGAAATATGTATTGCCTGATTACACATGTATAACCTATATCAAATTGCTTGCCTTCTCAATGAGGGGGAAGGCAGGGAAGGAAAGAATTTGGGGCTCAAAATTTTTTAAAATAAGCATAAAAAATTACTTTTACATCTAATTGAAAACAAATATTTTAAAAAAATAAAATGAAAAAATATTTCAGAACCAACTAAGCAAAGTGCCCATTGACCTTTCAAGGAATCACAGAATTTGAGTTGGATGGGATCTCAGCACCCATTTAGTCCAACTCCTACTTAAAAGAACCACTCTAACATATTTCACAAGTGGTCATCCAACCTCTGCCTGAGGACTTCAAGGAGAAGAAACCCAGCATTCCAATTTTTTTCCATTAATTTCTAAGGCCACTTCTTAAGAGCAAAGTTATATAGTAAGAAGAGCACCAGCTATTGAATCAAAGGCCCTGGGTTTACATCCTTTCTATAACACTCAATCCCTGTGTCATTTTGAACAAGTCTCTAAACTTCCTCAAACCTCAGTTTCTCCTTCTATAAAATGAGGGAGTTGGAGTGGATGGCCTCTGAGATTCCTTCTTGCTCTAGACCTGTGATCCTCTGACATGTCCAGAGACAAGAGATTTCTCCATATAGCCATCCAAACAAGTGTTAGTCATGAATCCTTTTATCTTCAAAGTTTCCACTTCACATATGACCCTGAACTTCCAAGATACTCCCTGATAGAAAGTCTCAACAGATAATACAAAGAAGGAGGCAGGGGAAATGAAAGAAGCCTAAGCAAATTTAGTCCTGTTCCATCAAAACAACTTCTCAATCAGGGCACCTGACAACAATCTCCATCTGAAGGAGACAAAAGAGACAGAAGGAACTAGTGTCATTCCCCCTGAAAAGGGACAAAGGGAAAGATAATGAAAGCTATCAAGAATCTTACAAGTAATCTGAGGAGACTGAATGAGAGGGAATAAGACCAATCTAAAGAAAATACAGGAAAGCAAAGACCTTGGTGGACAAAGGGAGAGCCAAGGAAGCCAAAGATACAACAAAAGTGAAGAAACTGAAAGCAATTTGGAGAGGAAAAGTTGCAATAATAAAAAAACACTAATTAAAGTAGAGAATGAGGGATGAAGGAGGAGAGGAAGGGAGAAGAACAAGGAAGGAACCAGGCTTTGAAAAGCCTATCTTTCTGTTTCTAGGAAGGACAGAAATCAGAATCTATAGAAGACAGAGGTAAAAACATGATCATCAACCAAAGCAAAGCAATAACTTTTTTTTTTACATCAACCTATGATTTCACTGATACAGAGAGCTCTCGATGAGGAAACTCCCTCAACCAATGCAGATTTCCTTATCTTTAAAATGAAGAGAGTTGGACAAGATTACCTAAGGCCTTTCAGTCCTAGAAGCCTAGATCTTACTCACAGGGGTTTTGTGAGTTAAGTTTACCATATACAGAAGGTCTGCTTATGAGCATGAGAGGGAAATTCCATTGCATGACTCTAGTTATTTAGAGAAGCTAAGAGGTGTATTTTTTAAGTGTAACTCTGTAGAAATGCACTTTTGCTCTGCCTTGCAAAACTTGGACTTTAAAAGTGATAAAGCACATATGCATATAGTTACAATAATAAAAATGTAATTGCTAGAAAAAAATTTGTGTCCAATCTATCGGAGGAATTTATTACCAATGGATGCAATGGTGTAAGTTATACATAGGGAAAATGGGAGACGATGATTGAAATATATCAGAGGGTAGGGGCACCCATGCAAATGACCAGATGATTTACCTATGCACCGGAGGAGGAGGGAATAGATTAAAGATAAATCAAGGTTTGTGGTGAATGGAAAGAAGATTTATGAGCAAATGAATTTAGGAGTCAGAGAGTGGCATAATCAGACATATTACCAATTACTCTGAAGATTAAAATGCAATTTTGACTTTGAATCATACATTGAGGTGATAAGTAACCTCTCCAGAGGAAATCTAAGGGATCAAATGTAATGTGAGACCTTGGTAACCCCCACAAAGAGTAAGTTGGAAGATTAATGATGGGAAAAGCTATGAATTTTCAAAGAAACAGAGATGTGTGCTTGATAATTTTATCTGAAGGCAATATTAAATTGAAGTTGTTGTAGTTCTTAATCTCAGCAGTAATAAAAACGGTGACTATTCTTCAATTCAACAACAAGAATTCATTAACTAACTACTGTGTGCCCGGTGATTTGTTAGGCACTGGAGGTACAAAGACATAAATGAAACGGTCCTTGCCCTCGAGGAGCTTGTCAGGGAATACAGCATGTATACATGTAAGTGAAGAGTCAGATAGGACACAAGATTTGGAGTCCTCAGACACTAGCCATATGACCCTGCACAAGTCACTGAACCTCTCTGTGCCTCCATTCCCTCATCTACAAAATGAGGAGGTCAGAATCATTGTCTTCTAAGATTTTTTCCAGCTTTAAATCTATTCTCTGTTTTCTTGTGTATGCACTTTGTCTTCCCCTATTAGAATGTAGACTCCTTGGCAATAGGGACTGCTATATTCATCATGCTTTAGACATTATATACACATTATACATCCACAGTGCCTGGCAAATAATAAGCACTTACTAGATGCTTGTTGATTGACTGATCGATCCCATACACAATTAGTCAATAAGCATTTATTAGGCAACTACTGACTACCAGGCATTGTGTTAGTTGCTCAAGATATAAAAACAACCACACAGTAGTCTCTGTTCCAGAAGAGGTTATATTCTGTGGGAATATTATACATAGTAATTGATCCATCCAGCTCATTCCCATTCCAATATTCCACTTAAGGCAAAATGAACATCTAAACACATCTGGGATGGTAGTATCACCAGAAAATGGCTTATGAATCACTTGAGAAGGCAGTAATAAGGAAATCTTCTCAACATAGACTCTGGCATTGCCCAACAATGCCCTGGCATTGCCAGTCTTGTGCTTTCAATGTGATTAAGGACAGTATTGTGTTGGGAGTCATATGTGACCTAAAGGATAGTTGTAAAAAAATCATGGTGCCACACCCAAAAGTCAAGTGATACTAAAATAATAAACTCTGGATTTCAAAACTTGTTCATTTATATAAGGGAAGACCTCATAAGAACTTGATCAACAAGAGATGTCCAAATTTGTTTGCTCAATTAAAATTTTGGGTTTAATGAATATTATTGTACACAATGGGGTTCAAAAAATATTTGTGATTTGTCTTTGATTTGAAAGTTGCCCCATTGAGTAAGCCACTATATGTTACCTAAAATTAATTTTATCCTAATGGGATTTAGGAGTGACACTTCTCATTGGACCTTGTTGAAAATCTCCATTGAGTCCATCCTGACATAATCACAAAAGGCTTTCATTGCACTGGCTGCCTTTAGTCTGTGGTTACTTATTTCTCTGATATGTATCAGCCTCGCATTCCTTTCAAGTCATGTCAAGTCTACAAGCACTTATTGAGCATTACTACATGCCAAGCCCTGGGATACAAAATGGTACAAGGTATTCCCTGCTCTCAAGGAGTTCACAGTCTAATAGTGAAGAGAATATGTGAAAAACCACGTACAAACAAGATACATGCAGGATAAAACAGAGAAAATCAAGAGACGGAAGGCACAGTATTCAAGGGGAGCAGGAAAATCTTCTAGCAGAGGATACAATTTTAGCCGAGACCTGAAGGAAATTAGGAGGCAGAGATCAGGAGAATGAGCTCCAGGCCTGAGTGACAGCAACCAAAAATGTCTGGAAACCAGAGACGGAACATCTAATGTGACAAACAGCAAGTCAGCACCATTGGATAACAGAGTACATGGAAATTTAGAAGGAATAAGAAGTCTTTTCAAGACTTTTATTGAAAGAATACTAACGAGGTTCTAAAATGATGTCCTTATATGGTGGGCAATTACTTCTAAATTATCATCAATCATTCCAAAATGTATTAAGCACCTACTATGTGCTGACACAGTAGTATGCCCTAACTAGAAATGCAAATATAAAAGTGAGACTGATTGGCCCTGCTATCAAGGGTCTTCCATTCTACTGAGTGGGTAGGGCCAAAAATAACATGTTCACAGATAAATAAACACAAAATATATGTTCTAAATAAAAATATAACGATTTGGGGGAGGCATCCCAAAGGTGACCCCTGAACTAGTCCAAGGAATTTAAGGATTCTAGGAGGCAGATTTAAATAGGGAGAGCATTTTAGGCATAAGGAAAAGCCAGTTCAGAGGCAAAGTGGCTAGAGATAAAATGTGGAATGGGGGGTGGGGGTAGATGGAAAGCAAGACAAACCTCTACTAACTCTATCAACACACAACTAGCTCAATATAATGTCAATGAAAATGAAACAAACTTAAAGGGTCTTCTAGTTCTAAAATTTTGTGGGTCTATGCAAATAAATAGCAGTCAATACCAACTATCTTCTGTCTTCCTTAACAACAGTTAGAGGATGTCTCATTCAGGTGTCCATGCTATCTTGGAGTCAACGATGGGAACAGTGGGTATAGTCAGATACTATGCTGGATAACAGAACAATATAATAACACACCAGGCTGGCATGGCATTACCAAGGTTGTGAGGTTATGACATGCCCAGGATCACACAGAATTCTCCCTTACTAGTCTGATGCCCAGTGTCACAAAGACCTCCAAAATTTAGCTCAACTATGCCAAGAAATTCAGTCCACTTTTCCTATACATCTTCCCCCTCATTCCGTAGATAAACTTTTTTAAAACTATTTTGAATAGCAATTTTTAAGTTGTTATCTGGAAGTTAGGGAAGCCAAGCCAGAGCAAATACATTTATGAAAAGATGACCCTGTAACAGGGGCGTGCCCAGATCTCCTCAGACTGGTAGATCATAAAAAATTGTAATAACTAAAATATACATGTGTGTGTGTGTGTGTATATATATATATATATATATATATATATAGTTCTTTCATGTTGTCAAAGTATTTTCCATGTGTTATCTCAATTGACCTTCACAATAACTCTGTGAAAGAGGGGTTATTATTATCCCCATGTTAGGGGTGAGGAAACTGAGATTAAGGGATTTGTCCAGGGCCACACTGCTAATGTGTCTGAGGAAAGGTCTGAACTCGGGTCTTTGAGACTCTGTGCCTTATGCCACTTACCTGATAGCGAGCTGACTAATTTAAAGGAGTACCAATCTGATTCAGCTTAAGTCAGAAGCAATGTGGTATGGGGGAATAGATGCTGAAATAGGAGTCAAAGGTATGGGTTTAAATCCTGCTCCTGATGCTGATCAGCTGTAGGACACTAGGCAAGTCACAGACTCTCTGAGACTGCTTCCTCATCTGTAAAATGGGGATAATAATACTCATTGTATCTACCTCACAGAGCTGCTGCAGGGGTTAAATCAGTGATTCTCAATCTTCCTAATGCTGTGACCCTTTAATACAGTTCCTCATGTTGTGGTGACCCCCAAACATAAAATTATTTTCATTGCTACTTCATAACTGTAATTTTGCTACTGTTAGGAATCATAATGTAAATATCTGATACGCAGGATGTATTTAATTTGAACATAACCCACAGGTTGAGAATAGCTGGGTTAAATGAAAAGAAATGGAAGAAATATTTTGTAAACCTTAAAGTGTTGTATAAATATAAGCTATTGTTACTACTGTGCAAAAAGGAATTTTTTTTCCTAAAAACATTTCAAACTAGGTTTATTGTCCCTGAGTTACCATAGCATAGTAGTAGTAGTAGTAGTAGTAGTAGTAGTAGTAATAGTAGTAGTAGTGGTGGTGGTGGTGGTGGTGGTGGTGGTGGTGGTGGTAGTAGTAGTAGTAGGGGTTGAGGTAGTAGTAGTAGTAGTAGTAGCAGTAGCATCAACAGCAGCAACAACAGCAGCAGCAGTAGTAATGTTTATATAGTGCTTTAAGGTTTTCAAAGTTGTTTTTAAAATATCTCATTTGGGGTCAAAGGAAAAAATAGTATAAATGGGGGCAAGATAGGATGGAGGGAAATATAGTTAGTCTTTCACAGCATGACTGCTATGGAAGTGTTTTGCATGACTATACATGTATTACCTACATTAAATTGCCTTCTCCGTGGAGGTGGGTGGAGAGGGAGGAAGGGAAAGAATACAGAAATCAAAACTTTAGAATCAAATGTTGAAAGTTGTTTTTAGATGCAACTGGGAAATGAAATATACGAGCAATGGGGTATAGAAATCTATCTTGCCCTACAGGAAAAATGAAGTAGGAGGGGAGAATAGAAGAGTGGGGTGATAGAAGGGAGGCCAGATAAGGGAAGGGGTAATCAGAATGCTCATTGTTTTGGAGAGGGGGAGGGGAGAGATGGGGAGGAAATTTGGAACAAAATATCTTGTGGAAGTGAATGTTGAAAACTAAAAATTAACTAATTAAAAATAAATAAATGCCATTTCTGAAAAAAAATTATCATTTGATCATCACATCAATCCTGGAAGGTAGGCTAAATTATTGTCCTTATTTTATAGATGAGAAAACTGAGTCAGGTAAAAGTTAAGTGACCTGTCCAAGATCTCACAGATAATAAGTGTCAGAGGCTGGATTTGGACTAAAGTCTTCCTGACACTAACTTCAGAGCTCTAATCATTTTGCTTACTAGATGTGTGACTGAAGAAGTTGCTTGTAGCAACCATTTTCAGAACACAAGTGAAATTATCGCCTCTCTGTACTGTAGTGGCTGAGCCATTATAGTGACTGTGTATGTAGTTCAAGGCTCTTCACTGAATGGTTCACCAAGCTCACAATCCCAGGACAGTCTCAAAAAGTATCTGATGCAAATTTCAATTATAGACATAAACATAAAGAACTGACTGACATCAAAGTCTGCAGATGCTTTTCCTTGTCTCAGTGGAATGCAAGCAATCTCTGGGTATTTCTACAAGCTGGAAAATCTTCAAGTCAAGATTCATCAATGGACTGAATATGTATCCTCTGAGGATCAAACTAGCTAAGTATACAGAGACACATCAGTTTGGCTGCAGGCCGATCAATATTTTGGTCATAGCAACTCTGCAAAATAGTCCACAAATTTATAGAAAGGTCATGATCTACATGTGTGAGGGAGAATAACCACACAGATCAAATCTCTCTCAGATCAAGATCTCTCTCTCTCTCTCTCTCTCTCTCTCTCTCTCTCTTTCTCTCTCTCTCTTTCTCTCTATTTCTCTCTCTCTCTCTTTCTCTCTCTCTCTTTCTCTCTCTCTCTTTCTCTCTCTTTCTCTCTCTTTCTCTCTCTCTCTTTCTCTCTCTCTCTTTCTATCTCTCTCTCTTTCTTTCTCTCTCTCTCTCTTTCTCTCTCTCTCTCTCTCTCTCTGCCCCCTCCTTTTCTCTCTACTTTCTCTCTCTCCCCATTTCTTCCTTTCTCTCTCCCTCTGTCTTTCTGTCTCATATCTGTGAACCCAAAGAAGTTTCATCTACATTTAGGCAGGTATGATACAGTACCTGAGGCTCAGCAGTATCTCAGTCAGAAGTCCTGTCTTTGCCATAGCCCTATATAACACAAGATTCCACAAGCTTAAAAACCACTGCAAGTATGAGGCAAGAGTAGGATTCCATATATTTATGTATGATCATAGCCTTCCTATGCAAAGATGGCATAAGTAACCCATCATGAGCAGGTCATGTGCTTTGGAGCTTGCCTTTACAGTGAATAGATTTCTACTGAGTAACAAAATGGCTAGTCAATACTCAACAAATTCAATTGATTTACTCCTTCTGATGGCAAAAACTGAATCCACACAAAAAAAGATCATGCCTGCAAAACTCTTGGAAACTTGAAAAGTCTAGAGAAATGTAAGTGATTATTAGCATCATCCTCTTCGTCTAATTTAAGTGACTGCCATTTGGAAAGTTGTCACAAGGACAACATAAGTCCTCTGTGCCCAATAACAGGGTACTGAAGATCTGTTTAACAAACATAATGTATCCACATTTGTGAAAAAATAAAAATGCATAGTAATTGACTTCCCATTATGCAAAACTTTGACATACAGTGTAGGCAGTTTGAAGAGTTTTCTATTACCTAAGGATGCTGTACTTTTGCAAAAGAACTTATCACAAGGTGCCTTGAAATCGTACTGCTCCTGACAGACATAATAATGATGTATTATACATCATTAACATACTATAGTGAAAAGAAACCTAGATCTGGAGTCATAAATCCCAGACTTGAATTCTATTCCCCCTCTCACTAACTACATAATCATGACTCATTTCTGAATCTTTATTTCCTAACCTGCAGTCAAGGTGTTGGCTGTTAAGGTCACTTCCAGCTCTAAATCTATGGTGTAATTATCCCCTTTGAGTGAATTCATTGAAAGAAGATAGGAAAACTTAATGTTCCAGTATTATGATTCAATTTTTAAGAATTCTGCTTAAATATATGATCTGCAAAGGAAGTAGGATAGTAATATAGTAAGAATAAGAAAGAGTCATAATTCCAGGAATTCCAGGTAAATTCAAATGATATGGAGGGTGAGGGAAGGGATAGAATCTAGGGCCACTCTTATATATGGTTGAGATGTACTGGACTCAGAAGTTGTGGACATTCAGTTGGTCAAGGAACTGGGAAACCTAGATATTCAAAGGTACTTGAAGTGGATAAGACTGTAAGCCAGGTACCAAATTTATTCAGGAGGACAGGGAGCCATTTAGAGGGCTATAGATCACAGCAAAAAAAAAAAGGATCTAGAGCAGATGCAATTCATTGTAAAGGTAGTTACTGAGCAATAGTGACAGAAGGTGAGCCTGAGAGTGGCAGTGGGGAGCAAGGAGCATGAGAATTTTTTCCTCCTGGCCTCGTGTGCCACGAGATGTGAAAGAAGTTAGCCTTGCAGATAGTTACAAGAGTGGCGATGTCTGAGAGAAAGCTGTTGTTGTTGTCCTCCATTCTCAAAAAGGACCATGATATCAGGGAGGTGATGCCATGACATACAAATGAATTGGATTTAAGTGAGAGAGGGGTGTGCAGAGTCACCACGCTCACTGATTCAGAGAGCAACAGGCAATGGAAGAAGTGTGAGAGAAAGGGATCTAGCACCATTGATCTAGAGATGGAAGGAAATTTCTAGATAGGCATTGGGTACAACATCTTCATTTTACACATTAGGAAACAGAGATTGGAAATGACTTGAAAGGAGCCGATCCAGGATTCAGAATTAGGTTCTCTCACCTAAATCCAGTGAGCATCTTTCAGCACAATTACAAAACTGTCCAGAGGCAAATGGAAATGAGAGCCAAAGAGAATGGTCATTGGGAAGGAAGCTGGTGTTGAGGTCATAGTCCTATCAGCTCAAGTGGAAAGGCAGGGCATGTCCTAAGCAGTATGGTAAAGGGTCTCAAGCTCATGACATATGATGATCTATTGAAACAATTAGAGATGTTTAGCCTGGAGAAGACCTGGGGTGAGAGTGGGGGACGGACATGATAGTTATCTTCCATTCTATAAAGGGTAATCATGTGCTCCATTTGGCCACAGAGGGTAGAACCAGGAGAAATCACAGAGGAAGGGTTGGGGTGAAGAAGAGTTAAAAGAGACAAATTTAATCTTTTTAAATCCTCATAACATGAAAACTATCCAAAAGTGGAATGAACTGCCTCAAGAGGGAGTGAGCTCTTCCTCCTTGAAAGTATTCAAGCAGAGATTGGATGACTGTCTATTGGGCATATCATAGTGAGCATTCCATTCTGCTATGAATTAGACTAGATGGTTGCTGAGTTCCCTTCCCTTCTGTGATTCTGTGACTCCCTGGGGGACTCTGATGACAGAAAGGAGACACCCTGAATGTTAAGGAGAACTTCTGTTTGCAAGTAGGACTGGAATAACTTCCCCCAGGGAATCTCTGTGTCCCATGGGAGGAATTTCCCAAGCCACATGACCACACAGGCCAGAACTCCAGTGGTTCTGTTATGAATCCAATCCTGATCACAAAATACATGGACATTCCATGTGCTGCACTGAGAGATTCCCATAAAATTGCATATTTGGAACCTCTGAAGAATACTGATGGAAGGACATGGACAGGAGTTGTATAGAAAAAGAAAGCAAATCTGTATGCCTTTCTGAACTTTAGCAGGACCTACGCACACAGAGGAGATCACAGACCATTAAAGTACTGATCAAATACTTTAAAATAAAATGGCAACCCTTAGAATATAATATAACCTCAAAGTTAAAGGGTGATTTCAGATGGTATATTCTCATACATAAATAAGTAAATATATTTTCTCGTTCCATTGCCCATTTTGGCCCACTTCTCTTTCCATTCCTTAGATGAGAGCATACCTTGTGATTTCAATACTCTTCCTACCTGGATTATGAGAGGTTCTAATAGCTTCTCCACTGTATGTGTCTGGATCTGGAGGTCCTGGGGATTCATTTTCAGTTGGATTGGTGTCTCAGCTGACATGCTGCCTGTGCATAAGGACAAAAATAGAAACACACAATTATAAGTGAGTCAAAATAATTTCTGGAGGACAGGGCCAAGCTTAGGCAGAATCATAGCAGTGATCGAGTTTCTTGGTGGCACCCCTTTCCCATTAGCCCCACCCTTTCAATTCAATTCAATCCAACTCAACAAATGCATATTGTGTACCTGCTAACAGAAAGAACTGGCAGATCATTCCATGACTTTAGCCCCACCCTAAGTTATTTTAGGCACAGGCGGGAGTGTGTTGGTAAATGGTAAAAACAACCAGTTCTCTGAGAAAGGAAATACAAGTGTGACATACTTCTAAGTTTAAGCTATGTTAATACTTTCTCCATCACTTTCCAAAGTCTAGATGTAATGGTAATTAATTTGAATTTGAAGATCCCTTTGTTGGCAAAGATAGCAGGTACTTAGCACTTAGTAATTGATCAAGCCTCTATTGGGGAAACAGAAGGTATGAACTCTTGTCTTCTGTTGATGATATAACATGAATGGGTTGGCTGAAACAGGAAGTGAATGCTGTGTATATATAAGAAAAGCTCCAGAAAGGAACAGTGAGAACTTCTTGGGACAAGAATCTGGTGGCAGAAACTACAGAAGAGAAATGAGAATTGCGAACTGAGTCAGAATTTCCTGAGAACTTGTGTGGCAGAGCTTCTTCTGAACAGGAGCCCAGGAGGCTGAAGAGGATCCCAGGAGCCTCCCCCCACCCCAGGCTGGATAAGGTGATTCCGATTTTTTTTAATGAGCTGCAGAAGACTGAGGAAACATGACTGAGATCTTAAGACTTTGTTTGTGGCTTGGTTGAGCCTTGAATTCCTGGGAACAGAAATTGTGAAAGACTTGAGATGGACTGGACCCTGTGAGCTCCAATATGGAGAAAGAACTTCCTACAGAACTGGACAAGGACCTGGGAGCTGTTTGCCTCTGAATCCAGATTTGGTAGATTCAGGTAGGAGCTGAGACCACGGAAGGGGATCCAGGGAATCTGAGAGACCACCCCAAGTCAAGCTGAAAGAATACTTTACTTGGATGCTGTATACTGACTGAGGAATTGTAAGTTTACTAGTGACCTAGGGGTGGAGGGTCAGTGTATTTTCTAATGATTATACATAGTGATTATGATACTTAGTAATTGATTGCTGAATAAATGACTGATTGAGTTAACTTAATGTGCCCCATGAGTGGAAGACTTTGACTATTGTACTCTGAGATGACTGAATGACTAAGTAAGGAGGCAAACCTCGTTACGGATGGTTGAATGTACTAAATGATTGTACTTTGTTGAAAACTCTTGTGACCACTTTGGTGAAAACTATGTGGCCATTTTAATGATAAGCTGTTGTGAATACTATATTGTGGTTTTCTGTGATAAGTTGTAATATTGTGAATGCTGTACTTTGATTTTCTGTGAATATTTTGCTTTGATTTGTTATGTAATAAATGGAGTATTCACTATACTGTGTAATCAGAACTTTAAAAGCCATTCACAGTAGCATTCAAAGCTGCTCATGAATGGCATTACACTAGACAATCAATGAAGCAATAAATTAAGCCCCGATTTGCAACGCTTACCTACTTCAAAGATAAAAATGCCCACACTGAAAATTTAACCATTAGTTAACTCAATTCCAGTTAGGGCTGCCTCCAGTATTCCTCCCGGACAAGGGAAAACATACATTTTCTCTAACATGTAAACTTTTACACCTTTAGTTCCATTAAGTTCATGAATCATGCATGTGGGCACTTCCTCCAAAGGTACAGATCATAGCTCCTCCATGCCTCTTGTCTAAGCCTCCTAGAAATCCACCATAGGAAGTCTCCATGGTGAAAACCTTCCTCTAGAAGGGCAATAATACTACAAGAACTTTGGAATTCTCCATTGGCTTTCTCTTACTCTGCCAACAAGATGACAGACCCTCCTCCTTTTGTGACCATCTACCACTTTGGTAACTTTCACACCATTTTTTTGTAAATTCACCTTTGTAATTGATACACTATAGCCTCTTTAAGTAGTCAGTTATAAGCATTAATTGAGTACTTATTATGCTAGGCCTGGGGATGCAAAGAAAGTCAAAAGCATGGTATGCACCCTCAAGGAGTTCATATTCTAATGAGAGATAGCATATAGAAAACTGTACATATGAGATATTATAGTATAAGAGAAACTAATGTTGTAAGGAACTCACTGGCTCGGGGAGCAGAGCAGGATAAGAGGTGGGGAGGCCAAGAAAGGCCTCTTGCAGAAAATAGCTGTCTTTTACTCTTAGATTGAATTCAGAGATTATGGTAGGAAACTGACTACACCATTAAAAAATATCATGGGGGTGGGGGGAAGGGTAACGTGGCACAGTGAATAGAGTACCAGTTCTGGAATCTGGAGGACCCGAGATCAAAACCGGCCTCAGACACTTAACACTTACTAGTTGTGTGACCTTGGGCAAGTCATTTAACCCCAATTGCCCTCCAAAAAAGCAAAAAAAAATCATATCATGTATGGTATTCATTTTGCAAACAGTATCAAAAAACAGATACTAGTCAAACTTAGTCATTGATAATATATAATGTGCAAATATGTGTATGTATTTGTATATACATCCTTATGATTTTTCAGAATTCTCTCCCAAGCCTACTCTACCCTGCTCAGATGATATCTGGAGGAGTTGGTCGATTTGGGGTGCTACATATTTTAAAGGATGTTAATAAGCCAGAGAATGTACAAAGGAAAACAACCAAGGATGAAGAGGCTCAGGTTAATGTCTCATGAAGATCTGCTGAAAGATTGGGGGATGTTTCTCTTGGAGAAGAGAAGACTTAGCAGGGAAATTGATGACTCTCTTCCAGTGTCTGAAAGGAGCTATCAGGTCACCAGAAGCAGAATTAGACTTGTCCTGTTTGGTAGCAAAGGAGAAGGTGCCACTTGAGGTAAATCTTGAAGGAAGTCATGGATTCTAAGAAGCTGAGGAGGTGAGGAGAAGGGCGTACTCCAAGCATGAGGGCCAGGCAGTACAAAGGCCTAGAGACGAGAGATGGACTAGCATCTGAGTGAGGAGTAGCAAACAGACCCATATTATGACATCCCTGTTATGAGTCAGTCATTGGGCTAGATTCTGTAAATGGATAAAATGCACACTTTGGAAAGGAGGCCAAGTGGTCATGTGGAGACAGCATGCAATGGTAGATGGACATTCCAAGTAGTGCATTTCAGAATGCTCAAAGATCTACAAGGAAACCTTCAGAACATTAGGTAGGTCCTCTGCAGAGTATTTGTAGACCAGGAATCACAAAAGGATCATACAAAATAAGAAGGTGCAGATGAGACCCCAAATCCCTCTCTTGGTTAGTTTCCTATGGTGTAACAATATCCAGTTACATTCCACCTTGAGACATTAAGGTCTCTTCCTTCTCCCATAGTTCATTCTCCTTTTCCTTTTCTCCCTCCCACCCCCATTAGTCTACAAGTTTCTTGAGAGAAGGGACTGGTTTTGCCTTTCTTTCTGTTTCCAGAACTTGTCACAGCAGCTCATAGTGGTGCTTAATAAATGCTTGTTGAGCTGCCCATAATCACATAGCTAGTAAGTGTCAGACATGGGATTTGAACTCATCTCTTCCTGATTCCAATTCCAACATTCTATCTATTTTGTCATGCTGCTTCTCATAAGATTCTTTGGCATTGGGACTTCTTATATACATATATATGTATGTATGTATGTATATATATATATATATACACACGTGTGTATGTATGTATGTATGTGTATATATAATCAATAAATGAGTGGCATTTTTAAGCTATCAATAAACATGTAAGAGGGGAAATATATTTTTAAAGTTATCAATTTAAAATTTTTAAAGTTCAAATTATAACTATTATTATTGTTTATAGAGTTAAGATAGTTCCCAGAAACATTTTTCAGGATGACTCTTATCATTAATTTCTACTCTTTTCAACCCTTTCTCAATTGTACTTCCATCCTCCAAGGACCCAGGATTTCATCTGTAGATATGTAACCTCCAATAACACCTTGGATTACCATTTTTAAGAAGTATAGCAGACAAGTTCATTACCCCCCAGCTAGCTCTTTTGAGACTTAAACTAGTCTATGGATAGCAGAAATCCAACATTCATCCATACTCAAATTCTTTCTAGCTTAGTAATATCACCTATGCTTGTTCTCCCCTAAGATTGCCTTTAGTACTCAAGGTCACTTCTCCATCAGACTTTAATGAATTCTAAAACTATTTGAAACCTGCACAGCAACCTTTCTGCTTTGGGTTTGCCAAGAACCAACAACCTGTGTAATAAGATAAACACTGGCATTATAACCTCAAAATACATACACATCCTCAAACACATACACAATATATATACACACATATGCGTGTATACGTATACATATGTTTGCATGTATACACACATAGAGATGTTTACTGTCTACCTTTGTTGTGGTGGATTCTGAAAATTAAACCAAGCCAAGGTTGCTGGTGTTCAGTTGCCCTGTTATCACAGGGACAGTAAGTGGAGGACATTTTGAAGTTCTAAAATAAGATGTCTATAAAGGAAGCAGGGTAAGACTCTGCCTGAAGAACTCCCAGTAGATCCATGTAGACACTTACACCTTAGAGGAACATAGATTTTCAATAAAAGATTTGAAACTAGGTCTGCAAGAGCCCATTGATCTCCAGAATGTGGAACTAAGAAGAATGGACAATTAAAAGGAAAGAAAACCACTCAGCATTTTTACAGAGATTTTGCCTTCTGAAAATGAAGGCTTTCCTGTCAAGAATCAGAGAGTAACAAAAGTCACCATGTCTTCTCCTGGTCCATTAATCCACATCCACTGAAAGGGACTATTTGAAAGTGAAATGTCCCATAGCAAAGACCCACAAAGAAGAGAGCAGAGATGACCTTGAAGGACCTATGTTCCACAGGATAATCAGACTTTGGAGAAAACTATGTTTCTCTCTCAGGTCAAATCCAGTTGAAATCAGTTAGAACCACTAGGCATAGGTGTGAAACTGGTTTAAACTGGTTAGAACTAGTTTGGACTGGTCACAATTATATTGAATCAATTGGAACTGGTCATAACTGGGAACTAGTCTGAACCAATTACAAAAAAACAAAGTTATCAGAACCAGTATGATCTGGAAGCCGTTTGGGCCCTAAAACCAACTGGGTTTGTTCTGGTCAATAATACTGGCTGCAAATAAAATTAAATCCAGCAGTCAGTGGACTGCAAATGGCAGAATTTATAAGCTAAATCATATTAATTTCAACATCTGACAAACACATACATACAGTATAATGAGAAAGGATACATTGCTTGGAAAGAACACGGGTTCAGAAGTACGAGCACCTGAGTTCAAATCCAGACTCTGTTGTTTATTATTCATGTGACCTTAGACACCACCAATATCAGTAGGACTCAGTTTCTGCATCTAAAAAACTGGAAGAGATTGGATAGATAATCTCCAAGAATCCTTCTAGCTCTAAATCTGTCATTTGTAACTGGAATATAATAGAAAAACTACATTTGGTTTTGTTCTCAGGTTTGCACCCTTCCTTTTCATCTTTTGTATATGGATGTTTTTTTAACTCAAAACCAGCCAAAGACCTCTGTAAGGCTACATTTTTTTCTTTAGATGCTCTTGATATAATTTCTAATTGGATGTATTGACCACAGAATGTGAGAATTTCATTTTTGTAAGAGCCATCCATCAAGTCATCTTTCCATCTGGCCATTGGATTATATCCTCATAGTTAGCATTTCTCTGTCTTTTTTTTTAATTCTTTCTGCTGGTCTAGGTTATTATGAGGTAGCAGGGTGGGAAAAAAAATGTGTGATGACCTGGGTTCAGATCCTGACTCATTTGTGCTCTTTGGTAAGTCACTTCACCAGTTTCTTCATCCATAAAAATGAAGGGTTTATACTAGATAATATCTCAAGTCCCTTTCAGCTCGAAATTTCTATAAAGTACAAGATGAGATATGACTAGGAGAGGACTGTGCCCAGAATTCCCCTTTCATGACTGTTTCAAACTCCATGAGAACATCTCTTGGGGTTCATAATTTCATCTCCACAAATTGGCTCTTATTTGTCAAAATCAAATTCTGAATGGAAGTTCTCCTTTTTTGTCTCCATTATACTTTGTAAAATGTGAAATTGTTGCCAAAGGAAATCACAAAATTATTCAGTACCATAGTTTAAAACAATGAGACTTCCATCAAATAATTGAACAATTTTTGGCATCTCTAGCCATGTTGATAATGGTTGCCCCCAGTCAAAGATGGTCTTGGTATGTGAGAGCCATCCTTAGTTCTGGTTCATTTGAAAGAACAAGTCCAGGATGAGACTAACCCCAAACATCCTGCTTAAAAGTCTTCAGAATATTCAGTTTAACGAGGTTACAACCTGAAAAGTCTGTGCTCAACATCCAACTATTCCTTTGCTCTTTCTAGCGTATATATTCTGCTGACATCTCCTTGGCTTCTCAGTTTTTCCTGCCCTCTTTGATTCTACTGATTCCTTGTTGCCTCCTACACTCATCTGATCTATCGACTTGCCTTTTGGCTCTGACCTTTCTTAGCCTCCATATTTGCTCACCCAATAACCATCCACTTTTTTCTGTTCATACAACAGAACCTTTACTATGGTCTGTTAAATTCAAATTATACTGAGTTCACTGAAGACTTCTTTACCCTAACCAGAATAGTTGTGTAAGTTCTGTCAATGCTACTCATGGAAGGCTATCACCCATGCCATGATGTCAGCAAACTGAACAGAAATCTTCCACCATTATTATGCCATGCCTCTGTTTCACTTTAGTAATCTGTATTAGGAAAGTATTATCCATATTCTCCTTCTAGATTGATAGTCTGTAGTATGCTCCTAGAATAATGTTTCTACTTCTCCTGCTTTTTTCAGCACTCAAATATGCCATACTAGTTTCCCTGCTTAATTTGAATATTCTAGGTACAAGTTAATATTTTGTTAACATTTAGTGCTGTAATACTCCCATTTCTTGTGAAGAAGATATGTCATTCTATGGCCATATTTTAATTATGATTCTTATCATAACAAATCTCAGGCCAAAGAAATCTTATTTCCCTCTTAAGAGCAAAGTCTATATAAAGAGTACGTGGTATATATGTGCATGTCCAGTCGTAGCACCTCTGTCTTTCTTTGTATCTCCAGCACTTAACACAATGCCTGGGATGTAGTAAATACTTAATAAAAATGTGTACCCATTTAAATGAATGAATCCACCAAATTCTTGTCATTCATATGTGCCTTGTGAATCATCATTCATTCTACGTTTTCATCTTAGCACAGTTTTGTTTCTGCAGTTTAGGACCTGAAAACCAGACTTTGAAACATAAGATCCTACCTTCAGAGCTAGAAAGGACCTTCGATGTTTTCTAGTCCAATGTCTTATTTTTTCAGTCTACATACTTCATTGATACTAGAACAGTCCCATAAAGTAGATACTACCATCATGTTCATTTTACAAATGAAGAAATTGAGGGTCATAGAGGTTAAGTGATTTGTCCAGAGCTACACGGGCAGAGTTGGGATTTGGTCCAAGGTTTTCTGACTAAATTCAGCACTCTTTTTTCCCAGTATTTCACAATAATTAACACATTGTCAAAATCTAAGTTGTTCTTCCTCAACACATACATACCCATTAATGGACACCATCTTTATAAATTATGTTAGAAAAGAGTGATATCAACCCTTGTAATCTACAGAAATATTATAAAAGATCTTGACTTCTTTCAAGATCTTTTGGTCTTGAAAGGTCACAGATACAACTAGCAGAAGCATCCTGGGTCAATTTATTGGATTTCTGGATCCTGAAAAATCGATGTGTTTGTCACTCAAGAACATTGAATGCCAACCAAAGAGCACTGTACTAAATTTTAGAATCTCGATTTCAGAATGAAAATTGAGGATTTTAAATATGCTGGAATTCAAATACAAAAGCTTCCTAGAAATATATATACACACGTATATATGTGTATATATACATATATATGTACGTGTATATATACAGATATGTATATGTATATGTACATATGTATGTACACTATATATGTACATTTACATATATAAGCTTTAACTTTGTAAAGAAATCATAGATAGGCATTATTTAAAGGAGACAAAATTAAATCCCCCATAAAATATATGCTTATATATGCACATATATATTCACATATATGATGAATTCTATGTGTCTTGAAACAAGGCCAAAACCAAATTTAATTAAGAAAAAAACACGTTCTATAAAAATGCTTTGGCCACAAATTATGTAAGCAAAGGTCCTATGCCCCGCTGCTGATGATTCTAGCCATGTTATGTAATTATTAAGACATTTCCTGTCATCTAAATAACAATAGCAAAAGTAATAATTTTTTAAAAGCTTCGTGAGTTCAGCTGAAGCCAATACCAGTCAAAACATGGGAGCACAATTCCATTTAAATCTTATATTGAGTCCACCTTGCCATGGAAGGTCAGCATGGCCTACTGGACAGAGAACTCTGGCCTTGGAGTCAGGGAGATGTGGAATAGAATGCTCCATGTCCCTCACCCCACAGAAACTTTTGAGCTAGATATATGATCTCAAGCAAGTCACTTATACTTTCTGAGCCTCAGTATTCTCATCTGTAAAATGAGTGATAATGGTACCTACTTCATGAGATTGCTTCTAGAATTGAATAAGATTATATACACATAGTGTTCCATAAAGTGCCATATAACGGTCAGCAATTACTATGAAAGATTAGTTTTACTTAGCTTCAAAAGAGGAGACAAGGTTTTGGAGATGTTTGGGGTGGTTTTTGTATCTTCTCCAATTAAAGTAAGGAGAAAATAATTTTGAATGCAAAAAAATTTACAGAAAGATCTTGTCCTCTGGGTAAGAATGGAATTTAAATGTTTAGCTGAGTTTGGGCTTCATTGTGTGGGATGGGGGTAGGAAGGATTGGGTTTTTTGTTTTGGTTTGTTTTGTTTTGATTTTTTTTTCTTGGTTTGTTTTTTAGAAATGCAAAGTCTTTCTTTGAATCTCTCCAGACTGGGGTGAACATTTAAAATTTCAGCTATATCAAAGTAAAGCAGAAAAGAGGGCAGAAGTATGGAGCATCTCTTCCATAAGGCACTGCCTTTTCACTTCTTTGTACTCTATACCCATCTGAAAATATCATCTCTGAAGTCTTCTAAAACTCCATTTCAAATTCTTTCTCCCCTGTCATGGCCCAGGCCCTCATCACTTTGAAATAGTCCCCTAATTGGTTTCCTTAATTCCATTTCCTCTCCTGTTGAACTCATTCTCAAGATAACTGCCAGATTGATATTCCTAAAACATAAACGCCTAATTCTGCCATTCCTTTATTCAAAAATCCTCAGTGGTTCTCCATTGCCTCTAGGAACTCCACAATGTGACATCTAATCTGGTTCCTATATCTCTTTTCTGACATTTCCCATGATGCTCCCTCATATATTCTATATTCCAGCCAAACTAGATAGATTTTTGTACCCGGACACACATTCTGTCTCCTCTCACTCTTCCTTGTACGTTGACCAAATTCTCTTCTTCTCCCTCTTTCTTACAATCTAGCTGTTTCTAAGGCTCAAATCAGTTGCCACCCCCTCCAGGAAGCTATTTCCCATCTTCCCAGTTGCTAATACTCTCTTCCTTCTCAACTTCCCTTGTCTTTATTCATTTGTGTACATGTAGTATCTCTGCCCAAGTAATAATATTACCAGCTCACACTTGTGTCATTCTTTGATCTTTAGTAATAAAAATAATAATAATAGAAATGAGAGCTCACATTTCCATAGTGATTTGCAAATATTACCTCACTTGACCCTCACAACAACCTTAGAGGGAGGTACTGTTATCCCCATTTTACAGGTAAGAAAACTGAGGCACAGAAGAGTTAACAGATATCCAGGGTCACATAGCTACTAAAATCTGAGGCTGGATTTGAACTCATGTCTTCCCCATTCTATCAATGTACCACCCACCTCTCTCCTTAACAAGTACATTTCTCACAACTCTGTGAGGTGGGTAGTAGCATTATTTCCCTTTGCTGATCAGGAGCTTGTGGCAGAGAGTGGTTATAACTCATCCAGGGTCACACAGCTAGTACGTGCCAGAGCAGAGTATTGAACTCAGGTGTCTGGACTCAGATCGGTACTTGTTCTATCACACCAAGCAACGAGTGCAATATCGTCTCCCTAAAGGCAAGGGGTTTCTCTCATTAGGTCTCCAGCACTTAGTGCTTTCTGTATAGTAGGTACTTAGTAAGTGCTTCTTGTGATTGATTCTGAACATGTGTCATCATCATCAAAGCAATAAAAACAACCTATAGAGCACTTCAAGTTTTAAAAAAAACTTTCTTTGAAACAACCCTTTGTGAGCCATGAACTTGGAATTGAAAAGAATTCGGTTCAAATCCTACCTCAGAAACTTACTAATTCCATAATCCTTGGGAAGTCTCTTGACTTCACTGAGCCTTAGTTTCTCCATCTGTACAGTGGCATAATAATGACAATAATAATGATTGCTCTTGTCTCGCGAGTCTGTTGTCTTAAGTGAAATAATGTAAAGCATTTTACGATCTTTGAAACACTTTATAATTGGCATCTTTTATTATTACTACTATTATCTGTGTTATTATCCTAATGTTATGGATAAAGAAATATAGCTTATAGGCTCTTATAAATGTTCAAGAATTAAATGGGCCAAACTGACAGCCCAGAGCAATGAGATATTCTCTCTGTACAAGAAAGCCCATTTTATCTGATCTCAGCAAACTCAAAGAATCTTCCATTGTGCCTTCCAGTCAGAGAACAATGACATCCCCCATACGTTATATCAGAGGCAACAAGTGTCCCCATAAGAGCATCGTGACAGCGGTTCCTACAAGGGGACAGCCCTAATGGGCCAATGGAATTACTCCATAGATGGTCAGGAGACCAAATGCCTGGACTTTCTGGAAGTTTGATATTGTTTACAGTAGTGAGTAATTCACCCATAAGAATGAATTACCCATCAACCTCAATTCCATGCCAGAGATTTGCTTTTCTAGCTTGGTCTCTGGCCAGTTGACAAAGACATTAGAAACGAATAAAAGTTCTGCTTATCTGAGCAAAGAAAAAGATTCCCACTTTTCCCTCAAAGTAACCAAATAAATTGTTGTCCTGAGGAAATTGTGTGGGAAAATCAGTTTCCTATTCTCTCTCATTGTAGCTTCATTCTTTCTTCTACCCATGGCCTGTTATGAAGAAGACTATCCTGAGAGCATTCCCCCTTTCATCCCCCTTCCTAGTATCAGCTACTAGAGAACTGGGCCAGATCATTCACCTCAGCTTTGGAAGGAGCTTTTTCCATGCTGGTTCAGTAAGCATTTAAACACTGATTAAATATTTTTTGGCTATTGAATAATCCAGTGTTGGAATCACAGAATCTGAGATGAAAAAGACATCAGAAGCCAATTATTCCCAACATGTGCCTGCAAAAGAATCCCCTCTTCAGGGGCGGCTAGGTGGCGCAGTGAATAGAGCACCGGCCCTGGAGTCAGGAGTACCTGAGTTCAAATCTGGCCTCAGACACTTAACACAAAAAACTAGCCATGTGACCTTGGGCAAGTCACTTAACCCCAACTGCCCTCCAAAAAAAAAAAGCAAAAAAAAAAAAAAAAGAATCCCCTCTTCAGCCCCCCAGATGTACAGTTATCCAGCCTTCTCTTGGAGACGTCCAGTGATGGAGAACTCACTAGCTCCCCAGGGAGCCCATTCTGCAGATGGGGCAGTTTTCATTGTTAAGAAGTTTCCACCGTTCTCGAGCATGAATATGCCTCTTTGCTATTCCCATCCACTGATCCTAATTCTTCCCTCGGGGAATGATGACAAGAAATCTAATCCTTCTTCTAGGGGGTAACCCTTCAACATAGCTATCATGTCACCCCGAGTCTCTTTTTTTTCCAGGCTAAACACCCCAGCTCCTTCAAGTCCTCACATGGCATGAGCTCAGTATGGCACATCAAAAAAAAACTCTTCATCCTGGCCCCACTATTTACTAAGGTTCCAAGGGACCTTGAAAAAATGTAGTTATCCTTTTCACATCTAAGAGGTTAGGGGAACGGTGCCCTTGCAATCTGGAAAATCTGCTTAAAATTTTTGGACCCTTTCTTTGTACCAGAGAAAAAGTCTGAATTTTCTCTTTTTCTTTTCTAGAGTGTTTACAGTACATTATTGTAAAATTTGAATTGCTATCATACAATACTATACATATATTATATGCATTTCTAAGTTTCTAAATTTTTCCTATGTCATCTGCTGGCTTTTGAGTATTGTCTGCAGCTTCAGAAAAACTGCCCAAAACTTCCCATTTAATTTCTTATGCTGACCTAATATATATCAAAACCGAGATGGGGAAAGAAAATTGAGATGTGGATGGAATAACTACCTTGCCCTCTCTAGGGCTGAGCTTCCTTTCCGGCAAAATGAGAGGCTTCAACTAAATAATCACTCTAGAATTTATGGTTCATTGTTACAAAATCACAAAGTACCAACTCTGAACTTCTTCCTCTATATAACCTTCACCACTACTTGGGTGGCCAAGAACAGACCCTAACACAAGGTGGAAAGTAGCTGAGTCTTGTCTTATAACCATCACTTGATAGGATAATGTGGTAGGAGGAGCATTGGATTGAAAGTCAGAGGCCATGTCATGATACTTACCATGATACCCCCTTGTGCAAATTCTCTAACTTCTCTAGACTCCAATTTCCTCTTTCCAAAAACAGGGGCGTTGAATTAGATTGATCTCTGAGGCCCCTTCAGGCTCTTGATTCTATGACCATACGAAAATAGTCAATGGGTAAATAGTAACTGATGATCTTCCTTATAACTAACGCAAGGATTACCTATACTTGCTGAGATTTTCATCCAAATGTTTTGAATATGTCCTAGAGAATTTCTCTCATGCATTTTCAAGAAGTTATCTGTGATTCTGGTTGCTGGGGAAGTCCCTCCACCAACCCAGAAAGCATCTCCTCTATGAATTAGGACTAAGAGAAGTTCCAGTGAGCCAGCTAAAGCACTGAAAAATTAGGTGACTTGCCCAGGGTTTTGCAGCTAACATGCCCAAAACAGGGCCCAATCCCAGGTCTCCAAACCCAGATTCTATCCACTATTCCACAGTGTGTCTAGGTGTCAAGCGATATTTACATGACACTGTCCTAGTTTCCCAAAACATGTAGCCCCTTTAAGAATTCCACTTAAAGTTAACCAGGAAAGAGGAAACTGACAAGTCTCGGTTGCCTGGGTACTATTTTCAACCTATGATTGAAAATGCAAGCATTGAATTCACTAACTTCTCTCACTTTCCCTTCTTGCATTCTTGCCAATCAGTATTGCCTGATTTAAAAATATAAAGAGAAAAAAATATAGGTGAAAAAAATCTTTTAAAAAAAATCCACATTTAACTTCAAATCCAGAAGTCTGTAATAGGATCTTGAAGCATAGGCTGCATTACTAAGGGGTATAATAATAGTTGACACACATACAGAACTCTCAGATTTGCCAAGTGTCTTACATATATTATCTAGATCCAGTATACTACTTCCCAGAACCACACCTACTCAAATTATGATATTTTAGATTCACAGTGGAAATGTTTCAAATATGTTACTGTTCAGCTACTATAGTTTGGATGAATGAGATAATGCCCACAAAGTGTTTTGCAAACATTGAAGCATTGTATTAATGTATTCTCTCTGTTAAATTATATTATCATTATATGCATAGGACAAGTTCTTCCTTCAGCACTTCAAAGAAATTTCTCCTAGAGATTCTCCACATTTGAGCTGCACTGATTCTATCCTTCTAAATGTGCCCACCTCAGCAGAAATGGCACAGAGGGGCTCATAGTATCCCATGATGACAAGACTAGCATTTTGTGTCCCTCTGAGCTGCCCCCAGATCTGCCCAGAAGAGGGTATCACTCTAACACCCCAAATACCACCGCAGAGGATTCTACATGCTACTTGACAGATGCTACTTCCCTTTATTTCTCCTCAGAACTTTTTATCAATAGGTGCCTCTCAGAGAGAACCTACACTGATGAGAGTTCACTTGACAGGAGGGAAAAAAAATGTGTTTTCAAAGTTAGACTTCAAAAGAAGCAGAGACCAGCCCAGCCATCACTCACCAACAAGACCCCAGGACACAAACACTTACTTGGCCACAGACAGCTCCTAAGCCGGCTGCCTAAGCAATCGCTTATGTTTGGAACTTCGGCCCCACCGCTGGGCTCAGAATTTGGCTTGTGATGCATGTGTAGGCAAACAGTCGACAAGCACCCTAGTGTATTTCAGGATGACTGACAGGACACAGTGGCTGCCGCTTTGGGGGTTGGGCACTCTTAAAGCAATATGCCAATGGAAAACATGCAAAGCTAGCAAGTTGTGCTAGAGAGGGCTTTCTCTGAGTTTATGATGCACAAGTGACCCAAGGCCTGAGATGAACTTTGGGTGGGGGTTTTCATTTCACAGCAAACCATAAAACTGAAAGTTCTAAAACAATTAGGGATGTACCACTTGATATGTAAGAAAAATGAAAGATAAAAGTGGCATGCTAACTGCCGAGCTCCAGATTCCATCAGCACATAAATTATACTGCAAATAAGTTTTCTTAGTAGCCACAGTCAGGGTGCCCAGGAGTGGGAGAGGATTTACGGATCTGTCATTGGTCATTGAAGACCTCTGGAATCAATGCTTCGATATTTAGTGGGTCTATGATCTGATTAAGGTTACTTAGGACCTTAAGTCTGCTTACTGCCTCTGGTGGTGTCAGTCACAACCTACCCATACCTGGTCATCATTCCTGATTCTTGTACATGTCCTCCTAGAAATCCTCCATGGAGAATCCTCTCAAAGTTGGGGAAGTTCTCCTCCAGGCCTCTTGACTTTGCATGCAAAGCTGTCCCAAAGAAGCATGCAAGCTGTCCCAAAATGATTCCTCGCTCTTGGTGCGTGATTTGTCTGCCTATGTTATAGATCCAATTTCTCTCTGATGACATTTTTTTACCTTGTTTCTATTACCCTGGCAAAGTGTTGGAACCTACTCATGCCTTCCACTGGATTATGCACTATGTCAGTTCTTTGAGACTGGTATTCAAGACTCAAAGTCATGGCCAGTTGAGGTAATGGTGAAAGAAAACAAATGTTGAGTTATTTTTTTAGTTTATTATTTTTATTTTTCAAATAATAAGCGGTGTTTTGTTGATCTGCTTTTCCCACTATCACCTGCCTCCATTTAGCAAATATTTTTAAATCCCTTAACATTAACATATGCCAGCAAAATAAATTCACACAATAGCCACCTCTGAAGACAGAGAGGTGAGTGGCATAATTCCTCTTCATTGCTTTAGAATTGTGGTTTATCTTTGTGCTGGTCAGAGTTCCAGGGTCTTTCGCAGTTGTTTCTCTCTTTAATGTTGTTGCCATTGAATAAGGTGTTCTCCTAATTCAGCTAATTTTGTTCTGAATCAGAGCATAAAGGTCTGTCCCAGTTTTCTCTGAACTTGTCCATTTCATCAAAAGAATATTGATGTTCAAAAAAAATGGGCTTTTGCTTCAGGGAAAATCTTAAAAGAATGGTACGATTTTCTTCCTAGTGACAATCTAGGAGAGACTGAGTGGGAGAGGTGAAAACTTCTCAGCCTATATCCTAAAATCTAGCTGTGCTAGATACTGTGTCAGACACTGTACTTGGTTCTGAAGATAAAAAGCCTGAAACAGTCTCTGCTCTCAAGGAGTTTATATATTTTTTCATATCTATTTATAATTTTTCTTTGCCCTAGCATGTGGTCTATTCTTGTCAAGAGGTATCATACAGTGCTAAGAATTATGTGTGTTCTTTAATACTCCTACTCAGCAAGTACCACAAGACTTTCAGATCTAATTTCTCCAAAAACTTATTCAGGTGTATATTTCCTTTTACTTTATCTTCATATTGATTTATCTAGCTCTGAGAGAGTATTATTGAAATACCCTATAATTATGCTATCTATATCTTTTTACAATTCACAGGACCTTTTATGAATTTAGGTGCTATACCAATGAGTGTATGTATATTTAATACTAATAGTGTTTTATGACCTGTGATTTCTTTAAGTATAATGTGGTTTCCACATTCATATCTCTTGACATTGTGAATTTTCCTATCTATTTAAACTGATATTATGATTACACAATTTGTGCTCTGGGGGAATCATCTGATGTACAGTAAATTTTATTCAAGCCTCTCATTTTTATTTTCTAAGTGTCTTTATTTTTATATGTTTCTTTTAGCAGATGGTTGTTGTTTTTTCTTCATTCTACTAACTCACACTTTGGCCTTATTTTTTTTAATTACATTCAATAACCCTAGATCACATTTCCCATCATTTCCCAACTGGAGAATATATTTAAAGAACTCCATAATCTTGTTCTAAGTAAAATCTATTCATACCAGCACCAAAAAGTAGGACACAATGTGCCCATTACAATTTGCCCTTTCAAAAGAGTGATTTATGGAGATTAATCCCACCCAGGATGCCAAAAGTAAAAATCTTCTTTCATGAAAGACTTTAAAAAGGCAGTGTTGTATATGAAAAAATACCCTGGGATAGAAGTCAGGTGCCCCAAGGAACTAATCTCAGTTATTTCCCTAATTGGCTGTATGACCTTGGGCAAGTCACAGCCTCTCTGGGACTCATTAAGTACTTACAGAAATTTCCATATGAAGGACTAAGAGATCCAAGTTGCATTTCTGTCTAACAGTCTGCTCTGTTATTAAATTTACCCCATCTCTGAGTGGAAAGTATATAATAATAATAACAATAATACAATGGTAGCAATAAAATTTACATATTACATTTACATTACCTTAAGGTTTGTACAGCACTCTACATATGCTAGCTCATTTAATATTCATAACAACTAATAGGTGCTATTATTATACTAATTTTTAAAATGAAGAAACTAAAGCTGAGGGTGACTAAGAGACTTTCCTGGGGTCACATAGCTACCTGAACTTAGGTCTTCCTGCCTGCAAATCCAGCTCTGTATGCATTTGAACAGTATTCAATAATGTCTTAGAATAATTCTATGATATAAAGTGCTTACCATTATTGAATTATATGTTCTGTGGTCTATGGTCTCTTCTGTCTTAGAATCAATTGAAGAATCAAAGTGAATGACCTTAAAAATGTCATTTAACTTCACTGAGACTTTGTTTCCTATTCTGAAAATTTAATTGGCAAACCAATTAATTTCACCAAGAGTGCATTAGCATAATTATCTTCCCCCAACCCCTCTAAGAAAAATCAGTTTCATCTTTCATCATCTTTGTCAATCTGATGGATATGAGGTTATATCTATGTGGTTTCAATTCTTTTTTTCTCTTATTAACAATCTATAGTATTCTTTCATAGAGTTGTTGATAGTTTATATTTCTTCTTTTGAAAAGAAGATATCTTTTTACTATGTGTCTGTAAGGGACTGGTTCTTTTTTTCTGTATTTGTTTCAATTCTTTATATATTTTTGACATCAGATCTTTATCAGTGATATTTGCTTTGAATATTTTTCCTGACAGAATTTTGAACTCATTTCTAATCATCCTTTTCCCCTATGCATTTTCCATTCAAGATGAAGAGAACAGAACCAAACCATAAGGTAAAGCAGTCCTTCTCCATCATGATTGACTGCATAAGGAAATAACTAAACATCGCCTAATTGGTTGTTATGTACAGGAGCCAACGAGAGCATTTAAAGATATGATCCCTGCTCTTGCAACATTAATTCCCTCATGAAGGTTGTGTGTTTGATGCTGAGCCTCTTAAATGGTTGAAAAATTATCTCATCATCAACCAGTTATTATTTTATGGACACACTGAAAGCCCAACATCAATACCCTGTTAGACTTTGCACATCAAATAATCTAACTCACTCCCAAAGTAAAGGCATTGTGGCGCAGCTAGTGGAAACTAAGCATGCTTCAATACTCCAATAGATCTGTGATCTCATTAATACAGATATTCCATCCAACAGTGTAGATAAAGTCCATTCCTGACTCTTCATACCATGCTATTCCCATCCTATAATACAAAGGATCCATCCAACAAGGTACATGGGATCCCTAGTCATGATCTCCTGACATCACATGGCATCCCCACAGAATGTCCCTATCTATATACTTTACTCTTACTATAAAACCATTGTACCTCCTCCTCCAGACACATATCTCTTGGATGACATCATTTCTATATACAATTTACATAAATCTATTTTGTCCACCATGTGTCTCGTTGCCCTTTGTGTTATCCATAATTCTTATTCTACAAAGAATGTGCTGTTACACAATTCACAATGAGCATCTCCAGAAGAACAATGGTGTGAGCTTCTTGGGAATAGAGCCTGTGTCCTTCATTATCTTTGCATCTCTAGCATATAATAGAATACCTGGCACATTGTAAATGCTTAATAAATATTTGTAGACTGATTTATTGACTGACTAACTGAGAGGAAATATTGTTTCAGAGCCCTTCTGCTTAAACATTGTTGAAAGCTCCATGCATTTTCCTAAATTCAGATCAACGCAGACCTTTCTCATCTTCCTATCCAATTCTGGACCTGTTTCATCGTTCATCTGCAGCATCTGTC
The DNA here is from genome assembly GCA_028646575.1 of Pseudocheirus occidentalis. NCBI lineage: Eukaryota > Metazoa > Chordata > Mammalia > Diprotodontia > Pseudocheiridae > Pseudocheirus > Pseudocheirus occidentalis. Next base: position 23,122,299 of record CM053598.1, read on the forward strand.
CAAGATACACATAGGCTGAGCCAACTCTATAGGCTGACCATCTGACTACATATCAAGGCCTCAAACACCAAAGAGTTTCCCAAACGAGATCCAAAATCATTCAAGAGTCCAACCTAACTAACTACACAGTGAAAAACAAGGCAATGAAGAAAGCTCAAACAACCAGCCATGTAGAATAAATTGTTAAGGTTTGAAAGACAGAAATAGCACAAAAGTTCTCTGAGCCAGAATGGACCCTTCAACAATTCATTTACTCATCATGTAGTAAAAGAACAGGGAATCTGAAGTCAGATGACTGCTAAAATGGAAGCTTCTAGAGGGCAGCCAACGTGTTTTTGCCTTTCTTTGTATCCCAATGCTTAGCACAGTATTTGCACATAGGAAGTTGTGAATAAATACTTACTGACTGACCTAATTGTGGATTACTTAGAAGAACTAGGGCTGTATAGCCTAATAGAAGAAGGGGATTAGACTTATTCTGCTTGACTCCGTAGCCAAGACTTGGAGCAATTGGTGCAAATTATAAAGAGATATAATATCACTTCCTTCATACCACCTCCCAAGAGCTGATTGTTTGATTTTCAGTGTGAGCCTCAGAAATCAGTGAAAGCTACAAACCGGGGCTTGATTTCTAGTTTTGGTTGTCTAAATTTAAGAAAATGTCAGTAATACAGATTTTTTTTTCAGGAAACCAGTTATTAAGCATTTACCAGCACACCACTGGCTATATATAAAGGAAACCTTCCTAGCAATAAGACCTGTCCAGACATTGAATGGGCGCCCTCAGGAAGTAAATGAGCTCCCCTGTTTAGAACCATAAGACACTGAAAATAGAACTGGAAGGTATTTTGGAGATTATGTAGTTTATTCGCATCATTTTATAGAGGAACACTTTGGGTGAATGAGGAAAGCATGATAGCTATCTTAGAACATTTGAATGGTTATAATATGAAAGAAGCATTGGGGAGGAGTGCAGTGTGGTAGAAAGAGCATTGGCTCTGAAGTCAGAGAATCTGGGTTGAAGTCCCTCCTCTGACATTGATTACCTATGTGACCTTGAACAAGTCACTTAACCTCCATGGGCCTTAGTATCTCCATCTGTAAACTAAGGGAGATGGATTTAACGATTTCTGGGGCCTCTTCCAGCTCTAAATCTATTATCCTACAACTTTTTTCATTAGGTCACACATGATAGGTCAATGGTAGAGTTTTCAATGATATAAATTTAAACTTGATGTCAAGAAAAACTTTCTAACCATTAGAGCTATACAAAAGCAAAATGGGACTTCTTAGAAGGTAGTAGCTTCTCCTGCTACCTTCAAGCATAATCCAAATGACCACTCATTGGGGATGTGATAGAGGGAAAAATTGTTGTCTAGCTACAGATCAGACTAGAGAGCCTTTGTGCTCCCTTCTCCCTGGCATTTGTGATACGTGTGCAAATGTAAGAGGTCACTTGGCCTTCCCAAGCCTCAATTTTCCCCAATGAGAAATGAAGGGATTGGACCAGGTGTTCTCAGAGGCCTCTCCCAGTTCTAACTCTGATGATCCCAGGTTAAAAGTAAGATCTGTAAAGAAATGAGGCTGAGGAAGTGAGGCCTTGAAGATATCTCCCAATCCAGGTGGGCATTTCTCAGCTCATCAGCATCCTTTTAAAAATGTGATGCCATGTCATCAAATTGGATATTCATGCCAAATTCCTCATGTTATAGTGTCAGAAATAGCAAGTTGGAAGGTCATCGTTAGAAATTTCCTCTTCTACTAGCTGTGCAACCTTGGGCAAATCACTTAACCTCAATTGCCCTACCTTCCCCACTCCAAAAAGCAAAAAAAAAGAACTTTCCTCTTCTTTAACCTCTTAATCTGTGATCTCATGAATGTGGGTACTCATCCCGCAGTGCATATAAAATCCATACCTGTCTATTCATCCTATGCTATTATTCCCCTTCAGCAACTGTCATCTCAACAAGCTACACAAGATCCCTATTTATGGACCATAGGATCCCAAAAGTCTCTAGTGGAGTGCCTTGAACATATTGAGCAATTAATGATATTTGATATTTTTGTCAAAAAATAATAAGCCTCTCATCCTTTGGGGAGAGAATTCTACTTTAGCACCTATAAACACCATATTGGGGTGCTTTACTGAAAGGAGATATATGAGACCGTTTATTCACTCCTAAGAAGGGAGTTCCTTTATTTATATAACTCAATACCTTCTTAACCCCTACTTGCCATAAAGACAGTGTTTTATGTGGAGATATAAAAGTTTAAAGTCCCCTGGATTGCTATTGTTCCTTTGATAAATTTTTATACACTATTTTCTTTATTCTTCCAGAATACTAACAATTATAGTAACCCTGAATCATGAGATCTCAGAGTTAGAAGGACCTTCACATGCCATATAAATTCAACTTGGACATAACCAGATATCCCCCTGATGGTATCCCAAAAAGTGGTTAACTAGCTTCTGCTTGAAGCACTAGGTTCAAATCAAAGCCTCTTGTGCTTACTACCTGTGTGATCTTGAGCAGGTGATTTCACTTCTCTGAGTCTCAGTTCCCCATCTATAAACTTAGAGACTGACTGATGACCTCTAAGGTTCATTCTAGTCTAGATATATGATCCTATGATTCTAGAGAGGAAGAACCCACTTCCTCTTCAGGTGACTTCAAATCATTCTCATTGCTAAGGTTTTCTTTACCCAGATCTCTAATCTGGGGTAAACCCACACCATGGCCCTCAATTCCTCCCTCTGGGGCCAAGCAAACCACATGGCAGTCCCTCACATTCCTGAAGAAACCCTATTATGTCCCTCCCAAGACTTTTCTTCTCCAGGTTAAAAATGCCCTTAAACAGCACTTTCAACCAATCCAACTATTTCACTGTCTCAAGGCCCTTTATCATTCTGGCCACCTTCTTCTGAATGCTTTCCAGATTATCTTAATTAAGATATCTTAATGATATTAAAATATCATTCTTAAAATGTAGCAGCTATGGTCTGACCAGGGCGCTGTAAAAAAAACTAGATAGACAGACAAATAAGACAATGGATGGATGGATGGATGCATAGATGGATGGATGGATGGATGGATGGATGGATGGATGGATGGATGGATGGATGGATGGATGGATGAATGGATGGATAGGTATACCATTTTCTGAACATTATGTTTCGCTTAAAATAGACTATGATTGAAAGGCAATATGGCATAACATAAGTTGGCATACTCAGAGTCAGAAAAACTGGTGTTCAAATGCTACCTCAGACACATACCACTTTCTTATCCATCTTCCTAGATAGATCATCATTGGGTTCTACCATAGTCTCTCTTCTCTTTTCTCTCCTCTCTAAACTTTCTCTTTATGATCTCATCAGTTCCCATGTTTTTAATTATCTTTTCCTTTTTTTAATTTTTTTTTTACTTTTTTTGGAGGGCAATTGGGGCTAAGTGACTTGCCCAAGGTCACATGGGTAGTTTTTGTGTGTGTGTATTAAGTGTCTGGGTCGGATTTGAACTCAGGTCCTCCTGACTCCAGGGCTGGTGCTCTATTCACTGCACCACCTAGCCGCCACCCCCATGTGTTTAATTATAATCTCCATGCAAATAATTCACAGATCTTCATGTCATATCCAGCCCTAGTCTCTCCTCTAAGCCTCAGCCCTGCATCCCTAGATTCCTGTTGGAAATTACCAACTGGATGTCCCAGAGCCATCTGAAACTCAATATGTCCAAATCTGAATCCACTCTTCTTCCAAATACCCCTGTTACTAAACAGTCATAGATGTATTGTGATTTATATTACTGGAGAAAAAGTCCAAATTGATGAGACCACACACACACACACACACACACACACACACACACACACACACATTTAGGGAGGTGGGTATTACAAATCTAATCAAGAGAGTTTTAAGGGAAAGGAAGGGAGAGGGAGGAAAAGTGCCTTGGTAGATAGATCCACAAAGTAAGATGCCACATAGACAGTAGCTAAAGTGTTTTTTTAAAAATCAGAGTAGAAAGGCTAAAAAGTTAATGGGACAAAAATGAAAGAAAGGAAACAACCATAAAAAACCAATGCCTTTTGATGTCTATAAACAAGCACACACATTATAGGTACCAAGCAAAGTGAATAAGAGATCCTAATGCAGAGACCGATTCAACATCAAGGACATCACTGAGATTTGGTGGATGGCATTGAAGGCTGAACTATAGCTCTGGAAGGGTATACATATTTGGGGTAGCTAGGTGTTACAGTGGATAGCGCAGGGCATGGAGTTCAGGAAGAACTGAGTGCAAATCTAACCTCAGACTCTTACTAGCTTTGTGAACCTGGGCAAGTCTCTTAACCTCTGTCTGCCTCAGTTTCTTCCTCTGTAGATGAAGATAAAAATAGAACCTCTCCCCCAATATTCAAATTGAGATTCAAATGAGATAATAATTGTACAGTACTCGGCACACATAGCAAGTGTTATATTAGCAATTACTGTTGTTGTTGCTACATATTTTTTCAAAGAGAACAGGATAAGTAGAGGAAGTGGGATAAATCAATCCATGTAAAGAAATCCAAGTAACCAAGAACTGCAAAGGAAAGCACAATGGAGAGTTTTTTAGTTAAGACTAAGAGAGACAGGAATGGACATGGAATTGTCATCATACTAGAGTGGTCCTCAAACTGTGATCCAGGGGATCTGCAAGGTCAAAGCTATATTCATAATAACTCTGAGGTTTCTAATAAAGTAAATATTGATAGATAGGGCCTATATAAACAAAAGCTCTTTGGAAGGGTCTGTAAATGCTGTACATATATATATATATATATATATATATATATATATAGAGAGAGAGAGAGAGAGAGAGAGAGAGAGAGAGAGAGAGTGTATATATATGGTGTATAAATAAGTGGTATATATAAAAATATATAAATATTATATATATATAAATGGAGACTAAAAAGGTTGAGAATCATTGTTTTGGACTGACTGCACATCAGGTAGGAAATAGATGAAGATTTAAGGAAAAGGCCATGAGGCTGGTGTGGAGGCATGGAAGGAAATGGTGGTGAGGGGGGATTTATTATCTAGACATCTACAGGAGTCATGGACTAACTTAGTTTTTTTTAAGATGTATACACGCACCATATTCCACAATACATTCCAAATGGAAGCATCATCTTAATTTTAAAGATTGTGCTATTAAAATTTTTTGAAGAGAAACAGATCGTATATCTCTTGCAGATACAGGTACAACAAGAATTCTTAACCAGGGATAGAGGCAATTACAAAAGAAAAAAGGAAGTGGTTGAATGGTCAAAAAAATCTTCACACCAAATTTTTCTGATAAGAATTTCATATCCAAGATCTATAAAAAATCAAGAAATTGTATCTGTGAATATATGCATAGATATGACTAAAAGCCATTATCTAAGAGAGAAGTGGTCAAAGAACATGAACAATTCTCAAAAGAATGACAAACTATTAACAACCATATGAAAGAAGGCTTCAAATCACTAGTAAGAAGGAAATGGAAATCAAACCAACCCTGAGGTTTTGCCTCGCTCCTTGAGAACTGGCAAAAATGAAAAAAGATTAGAATTGACCACAATGGAGAGCCTGGAGAAAGAAAAGCATGCTGGTACATTGTTGGTGGAGCTATGAATCCACCAGCACAATATTTCTGGGAAACAATTTGAAATTATGCAAATAAAGAGACTAAAATATCCATATCCTTCAATCCAGAGATTCCATCATAAGGTTTATACCCTAGGAAGGGCAGTTAGGTGGCACAGTGAATAGAGTGCCAGTCCTGAAGTCATTAACCTTCATCTTTCTGAGTTCAAATCTAGTCTTACACTTACTAGCTGTGTGACCCTGAGCATCACTTCACCTTGTTTGTCTCAGTTTCCTCATCTGTAAAATGAACTGAGGAAGGAAATAGCAAACCACTTCATTATTTTTGCTAAGAAAACCCCAAATAGGGTCACAAAGAGGTGGAAGTGACTGAAAAATGACTGAACAAAACACCCTAAAGGGGCCATTGATAAGAAGAAAGTTCCCCTATATTTATAGCAGCATTTTTTATGATAGTGAAGAATGAGAAAGAAAGTAGATGTCCATCGATTGGAGAGTGACTAAACAAATTGTGGTCTATGAATGTAATAGAATATAACTGTGCCATAGGAAATGACAAATGTGATTAATACACAGAAGCATAGAGAGATCTATGTGAATGAATGCAGAGTAAAGTGGAGCCAAGGCGGAGAAATACACACACATACATATATATGACTACAACAAAGTGAACAGAAAGAACCACCTCACACAAAAAGTTAAAAATAGAGTGAATATGGAAAATGATAAAGAACAAGCAGGGCTCCAAAGGATACATATAAAAAGACACCTTCACTCTGTACCTTTAGAGAAGGGTGAGGAGGCATCCACAAGTGTCATACGTTACACGTATTTTCAGACTTTTTTTGATATATTAGTCAGTAATGTTGACTTTTTTTTAAATCTTCTCTTGGGAAGGGGCAGTTAAAAATACTTTGTTATAAGGTGTGACTTGGAGGAAAGGAAAAGGATAGTGGGGGAAATTATGGTGGTATTGAATAAAACAAAATATATCAATAAAAAAAGTTATTTTAAATTACGTGTATTAAAGGTAGAAATAGGACAGACGATGTAAGGCAGATACAAAAATATGGCATTATCTCATAAGAAAAATGCTCAAATTCTGAGTGAGCTGAGGCTGGGAAGGATTTTTTTTAGCTATATTTGGGGAAAACAGGAGAATCTGAGAAGGGCTAGGGTGTCTTCTTGGGGGTGGATGGAATGATAATAAACAGGAAGAAGGTGGGGCTTCTTAACTCTAATTTTGCTTCTGCTTTCTCTGCCAAGGAGAATGAACTTCAGACTGAAAATGAAAGAAGAAAAATGGCTAAAGGGAGTTGATACCCAAGATGAACAGAGAGATAGGTCAACATGCCAAAGCTGTCCTTGGTGAATTCAAATCACCAAAATCAACTGAACTATATCCCAGAAGAATATGACGGATATCAAGCCTTTGGCAATGATCACTCACTGGAGGACAATACTTAGATTGCAGATTCTACAATCTATTATTAACTGGATGGTGAGTGAACATATAGAAAAGGAAATAGTGATCCAAATAAGCCAGAATGACTTCATCAAGAAAAGGTTGTGCCAGACTAACCTCACTTTCTCTTACAATTGGGTCCTAGACTGGAGGATCAAAGGAATGCTAATAAGAATGGTCTACCTAGATTCAAAAAATATTTGACTAAATTTCTCAAAAAAAGAATAGGCTCCTACCTGCAAAGATAGTAGGGTCCCCATCGGAGGAGGTCTCTAAACACAAATTAGATGACCACTTCTCAGGTATGTGGTGGAAGGAATACCTATTCAAGTAAATATTCAATGAGATCTCAGCTTCCAAGTTCCCCTCCAACTCAAGGATTCTTTGTGAGATGAGTAGAGACTTCATTCAAGATCTGTAGCATTTCTTATACAAATACAAAGAAGTAGATGTCATAGAACACAAAAGTTCAGAGGTTCGTAGCTATTGATTCAGGAAGGACCTCAGAAGTCATCTAAGCCAATTGTCTCATTTTAGAAGTGAGAAAAGGAAGACCCAAAGAAGGAAAGCATATTTGCCAAGTTCACACTGACCTTCTACCTCCAAAACCACATTCTTACCACTAAACCACACTGCCTGTGTGCTTATAATGACATGTAAGGTTGCTGTATAACTTTAAATTGACATATAATTTCAGTCTACTCCTGAGTCTTGTTATCTCAGGCAAACACATCTGACAAAGAAAGTCATCTCTTTGTATTAAATCATAGAACTTTAGGTTATAGGACTTCATAAGTCACTTAGATTTAATGGAGGAAGAAGCTGAAGACCAGAGTGGGTAACTGACTTAACCACAATTATGCAGGAAGTGGCAGATCCAGGACTGGATCCCAGATTCTGATTTCAAATCCAGTGTGCTCATTCATTCAACACATTTATTGGGCACCTGCAATATGCTGCATTATTTGGGGAATATGAACCCATATGTCTTCAAGATGCTATGATGGTACCCATCTACCTAGTGACAACTAGGTATGGGCTAGATAAGAACTGTACACTAGTAATAACTATAATAATATTATAGCAATACCTAGCATTTATGTAGCACTTTAAGCTTTGCAAAGTACTTTTGTTATGTTAGCTCATTTGATCCTCATGACAATCCTATGAAGTAGGTGCTTCCTCATTTAGCAAATGAAGAAACTGGAGCCAACAGAAGTTAAGGGATTTGCCCAGGATCAGGTAGCTGGCAAGTCTCTGGGGCTGGATTTGAACTCAGGTGTTCCTGATTCCCAGTCCAGCACTCTATCCACCCCTTGTCACCTGGCTAATAACAAAATTGAATCTCAGGGAAATTCAGTGACATCCCCAGTGTCACACAACTACTATTTACCTGTGCTGTGGCTCAAACACAGATCATTATAAAGCCAAGCACAAGCAGCTTTCCAGAGGGCTGCTGCTGTGAACAGCTTCAAGGTTCTGATTATACAGTATAGTGAATTCTCTATTTATTCAGTAATAAACTAAGACAAAACATGGACAGAAATCAAAGTACAGCATGCACAATATTATGACATAACAAGTTGTCACTAAAGTGGCCATACGGTTTTCACCAAAGTGGTCATATAGTTTTAAACAAAAGATATCATTCAGTAAGTCCTTAACTCAATCATCCTTAAGGAGAAGGCCTTCTTAAGGGACACAAAGTACAAAGATCAAAGTTCTCTACCCCCTAGATCATAGCAAATCATAAATCAGTAAATCTTCTCAGTCAGCACTATGTACCCAAGGACAAGTCTTTTCATCTTAGCTCAAGGCTGGCTCTCAGATTCTATAGTTCCTCTTCCATGGTCCCAGTTCCTGCCCGAATCTACCCAACTGTCACCTGGATTCAAAGGCAGGTAGCTCTCAGCAACTTGTCTGGCTCCTCATCCAGTGACCAATCCATCTCAAGTCCTTCGTAGTTCCTGTTTCTTAGAAAGCAAAGCTTAACAGAGCCAAAACAACATTCATACACATTGCTGTATATGCTGATGCATACACATCATCAATTCACTATCTACCTGTGAAATCACAAGAGACCCAAAAACCAGGTCGGAGAAGTCAATTCAAATCATGAACACAGAAATCAACACAGATCCACAAACAAAGTCCAAGAGGTCATCCCAAATCATCAGTAAATTCCTAGGACCTCCAAAACCCTCCTCCAGGGATTCTGTAAAAAGACAACCAGAAAATCCTCTTTCGGGGTTTCCAGTAATGTCCCAGGGCTTCTGTACAAAGTATTACAAACAAAAATCAACACAGACAGAACAGATAGAGTGCTGGGATACCACAAGTTTTCTCCTTCTCAATTCTGCTACCACAAGAGTTCTCTTCTCAGTTCTGCTCTTTCCTAGCTTGGGCTTCTCCTTATATATGGTTATTAGCTCCTCCCCTTCCAGTTGCATCAGCAACAGTGGTTCACGAGTTGTGGGGTTCACAAATTCTGCTTCTTAACAAAGACTTGATATAATCATGGGCAAGGCTTAGAAGAAATTTGAACTGAAACAAGGTGCTAAGTATTTCTTTGCTTGCCATTATAATCATTTGGCTTGGATTCCAGCACTCTTCTGGTCAGTCAATACAAATTTATTAAGCATTTACTATGTGTTATACACTAGACAATATCTCTCTTAGATAGAGATATTATGCACTACAAAATAAATACAGTACCACCTACCCAGGAAACACCTGGTAATATTAACTGACAATAGTCATTTTTGTTTCTTCTTTTTTTAAACATGATTTGATTGCCTGGGACAAATCCTATTGAAATATAGTGGAGACACGTGGTAAATGAGGTAAATGGTCTTTTTCAGATTAGGAGCAAAGATTTCAACTGGAAAGGACCTTGGAAGGTCACCAAGTCCAACCTGCTCAGGACAGAGATGAGGAAACCAATCCCAAGAGAAGAGAAATGAGTTACCCAAGGTCACATGGGTAGTACAACACTCTTTGTACTGTATGAAGATTATTAAAGGTGTTAGAGGAAAAGGAGCCTCTGGAAAAAGAGTAATCAAATCCGTGAAAGCTTACTCAATATACTTATCAGTTGCCCTAAGGATCGTGATCTGCTCCAGTCCTAAGAGCAATTTTTTCTCCTGCCAACACGGAATCCAGGACCCTCTTGGATATGTGGAACACTAGGGAAACATTCTATTTGGTTTCTAACATTGTAACAAATGCTTCCTAGAGAGAGTGAAAAGAAGCCTAAGGCATCTTACTAAATTATAACTTTATAGAATGAAGGGAAATATCATTGGAGAGGAAAAACTCTGCTTGAGTTAGGACAGTGAATTCAAAACTGAAATTTCTGCATTTCTCAAGAGTCAGGGCATTGTGCCAGCCATGTTCATTCCTGAGAAGAGAGCCTCCCAGTTGCTGATACTATATTAGATGGAGAGGAAGAGACCAGTTTCTCCTACAGTTGGTATTTCTGAAGATAAGCACAAAAAACTAACTAGAAATAGATTTCATGACCAAGTTATCCTGGGAACTTTTTCATGAGTCCAATTTTCCCTCTAAAAATCTCCAGTCTCCAAAATCTCCACTGCCAAGAAGAAACAATATGGTAAAAAGACAAAGAAAGCTAGAAGACAAAATGAGAAATTGTTCTAAATGTTTTATACTGATGTTGAGTCAGAAACTGTGTCCCTTATGCTTAGATCCCCCAGCAGAGAACAAAGGACAGATTTTTGGATTTGGAGTCAAAGGACATGAAATTAGACCCTGGACTGTCTCTGTGAACACCTGTGTGAGGACAGGCATAAGCACAGATAATTCAAGTCAGCAATTATTTATTAAAGACCAGTTATTTTATGCCAGGTACTGGGGATGCAATAACAAAGAAAACAGGCCTTGCTCTCAGGGAGATTACTTTCTACTAGAGGAATATGATAGATATATAGATAGATAGATAGATAGATAGATAGATAGATAGATAGATAGATAGATAGATAGATAGATAGATAGATAGATAATCATAATTGTAGTCCAAGGAAAACTGAAACAGGAGAAGGAACTCACAACCATGGAAATCAAGGAAGGCTTGACAAAGAAGATGATGCCTTAGCTAAGTCTTCGAGGGGTTTTTGAGAGGTGCAGATGATGAGAGAGAGTAGTCCAGGTATAGGAAAAGGCTGATGTAAATGCCTAGAGGTGGGAAATGGGATATCAAGTGTGGGGAATGACTAATAGTCCATTTTGACTGGAATATAGAGTTTATAAAGGGAGGTTCATACAAAACAAATTTGGAAAAATAGATTGAACCATATATAGAGGACTTAACTACCAAGCTAAGTGGCATAATGGGTAGAGTGGATGGAGTCAGTAAGACCTGAGTTCAAATTCTGCTTATGACACTTACTTAGCTGCGATACCCAATTCAAGTTATTTTGCCTCCCTGCCCTCAGTTTCCTTATCTATAAAATTAGGCAATCATATGTGATGACTTCTAAAGCTTCCTTGTAGCTCTAAATGTGCAATTTTGTGATCTTATGGCATTGCTGATATCCCCTCCTCTTCACGCTCTCTCCTTCCCACTGCTTTCTGGTTCTCCTTGTTTCATTGGCTGCTCATGTTATCTTCTGCTTCCTAGGAGTGGTTGTTCCGCAGGACTTTCGGACTGGGACTCTTTCCCCCTCTTTCTCTACATCCTCTCTCAGAGACATCATCAACTACAGTGGCTTCAACTATCATCTCTATGCACATGACTCTCAATATAGCTAAAATAGAACTTATGGTTTTCCCTCTCCAGATTCTCCTATTTTTTTTTGTTCAGATTCCGTCATCTCTCCCCTACTTAGTTTGCCAAAATTCATAACCTAACAATCAGCCTTCACTAATTTCTTTCAATTACAGATGTTGTCTCATCAGTAGCCATGTCTTTTTCACTCTGGCTTCAGAAGACAACTCACTACTCTAATTCAAGTCCTCATCCCATCTCACATGGACTAAGCTAATACTCTCCTAATTGGTTTCCATATCTCACCTTCCCCCTGCCTTGTGGCAGTGGCTCCCCAATGTCTTCAGTGGACTCCCTCCCATCTCATGGAATCTCTGGCTCCCTTCAAAGCATGGTTCTGGAACTGCTTCTCACACCTGCACTTTTCTGATTTCCCTCAGTTATTAACAGTTTCTCAACCTTGAAATTGCTTTATTTTCCTTCATAATTTAATTTACTTTATATTCATTATCTGCTTACTTATATATACATTCTATTGCCCTAGTAATATGTAAGTTCCTTGAGAACAGGGGCCATTCTGCTGTCATATTTTGACACCCAGGGCCTGGCACACAGTAAGCACTTAAAATATAAAATAAAATAAATTTCGTTGAATGAGCCAGAGAAGTGAGAGTCCCCAAAAATGTCCCCTGACACAGGTCTCTGGCACAAATTTGCAATAATCCAACAATGGATAACACAAATGCAGGAAGGGAATAAGCATTTATATAGCACCTACTATATACTGGGCACTAAGAGCTTTACAAATCTCTCATTCAATCCTCACAACAACCTTGAGAGGTAGGTGCTCTTATTATCCCCATTTTACAATTCAGGAAACTGAGGCAAACAGAGGTTAAGTGACTTGCCCAGGATCACATAGCTAGGAAGTGTTTGAGGTTATATTTGAATTCAGGTCTCCTGCACACCAGGTCCAGTGCTCTACCCACTGCACCACCCTGCTGCCCCAAATAGGTAATGTGTGGGATAAAGGAATCAGGACTCTAAAATCTCAACAGCCTGACTCAAATGCTGGGTTCTAACTAGCAAGATGGAATTGGATGGCTGGAAATCCCTGTGCTTAAGTTAAAAACAATCACTTCAAAAAGGATATTTTGAAATCGAGCTGTCTTAACAGCAGGTCATGTTTCAAATAGCTAGAGATTTCCATTAATTCCACACTCAGTCTGAGTCAATGCGAAATATAGCTATCCAAAAAAGTAATGTCATTTCAGGTGGTGCCAACTGAAATGGAGCAAACTAGACAATGATAACTCATGGAATCATTGATTCTTAAAGCTGAAAGTAGCCTTAGGGAGCTATGCGGTCCCACCTGCTACATTATTTAAGAGTTCCCTCTACCCTTCTTGAACAGGAGCTCATCTGGCTCCTGAATGCTTCCAGCTATGTAGGATTCACTATATCCTAAAGCAACCCACTCCATTTTTGGTCCGGTTCTCAATGTTAAAAAGTCCTCACTCACGTAAAGCCAAACTCTGCCTTCCACCCATTATTCCTTAGTCTACCCTCTGGAGCAGACCACAATAATTGTGATGTCCTTTCTACATGAAAACCCTTAGAATCTTTGAAGACAGAAATCACCCCCAACTCTTTTCTTCTTTAGGTTAAACACCCCCCATTCTTTCCACTGTTCATGACATTCTGTGGATACCTCTGAACATATCCTTTTTACTTACTCAATTTCCTTCTTAAAACCTGGTACCAGACACTATTCAATAGATTCTGTCAGATAAGGCACTATTCTTCCACTCAAGGAGCTTACGCTTTAATGGATAGACTACATTCAGACAACTACCTAAAAACAAAATGTATATGCCACAGACTGGAGATTGTCAATGGAGTGAAAGCACTAACAAGAAAGGCTTTTTGTAGGAGACAGGATTCTAACTGAGACTTAAAGGAGCCAGGAGATAGATATTGAGGAGGGAGAGTATTCCAGACATGGGGAAGAGCTAGTGAAATGGCCAGAGTCTGAAGATAGAATGCCTTCTGGGAACAACCAGGAGTGCAGTGTCACTGAGTCACAGGGTTCCCTCCATGGAGTAAAATGTTAGAAGACTGGAAAGGGTGACCAAGAGCCACTGGAGTTTATTATGGATGATCTTATCAGAGCTGTGCTTTAGGAAGATTAATCTGACAGGATGAACTGTAGTGGGGAGAGACTTGAGACAGGCAGATTTCTATAGTCCAGCTGTGAGACATTAAGGCTATGCACCTGAATGGTAGCCCTGTCAGAGGAGAGGAGTACACAAGAGAAATGTTACAAGACTTGGCAACTGGTTGTTAGGGGTGGGGGAAGAGTGTGAAGAGGTAATGCTGACACTGAGGTTGTGAGAGCCTGGGTGACTGGGAGGATGATGGTATCCTCAACAGTGATTAACTAAAGAGATTATCAAGGAGAAGAGACTTATCGACAGTGTCAAGGGCTACAGAGAGGTTAAGAAGGATGGGGACTGATAAAAGGTCATTAGACTTGGCAATGAAGGGATAATCATTAACTTCGGGGATTGAATGATGAGCTCAAAACCTAGACTTCAGAGAGTTCAGAAGAGAATGAGAGGAAGTGGAGGCACCTATCAAAGGTGATTTCTCAAGGAGTTTAAGTTCAAGGAGGAACTTAAAGGAGCAAAGATATGGTGATAGAGGGAAGACGCCATTTTACAATTTCCATCAGTGTATCCATTACCTTATAAAGCTTTTCTCTTCTCCCTTGGCTTCTGTGATACTACTCAGTACTTCTACCTATTAAACAAATCCCTTTACTGTTTCCCCTTTCTCCTCCCACCTCTGATTACAGATATCATCCAAAATTCTTCCCCTCTCTTCTCTGGGCACTCTCTCCCTTGGCAATTTCATCCCTTCTCATCCCTTGTTCTGATCATGACCTCCAGGCATATGGCCCCAAAGTCTTTCTCTTCACCCAATCTCTGTTGAGCTCCAACTGCACAATGGGCATTTCTATTTGAATTTCTCATGAATAACTCAAACAGGTATCAAACTCATCCTTTCCCCTCCTGAGTCAGCTTTTTCTCCTAATTTCCTTTGTTTGCTTTTTTAATAAGACAAGTCCCTTGAGAAGAGGGACTGTCCTTTCAAGTTGCCCAGTCCATCAGCAAGCATTTATTAAGCATTTGCTATGGACATAACACTGAGGTTGGTACAAACAAATGGGAACAAAAGCACTCTCTGCCCTCAGGTAGATTGTAGTCTAAGGAGGGAAGACCACACCCATCTGAGGAAACTGAAAATTGGAAGGGGTAAGGGATATACCCAAAAAAGGGGAACAGTGGCAATATCCCGAGAGCCTAGAACAGAGCCTGGAGAGACATGAAGGATGTCTGGCCTGAACCCTTCTCCAAAAGGGACGTCTTGGCATTCACATCTCCTACAACAGAACCGTCACATAGTGGGTGTTGTGGTGGGGGGGGGGGTTGTGTTGTTATGGTTGGTCCTCTTGGTCACCCAGACATCAAAGATCAATTACTATCCTGCATCTTCCTTCATTCTCCTGAGAAACTGAGTACAGCCCATTCAGCACCAAATGTAGAAGAGACCCAGGACAGATCTCTAAGTATCTCTGCCTCCAAGGCTTCCACTATTCCCATGACAAAAAGTCAGGGCATCTTTGGACCCCACCCCCACCCCCTAGTAATCCTCTTCATTAGATCAAACCCTCCTCATCTCAAATCACACCAACACTGGCAGAAGGGAATATAAACCATTGTGAACCTGAGTATTGACTTAATTCCACTGATTTACTTAATAATCCACTGATTAATTCCACTGATCAGATAAAATAATTTATCTGATATTCATCTGATACCCAGAAAACATGACCCTTTTCTGGCACTTGGATTTTCTCTATCAGTTTATCTGCCACAGTGCCTGAAATTCCACCATTAAAGATACATTCCTTTGAATTAAGCAAAGGTTCCTATTCACAGTCTTCTTTTATATGCAAATATCCAGAAGGGTCAACATCTACATCTTTTTTACTCCCCCTTCTTCAGAGGGATTCAGTGGCTGGTATGTTTTCTTTTGTTACAAGGAAAGACATTGCCTAACCTTTTCAGTTAGATCTTGTGGTTTGTCCTCTGTGCTGGAAGAGGACCAAAATGACATCACAATTAGATCTACAGCTCAGCTGAAGGAATTCAGATGGCTCCCTGCCAAGGGGCCCACCAGGCCCAAGAGCCACCATCCAAGGGAAGCCTTGCCGCAAAAGCTAGCTTTCTGTAGCTCTCAACGAGCATTCCCAGGAGCCCAAGAGCCTTAAATAAATACTATTTTTATGTCTTCACTTCAGCACACATACTTTCTCTGCAGACAAGTGTGAGCTGCCAACTTCTCCCTCTGTTTTTAATCCCTGTTACACCAAAGGGGAATAAATGTCTGCTAACAACAGTTCATGTAAAGTGGAAAGTTGAATACTCCTCCTTCCTCTCTCTTATCCTCCCCTTTTCCCCTTCTAACCTTCTTCCTACCCTCTTTCCTACTTGTTCTCTTCCTCCCTTCTCCCCTCATCCCTCCCTTATCTCCTTATCCCTCCTTCCCTTTGCCTCTTCCCTTCTTCCCATCTTTCTCCTTTCTTTCCATCTTCTCCCTCCTCCCCTATTTCCTCTTAAGCTCTCCCTTCTCTCTCTCCTAGCCACTCCCTTATTTCTCTTTTAACATCTCCCTTTCCTTCTCTCTTCTTGCACTCCTAACCACTCTCCTCTTATCCTCACAAGCTTATAGCCCCTTCCACTAAACAGCAAAACTCCATAATACAGGGTGTGAAACAAAGACTTCACCAAACACTTTAGAATTAAGTACTTTGAAATTTTGAAAGGTGACAGGCTCCTGCCATCTTTAAAAACCTTGACTTGGATGTGCTCCATTCTGTAATAAGCAAGTAGTCTTATGTCCCTTCCTGCCCCTCCAACTCATGGTATAGAAGGAAGATTAGAGGTTTGGATTCTGGAGAAAACTGAGTTTGAATCTGACCTATTATGCTGACTATATATCCAATACAACCAATCATAGAGCATCATGATCAGAAAGGAGCTCAAGGGCCATCATCTTGTCCAACTTGTACCTGAACAAGAACCTGACAAGTGGTCTCCCATCTTCTACTTGAAGACCTCCAGTGAGGGGGAGCCCACAACCCCCTGAAGCAGCCAGCCCATTCTACTACTGGACAGCTCCATCTGAAGGGAGTATTGCTGCTGTTGCTGCCGCTGCATCATTCAGCCATGTCTGACTCTGTGACTCTTTGAAGTTTTCTTAGCAAAGATACTGGAGTGCTTTGCCATTTCCTTCTCCAGTTCATTTTCCAGATGAAGAAACTGAGGCAAATAGGGTTAAATGACTTGCCCAGAGTCACTCAGCTAGTAAGTGACTGAGGTGAGATTTGAACTCAAGAAGATGAATCCTCCTGACACCAGGCCTAACACTCTATCCACTGTACCATTTAGCTCCCCAAAGGACATTCTGCCAATAGAAAACAAGTTGTTCCTTACAGTTCTTTTTTATTTATCTCCTCCTAAGCCTCAGTTTCTCCATCTGTAAAAAAGTTTAATGGTACTTGAACCTCATTAGTAAGGGCTTAATAAATGGTTTTTGATTGATAATTGTGATCATTAAACAAGATGTGGAATGAGAAGTGTTCAGCATATCCAAAAGCAATGTCAGGACAAGCTGGCTGACACTGAGAGCTGCCCTAAGGTGACATGGAGAGCCTAGAGGTCTCTAAGCAAAGGCTTCAAGTTAGGATTCCTAAGAGGAGAATTCCTGATAGTGTGGTTTGGATTGGGCCTCTGAGATCCCCCCAACCCAGAGATTCTGGGATCACATAAACACTCACTTTCATTCTTATTGTTGTGTCTTTTGGTTCTCATATCTCTGCAACACAAAGAAATCTTGCAGCTTCTCCTTTAACTACCCTTACTCTGTTC
>CM053598.1:23140620-23150997 GCA_028646575.1 Pseudocheirus occidentalis
GGAGAGGAGAGGAGAGGAGAGGAGAGGAGAAAGGAAATTCTATGAGCATGGTGAAAATACTGTAGCATCATCCAATTAAGACTGTTGGTGAACCAGAGAGAGCATGGGGGTTCAGATTCCAGGCCTGTTACTAACCGTATGTCTTTAGGCAAGGCACTCCCCTTTCTGGGCATAATTTACTCATCTACAAATAACCATATGCTCTTGTCCGTAAGAAATACCAAATGCAAAGAATTCGTTGGAGCCAACTAAGCTTCAGACTTCCATTTCTGAAAGCTGTTGTACTTTGTCCAGGTTCTCCCCCTTGCCTCAGTTACTACAAGTAGCTTCACCTTTCTGCCATAACCACAGATAGTTTCACTTTTGTGTGTCCAGAAAGATGAGATTCAGGTGAAATGAGAGGCCTTCAGCGAACAGTTACCTAACTGGAGAAGTGATTTCTGAGGGACTTAAGTGCCACTTCATGGTTTCCACAGCTGCCTGCTCTTTCTGCCTTCCATCAGCAGCCACCAGATGTCCCAATTTTTATTCTCAAGAGGTCTGGCTTTTAGATACTCTAATGTCACCCCTTCTCCTTTCTTTGTCTGAGTTAAAAAGAGTTCCCAATCCTGAAAGGCTTTGAGCAGTACTACAGAGGGTGTATCCCAATAAACTGGTTATTTAATTAAAAAAAAAACTTTGAGTTGTCTGAGCTACCAGCCAGAAAATTCTGTTTATCTTACAGCAAAGGGAGAACATATATCTGAACTGATGCAGAGTCAAGGAAGCAGAGACAGGGAAGCAATGCAAAAGAACAACAGAAAAGGAACCTTATATAATGACCATGGTCTTCCCCAAAGAAGTAATGGGGAGATGCCCCCTCCCTTACTTGTGGAGGTGGAGGACTATGGGTGTGGAAGGGTGCATGGGCTGTCAGACTGTTAGCTTCACTGAACACTTTTTCTCTTTTTTTTTTTATTCTTTGTTACCAGGCATAGTGTACAGAGTAGAGGAGAGAGGGGTGTATTCAAAACTGAAGGTGATATAAAAAAGTAAGTACATCAATAAAAAGCAAAACAAATTTTTAAAAGCCAGATGTTCTCTAAGGTCCCATGATCCCAAAGCCCTCTCCCCCCCACACACACACACACAAGCAACAGCTTGGTGCCTCCGTTCTCTGAAATACTGGCCTTTTGGCCTGCCTCAGTGAGCTTAACACACTCCAGGAAACTGGGAGATCCCTGATGAAATCCTTCAGGCCATGTAGTACTGGGTAAGCCTAGAGCTCTCTAGACAAGAATTTGCACCTCTCCCTGGTATTATATGCCAATCCATGACCATTCCAGAAAAGAAACTGCCTAATGTCTCCCCTAAATCTTTCTGTTTCATTTTACCTTCATCCCTTCTTGTTCAGGCCTTCATTTTGGGGTCTGCAAAGTATTACGCACACATCATCTCATTTGGCCCTCAACGCAACCCTGTGAGGTTGGTGCTATTATTGTCCCGATGCTACCAAGGTGGAAAGCTTGGGCTGAGATGAAGCTAGTAAGTCTCTGGGACAGGGTTTCAATCCAAGGTTTCCTGGTTTTGCATAATCTGTCCAATATGCCACATTGCTTCTCAATATTATTGAATATCATGATGACAGAGTCAAAGATTCCTTCTTTTAGATCTGTAAAGGACCTCAGAATTTGCCTAAATCCGAAGCCAACATTTTACAGATGAAGAAACTGAGGTCACCCAAATAGTGTCAGAGATATGATTTAAGCCCAGGAACTCTGGGTTTAGTAAATATTGATTGATTGATTGATTGATTGATTGATTGATTGCTCTCTGCCTCCAGATCGTTATTTGTTCCACCATACCACATGGTCTCCTATAGTCAAAGTCACCTCCACCCCAGTCATCACCTATCCCCCATGGAGGAGTCAAGCTACCCAGTGGCAAAGCATTTCTTAAAGGGATTCTCCACCTTCTAACTTCATGCCAACTTATGAAAGTTATTTTACAAGATCAAAAACACAGCCACAGAAGCATCCATACACATGATGTTTCAGGCATGGGTAACCCCTTGCCTTACAGGTTCACGCTTGCTCTCCATAAGCATGGCATTAAAGGGTACAACCAGTCCAGCATTCCCATCTTGGCTTCCCTTTGCCTCAGCACCGCTGCCCAAAAAAGGAACATCCTGACCATATCTTATCTTCTCCTGGAGAATAGTTCAATGTGCTTTTTATAGCTTAGAAACTCTCTGAATTCCGAGCACGACATTGCCTACCAGCTTCCCCTGGCAAGAGTTCTGCTGGTTATTTATAACTTTGAAATTAGCATAAAAGTTTACATTTCTCATCATTACTAATCAAAACACTAGCGCTTTCTAAAATAACACCAGCCTCCTAGAGGTCAGAAGGAAACCCAACATTTTCAGCCTGGGATATTCAAAGCAGGACAAATAAATTTCCTGAAGCTTGAACTTGAATTCCCTCTACTTCCCCTCACCCCTCTACCACTCCCAAGCTCAGAGTTTTTCCTTATTAACTTCCTCCCCCAGCAACTAGACTCTTACCTTTTAGTTACTTCCTAGAAAGATGATGTCCTCCAGAAGTTCACTGCTATCAGCAGTTTTCAGAAAGCAGCTTTGCAAAGTAAATATCTTGAGTAGTCAGGCACAGAGGGGCCGGGGACTCAGTTGAGAGGCAGTGACAGTGGGCCAGTCAGTCACCCAGGAGAGGAGAGAAAGAGGAGGGAGAAAAGGGGAGGTCACAGGCAAGGGTGGGTGGTATCTAATCCTGACCCACCAAGTCCCTGACTACACTGACTTGTTGCTGAAAATACTTCATTGAGGAAGCCCAGACACATACTTTACCCCGAGCCCTGCAAACTCGCCAGTCCTGAAGCTGAGTTAATGCTCGGGGTTGGCTTTTTCCAGACCTGTTTTGACAAGGATGAGCTCTCCAATTGAACTAGGGCTGAAAGCAAGAATTATCAAGCATGAGGAAGATTTCAGAGCAGAAATGATTGAAAGTCAGCAAAATCACACTTGGAACAGAGTGATTGGGTAAAAGAAAGTATTTACCAATAAAAGAAGTGATGAACAAATTAGGATATATGACCATAATGGAAAGGTATTGACCTATAAGAAATTACATAGATGAAGATTATATAGAAATATGGAAAGAATGACATGAAGTGATAAAGGCAGAAGAAAGAAGAATCAGAATGACCAACCTATAATTTAAAAAATTTAAAAATGCAACTATTTTTAAAATAAGAATTAAAATAACTGCAACAAAATTTTAAAATATCTAGAAACAAAACTATTCAGATGGGGATATGTAAGCAAAGGAGGTTTTTATTATTAATTAAATTTCATACATACTTTTTTTACAGATTATAAATAATTTGAAATTTACTGTGTTTTGTACAATCTTTTTTTCATTTGCTTGTTTTTAGTAATGGTTACAACATTTAGGGGAAATGGGGAAAAAAATCAATAAAATATTAAAGATAGCATTTCAGACCTCTTAAGTCTACATAAATAATATCAGGGTTAATGCTTAATAACAACACCAATAATAAATTACTAACATGTATATAACACTTTGCATGCATGATCTCATTTTAATCTCATGTCACAGGTATTATTATCCCATTTTAAGCAAGATGAAACTGAGTTTGAAAAAGGTTAAGTGACTTGTCCAGAGTTACTACAGCTAACAAGTGTCAGAGGCAGGCTTTGAACCTGTTAGGCTGTTAGACTACAAGTCCAGCACTCTATACACTAAGCCACGTATGTCTCATCTGAGATATTTTTCCTCCAAAACTTTGCCCATGATACTACTTACATTGAATTGTATATTGACTAATCATAATAGCATACATGGCTAAATAGTATCACAGACAATGAGAGAAGTGTGGACAGTCTCGGTTTACCAAAAAGCTCATTATGTGGTCTGGTTGCAGTAATATTTCTGCAGTAAATTATGTGCTCAACAATGAGATGTGGACAAAAGGCACCTAACAGTTAGGTGGAATCCTAGTCCTTGGGCGAGAACTATTCCAAGGTCGTATCTCATATGCCTAGAGTGAGAAGGAACCTCAGAGGCTATCAAATCTAATTCCCCCACACACACAGTTTGAGACTGAGAAAGATAGTGCCACTTGCCCCAGCTCATGCAAATGGCTAGAATTCAAACTCAGGACCTCAAACCCTAAATTCAGAGTAGTTTCCTTTACAACAAGACTTTTCCTATCACAGTTCTCATTTCATACTTCCTCATCTGTGCTCTCTATACCATAATTCAGACTTGCCACATCCCCATAAGGGGATCTTATGTATGTCCTACTAAGGATTGGAGGGCAGGGGAGGATCCACTCTGAACATAATGCTTTATGGTCTTATATCAGTTGCTTTGTATAGCATGCCCTTGGCCTGGTTCCTAGCTCCCCAGCCATCCCCAAGTCTGTTGCTTTCTTCCTACCGCTACTAAAACAATAGATGATAACTACCCTTAAAATGGACCCTCTGGCACAGGTTCCAGGGGCCTCTTTCTGAAGGGCTGAACTCTGAGCAAAAGAAAATAGTTATTTATGGATCCCAAAGAAAGCCTCTCAAAGCAGAGACCATCATGCGGGCAAGAAGAATGGGGATGCCTAAGAGGAAAGCAGATAGTCAGGAAGGATCTGTCATACAAGGGACTTCATTACGTTAGATTAACACGGAAGTCTGAGACTTGGCAGGCTTGGATACTGATGTGGTCTCTTTGTTTATAATTTAATTAGCTGGCATCAGCCTTATCTGAAAAGCCTTGGTAGCCAGCAGTATGGCATCCCATAATTATTCCTCCTCATTAGTTTTTTCCCATGACTCTACTAGGAATAGTCTTTATTTTACTACGAGAAAAAAAAAGACTAAGGTATTTTATCACCTCAGTCCCTTCTCGCTAATATAAAGAAATCACTTGGAACTTCCTGAAATCTTGAAAAGTTTTTTTTTTATTGTTTCAGGAATTTTTCTAAGAAGGCTTTCCTAATGTGTCTTGTTGGCCGGCATCATGGCATAAATCATCCAAATTCTATTCTAAGCTAACCAGCCCAGAAGCTATAGGCCAGTCCCTTAGGGTGGTACTCTGTGCCACCACTCCAGTCTGAAAGGGGGAAAACTGGTCCATTCAATCCAGTGCTCACTGGTACTGGAAAAGGCCCACTGGTTCTGAAGTCAAAAGACCTGGGTTCAAGTCCCTGTGTGAACCTCAACAAGTACTTTCAACTCTCCGGGGCTTACTTCCTTATAAAATGAGGGGGTTGGTCTACACAGCCGTTAAGGATCTTTCCACTTCTAGATCAATGATTTTAGGCACTAGGAATAAGGGGATGACTAAAAAAAAAAAGGAAATGGAAGAATCCCTCCCCGAATTTAAAAAAAAAAAATATATATATATATATATACATTTGTAGACACAACCAATGGGAGAACTTGTTTTGCTTGACTCTGCATATGTATTACAAGGGCTTAAGTTTTCTCTTTTTTTTTCCCAAAGGGGCAGGGATGGGGTAGGAAAGAGCAGGGAGCCAGGGTTAATGTAAGGTGACCAAAAGGGAAAGGGGGAGATAGAACTATTTCAAAGCCCCAAAGAGAACATAATCAGGGCAACTTTGAAAGTGATGTGTTGGATTTTTTCTGTCTTTAAAAATCAAAGCAAACTATACAGAATAGAGATCCATGGTTAGAAGGATGATCTTGTTTCTGTCCTATGTATATGGAAATGCTCACTTTAGTGTTTTTCGATTCAGAATAATAACAAATTTAATAAACCATTCTACCTAAAAAATAAATAATCCCTGACTTGAAGCCACTTATGTTGTATGAGAAGAGAAGAGTGGACAGGGATATAAAATATGCAAAAACAAAGATATAAATGCAAAGTAATTTAATGAGGTAAACATGTCCAATTGGATAACCAGGGAAGGTCTCATGGAAGACTCTGATCCTGACCTGAGCCTTGAAGGATGATGAAGTTTCTGAAAAGAAGAGATAAGAAAGGAGAGCACAGCAGGCTTGGGGAACAGCCTGAATGGAATACAGGTAGGAGGAAGAAGGCCAGTTTCTGAGAAGAGGTACACATTTGACTGGAGAGTAAAGCATTTGGATGAGAAATAATACAGAAGTCTGGAAAACCAAGTTGGAGTCAGATTGGAATAAACCTTAAATTCTGAGATGAGTAATCTGCATTTTATGCCAGAAACAAAGGGAAGCAAAAGTGGAGGTCTCTGAGTTGTATGACCAGACCTGTGCCAGAGTGAGATTATTTTGGTAGCTATCAGGAGAACGGATTGTAAAGAGGAGGGACCAGAAGCAGGGAGACCACCTCATGGAGGTGTTGGGGAGTCCAAATGGATCATGGATGTATCATAAACCTTAATGTGCTAAATAAATGTCCTCTGTTGTTATCAGAGGCCTTCTGCTCCAACCCGCTCATTTTACACATGAGGGAAATGAGACCCACAGACATGAAGCAATTTGTCCAAGGCCACACAACCAGTTCATGACATAGTCAGAATTTGAACCCATGTCTACTGAAATGAAGTCAGAAAGATAGCTGGACCAGACCAAGGATGCACAGAAGAGATGCATGCTAATAGTGTTGTGATCTTTAAGAGGTCTCCAAAAGGTCAAGATTTCTGGGAATCTCCACTGTTAATGTAAGGAGACAACGAAGACAGATGAACTGATCCAGATCCGTAGGTCTACTTTGTCATCTCTAGAAAGGCTGCTTGAGACTGATCACTACACAATTTTAGGACTCCTAAATAAAACTAAAAAGGAAAAGGAAGACATTTATAGGTGATTCTAACAGATTATATTTGGATAACCACATAACTGACTAGAAGATGTACAGCGTGCAAGATCTTACTGTGTTTGCCAATTATAACAAATGAATAAATAGATAAATACATACAAAAACAAGCAAATAAATAAATGCATTTAACTTGGAGCAAAACAAAGTGACTTGCCCAGGATTGCGTAGGTCGGTAGCAGACTCAAACTCCTCATTGCCAGAATCTGACAAAGCATCCAAATGTTACATCTTTTAATAGTCTAGTGATGCTCTTTTCTTTCCTTTCTAAAACTGTTTGCACCTCTCGCTATCCACAAAAAAAAGCCAAGGTCCCCCACTGCATCCTGGTCATCTCCACTCATCCTGATCTATATCTGGCCACTGGACCCAGATGGCTCTGGAGGAGAAAAATGAGGCTGGTGACTTTGCACAGCCCTACCTCACTTAAACCCAATTCACTTACAAATCACAGCATCATCTTTTTAATATCATGACCTTCTTCAGGAACAAAGGAAAACCACAAATAGCCACCCTCTCTCCTCCCCCCCCAAATAAATAATAAATAAGTGTAGGCAAGCAAAACAAATTAATACACTGGCCATATCTGAAAATGGACAGTTTCCAAACTGTATATACCCTTTGACCCAGCAATATTGCTAGGAGGCCTATACCCCAAAGAGATTTTTTTAAAAGAAGGAAACTATCATATGTCCCAAAATATTTGTAGCAGCTCTTTTAGTGGCAGCCAAAAATTGGAAATTAAGGGGGTGTCTTTTTGGGAAATGGTTTAAAACAATTCTAGTGTATGAATGTAATGAAATATTACTGCACCATCAGAAATGACAAAATGGATAATCTCAGAAGACACTGAGAAGACCTCTATGAACTGACAGAGAAAGAAGTGAGCAAAAAACTAGGGAAACATTTTTTAGAATGTCATGATGGAGAAAAGCTCTGATCAGTGCAATGATAAGCAAAGGAGCCAAAAGAACGAAGATGGAATATGTTGCTCATCTTCTGACAACGTGATGAACAGAAAATGCAAAAAGAGGCGTAGTTTCAGGATTGGCTAAAGGGGGAATTTGATACAGCTAGGTATCAAATGATTTCTTTTTCAAGTTTGTTTGTATTTTTTATGTTGTTATCCTTTGCAATATTGTGGTTGTATAAAAATTATTCAAATATAATCATAAAAGGTTAGAGGCAGCTGTGCTATGCAGTCTATAGAGCACTGGTTCTGGAATAAGGAATATCTGGGTTTAAATCTGGCCTCAGATGCTCAGGAGCTCTGTAACCTAGCAAATCATACACTCTGTGAAATGGGATAATAGCATCCCCACTATTGTGAGATCTTTGTAAAGCACATACTAGGCACTTAATAAATGATTGTTTCCCTTCCCCCCTCTTTCCCCAGTTCATCTATTTCTTCATAACTGGTCCTTTTCAGATTTCATCCCAGATACACAAGCCATGTTTAACCGCCCAGAGCCACCAAAGGTCCTCCTGCTAATTCAAATAACACGCTGCACCATGTTCCAGGGCCTTGGCTGGCAGAAGATGCAGATCACCTAAACCCGGTTTCCTATGCTAAGAAGAGCATCGCAAACCCAAACACAAACACGAGATCCGGCTTTCCTTTGGCTATTGACTCTAAAGAGCTCCTGAAAGCTGCCTGCACCCCTGGGTTTCCCAAGCTGGCCCACCTCCAGGGTTTCACAGTAAATCCTCCTTGTCACCTTGCCCAGCGTTTATTCCTCTTCCCTATTGACTTGTAGCCTTTCTTTAGACTCTACAGGCTTGGGCAGCCTGGCACACCCTCCAGTTGGGTGGAGGGAGACGTGGCGGGGCGGGGAGACTGATGAATCAGATTGGCTACTTTATATTCAACACAGGAGGTGACAGGCTGCATCTCTGGCTCCTAGGATCGTCTCAAAACAGAAGCCAGCTGACCATATTTATTGAGTTCTCACTAAATACAGGCTTGTATACTCAGCACTGAAGGGAGGAGGGAACAGATTGAAGGAAGGAGAAAAGAAAGGAAATCTTTACTAAGGCTATAGCTAGTAATTCTGGTGCCTGGCACAAGGTGGAGTTGGGGAGGGGGCCCCTGGGGGCGGCCTGAGGATGGACTTCAGGACCCTGCCCAGTTGATGGAAGGGATCACAAGTCAAGGAACATGGCACAAGGGGACAAGCTCTGGCTCTGGAGTGAGAGCTATTGTTGATGTTTTTCAGTTCTGTCCAATTCTCCATGACCCCATTTGAGGTTTTCTTGGCAAAGATACTGGAGTGGCTTGCCATTATCCTTCTTCAACTCATTTAACAGATGAGGAAACTGAGGCAAATGGGGTGAAGTGACTAGTCCAGTGTCACACAGCTAGTAAAATGTCTGAGGTCATCTTTGAACTCAGGTCATCTTGATTCCAGGACCTTTGCTCTATCCACTATTCTACCTAGCTGCCCCTGGAGATAGAGACCTGGGTTAAATATCACTGCTGACGTTAACTATGTGCGACCTTGAACAAGTTATTTAAATGCTCTCTGCTCTAGTTTCCTTCAATGGAAAATGAAGGGGTTGGTCTAGATGGTCTCTGAGGTGGCTACTACTTGTAAATTCATGAGCCTATAATATCCCTGGGTCTCAGTTCCTTCATTTGAAAGTGAGGGGATTGTACGACATCAGTTTTAAATTGATGTATCTCTGACATCTCAGCCTCCCACCTCTAGAATAACCCCAGGAAAATATATCCTCAGATAAATGAAGAGGAGAATCTCTTTAATCAGAGCTGGACACCTTCTTGCCTTCTTCTCATTTCAAGTCACTTTAATGCTGGTGATTAGGCTGCTGTCCAAAATCACAAGTCTATTTTATTTCTGAAACTGGGAAATGTTCATCTCTTCACAGCCAAACGACCTGAACAGAAAAGAGAGTGCAAAGTCCATGAAGAGATGAAACTATTTTTATTTAAACTCCCAGAGAGTTCTACTTCAGCTTCAAATTTAAGAACCAACAAAACAAAGGCCGACTGCTTAAAAATTCTGAGCAGATGACAAATTGAGAGAAGGTATAATTTTTAAATTAAAAAAAATCTGTTTTGTTGAATATCTTCATTAGAGGTCACAATTAACAGGTTACATCTTTAAATGGAAAATGAAATGGAAAGTTGAGACTTTTTTGGAATAATTCTCTTTTTTTCTTTTTGGAAGAGGAAACATTGGCTTTATTTGAATTATTCAAATCGGTCATCTACACTGATATACTTTATCATGTCCTTGTTCAAATCACCTCTTTCACTTTGCTTGTGTAGACATGGTCAGAACTGTCACTAGGGATTGTTGCACCCAGGGCAAGAGCTACAAAGGGGCATAAGCTGACTTGGAAGGTAGAAAGGGGCAGGGAGGGAAGGGAAACAGAGAGTCCAGGTCACTGGCATATGTCCACTTCTGAAGAGACACCGGGAAACAATCGGACAGGGAGGGAGAAAGAAAGGAGGCAGCTCATCACTGCGGGGAGGGAGGTGGTCTCAAAGTCAGGAAGACCTCACTCAAGCCCCTCTCAG
>CM053598.1:23151097-23190766 GCA_028646575.1 Pseudocheirus occidentalis
GGGGAGGCAGCTAGATAACTCAGCGGGTAGAGTATTGGGCTTGGAGTTAGGAAGATTCATCTTCAGGAGTCCAAATCTGGCCACATAATACTTACTAGCTGGGTGACCCTGGGCAAGTCACTTCACCCTGTTTGCCTCCGTTTCCTAATCTGTAAAATGAGCTGGAGAAGAAGTTTGTCATTTGTAAAATGACAAACCACTCCAGTATCTCTGCCAAAAATAAGCAAACAGCAAAAGCCCACAAATGGGATCACAGACAGTCAAACACAACTGAATAACAACAAACCATTTTGGGGTCTTTTGGTATCCCCAGTGTTTAGCACAATGCTTATTCTACCTATCTAGTCAAACATTTAAAAACAAAAGCCATTATTCCACAGTCAAGACAAACATTTTAATGAACAAATGTTGAGGGCATTTTTTTAAATAATAAAATATGTATTGAAAGTCTCAGTTGAACTATTCTGGCCCCCATGAAAGATGGAGAGTCCCGCATTTGCCTTGCTGTCTAGGGTGGTAACTGAAGGCCCTGCAGTGCATGTCTTCCTCATTAATGTTTCTCATTTCATTTTTTTCAGGCGCCAAGGCTTGGCTTTGATGGTCCATCTTGCTGCCAGTCAATAGTCTTAAACAAGCTCAGTAATTACAGTCAATCATGTCTGCTTTAGCCCCATCGATTCTTTGCTTACTTCTTTCTCAACTTGCTAATGAAAATGCCCAGTACAGACCTTCCTGGTGACATTTCTTTTATTAATTAGCTCTCTTGCCTGGCCCCCAAACATATTAATAAGCTGCAGGATCAGGTATTGATGGCTTCAAAAATTTGCTGAGCCTGAAACTCTGAAAGCCAGAGCCATTTTCAGGAATAGATGCAGTCCAGTGGAGGCGGAAGGGGCAAAGAGATCCTAGTAGTAGTGGTAGCAGTAGCAGTAGTAGTGGTGGTGGTGGTAGTGGTGGTGGTAGCAGCAGTAGTAGTGTTTATAGGCACCCGGGTGGATTGAGAGCCTGCCCTGGAGTCAGGAAAATCCATCTTCCTAAACTTAAATCTGGCCTAGTTACATGACCCTGGCCAAGTCACTTAATCTCATTTGCTCAGTTTCCTCATCTGAAAAAATGAGCTGGAGAAGGAAACGGTAAACCACTCCAGTACCCCTGCCAAGAAAAGCCCAAATGAGGCCACAGAGGGTCAGACATGATTGGAATAACAGAACAAGGAATCCTTAAGGCTTGCAAAACACTTTACAAATATCAGTGTGGATCAGGAAGGCCTAGAATCAAATCCTACCTCAGACACTCACTAGCTATGTGACCCTGGGCAAGTAATTTCATCAGAGACTCAAGCTCCTCCCTAGGACTTCTCTCCCATTGTATTCAGCCTTAGGAGGACAGAGCTCTGGAACCAGGGATTTCTCACAATTCTTCCATATTTCTGTGGAACCCAAGAGGGCAATAGGTCAGAATAGGGAGCTCCCATTTCACAATCAGGTAACCAAGTATATAGCTACTTCCTGAGCTGGTCCTGGCTCTCCTGAAGAGTGACTCAAGCCAGTCACTTACCTTCTCTGGGCCTTGACTACCTCCTCCATAAAATGAGAGCATTGTATTAGACTGGTTCTCTGAGATTTCTTCCAGTCCTAATATTCTATGGTCCTAGAATCAACCCAAAGCAAAGACATTTGCCTTGGACTTTACTCTTGTTTCATGTCCATTAAACATGGGGGATTGTATAGTACTTCCAAATAATTCACAACTTATTGTTATGGGTTCACAACTTTGTTTTCCTCATCTATAAAAAGAAAATAATTCAAAAAATTTATACATCCATTTTCAGGAATGTAGAACACCAAGTAGAAGCAGTCCAGAGGAGAGGGAGGAGTAGTACTAGCAGCAGCAGCAGTGGTAGTAGTGGTGGTGGTGATGGTAGTAGTAGTATGGTAATAGTAATAGAGTTCAATCAGTTCACTGCTACTACCACTGCTGCTACTACTGAGACCCAGAGAGAAGGTGACAGACAAAATGGTAACAAACTTAGACTAAGTCTAGAACGCTAAAACAAAGAATTTGAAGGTTGGGAGGGAACTTTGAATGTAAAACATTGGAGTCTCAGAAAATATAATGTCAGAACTGAGAGGGACTTCACCTAGTCCAAGATCCTTGCTTAACCAAGAAGGAAACCAAGATGAAGAAGGAAAGAGACAGAGGATTTGTAGCTGGCTTTAGAATTTTGGGATGCAGAATGGCAGAGCTGGAAGGAGCCTATAACCTAGAACACTGACACCAACAGCTTAGAACCCAAAATGTCAAAGTTGGGAAAGGACTTCAGAGCTCACTGACGCCAACTGAGGTCAACTCTGTGCCTTTCCAGAGAAGGAAGTTGAGGCCCAGAGAGAAAACTGAGCCTGAAAGAGGTTGTCATCTATTTTCCCAGGGTCCCAGAGCTAGCGAGTGTCTGAGGCAGGATTTTAACTCAGTCTGACTCCCTGTTCAGAGCTCTATCCACTGCGCAACCCATGAATATACATTTACTGAGCACCTATGAAATGCTGGGCACTGTGCTAGGCACTGGAGACACCCAGACAAAAATGAAGCAAACCCTATCCATAAGGAACATGTATTCTGCCAAAGAAGACAGCACGTCCATATATAAGGATCCACAAAATGAATGCCAAACTTTCCACTTCCTCAGGATCACCCCTTCTTTCTCTAATGGAGCCTACAGTATCTCCTTTATTGATTTATCAACCTCTTCCCAAAACCTAAATGCTCATAGTCCTCCAGGACCCCACCTTCTTCCTTCAGTTCTCTTCTGCCTCTAGCCACTCCAAACTTTCTCCTTTAGAGAAAAGGGAGAATTGGCCAAGGTGGTTGTTCATGTCCCTTCTGGCTCTGAATCCATGACCCTCTGCCCTTGTGGTGGTGATGGACACAATGGAGGCAGATGTGGGTAAAGACGATTCAGGTAGCAATAAAGCTGATTGTGGAGATGAGAGGGATGATAAAGATGGTTTAGCTTTGGTGATGATGACGACGACAGAGATGATTTGGGCAATGATTGTGGTGCTGATGGCAGCATTGACAATTGTCATGGCGGTGGTGAAGGGGAAGAAGGCGTGTCATTGTGATACTGTGAGCATGACTGCATCGTGCGAACCTGGCTAGCCTACTCAAATTAGTGCAGCTATCGAAAGATAGTAAAATACCTGAGTAATTCCCACCTTGCAGGTGGTAAATATCATAAAGTCACTATATTCCATCTGCAACTACGTCAAGGCTAAATAAGCGTAATTAGAAACGTGCCTATGAGAATGCATTGGCATTCTCTTTTCATATTTTCACTAACTGGGGGTGGGGAGAGTGTCTAGCACAGGAACTGAGCATTCAGAACATTGAAATCTCTAAAAATGTTATCATCTTTTAAAAATAATCAATAATGAACACCTAAATCTCTTTAAAGGACATTTTATGTCTTCTCCAGTGCCATATAAGATGCCTATAAAATCTATTAAATGTCCTCTTGGTTTAATATACCAAGATTCTATTTTAACATTTCTAATATGATGGGACAATTAGATCCGTTCCCAGTAAGTCCAGAGTGTTTCAGTTGATTAAATTGATCTAGAAACACTCCCCAGGGTCTCTTCTGACACCTGCAACTCCTTATAGGCGCATTATAATAACAATACTCAGCCATAAATGGGTTTGGAAGCAGAGGGCAGTAAATAGAGTCTGTCTGTTTGCTTGTTTATTTATCTAATTTAGGAGGAAGGATATGATTGAGGATTTGGGGGGATTGTAGGAAATGTCTGCATCCTGAGCAACCAAAATCAGGAAGAAAGAAAAGGGACTTTGGTGCTTTTTTCAGTATACAAGTCGCACAAATTAGAAATTCTGCCATGCTCCAAACTGGCAAATGACAGTGGAAACTGAGCCATCCGCCGCAGTTTTAGGGTATGTGAAAAGCTATCATATTTTATTTCTGAAAAAAAAGAGTAAAAAGGAATATTGGGTGGGGCTCCTGAGGAGCCATTGCAACTCTATCGAAAAAGATGAAACCTATGTATGAGCATCCCGCCACACTGTTCATAGACTAGGTGAGGATTTCCACCTGATACTAGCACCTTGGGAGGAGCTCTCACTTTGAGTAGCCGTCGGTCCAGAAGAATCCATTGCCCAAAAGTTCACCATATTAAGGTCTTCCTAACAGGAGCTATATGCTTGAGCTCTGTCATAGGAGTCTGAGCCCTGCAGATGGAGACAAAATGAACTGGGTTTGAATTCCCCTCAGACATTTTCTAGCTGTGTGGCCCTGGGCAAGTCACTTGTCCTCTCTAAGCCTCAGTTTCTACATTTGCAAACTGGGAATAAAAAATGTTATCTACCTCACTAGGTCGGAAGAGGATCAGATGAGATACGATGTAAAGTGTTTTGCTAGCCCTGAAGTAGTATATAAAAAAAGGTTTCAGAGTATCCTTTGGAGGGGGAAGCTCTTACCATGGAATGCCTCTGAAAGCTCGGTACTGACAAAATAAATATTGTGTTAGTATTATCATCAAAATACAAGCCATTCTTTTGAAAAGACAAAGTTGAAGAAAACTAATATTAGCTAGAAGATCTATTTTTGTAACTTTCCAATTATAATGATTTTTCCAAAAGATCAGGCATGCTCAGCTAAACTTCTCAGCCCTGGGCTTCACTAGTTGCCTAAATCAGATTCACCAACCATGGAACATGGAAATTGTCAGCCACGTAATTAGTATCATAAAGATCCCACAGACAAAAGGACCACTCAACTGGACATGATTCTAGAGTATCTTTGGCGGGGGGTTGACTCTTACCATGGAATGCCTCTAAAAGTTTTATACTGACAAAATAAATAGTGTGACCATCCATGGACTAAGGGTTAGAGAAATCAGAGAGGGAAATTTCTTTGGAGAGCATCTTGTTCACACCCACACAGCTAAAAAAGTAGGAGATGCATTTTCTTGCTTATTTCCTAATGCCCTCTCCAGGAAAGTCTCCATATTTTTTTTGTTCCCTTTTATGACAAAATCATTGAGAGTAGAAGAAAATTTATCTTTATTTCCCTTCTCTTGCTTTTCCTAATTCATATTTCTCCAAAGCTCCCAAGCAAATCTCAGTTTCTATAGCTTGCAACTCAAAAGATTTGAAGACATCCCTTCATCAATCCTACCCCCAACCTCCCATATTATATTTGAAGATGACACTGTTAACTCCTACCCTCAGCTCAGGAACTACAGAAATGAGCTAAGAGCTTTTATTCCCCCACACACCAGTCAGAGGTGCATCCCACAACTGATCAGCACAGAAGCTATGATCTGCTCCCTTTCCAACATGGCCAGATTTACCCTTCATGCTTTTCAAATTTTCTTAAATCTGACTCACCTCCAGATGACTCAGTGATGAAGGAGTCTTTTCTGCCCTCATCAATAAATTCCATCTCTCCTCTTTAAGAACTTTCCTTGCCTGTCCCCCATGCCTGGAATTCTGTCCTTCCTCATCTCTGCATCCTGGGTGCAGCCAAACTCTCACCTTCTGCAAGATATTTCCTGGTTCTACTTAATCTTAGTACCTTTTTTACGAGACTCTCCCCCAATTTGTCCCATGTATATTTTGCTTATGCAAGATACATACATATTGTCTCCCTTATTATTAGACTGTAAGCTCCTTGAGCACAGTGATTGTCTTTTGCCTATTTTTGCAGCCCCAGAGTTTAGCACAGTGCCTGGCACGTGGTAGTTCCATAATAAATGTTTGTTGACTGACTGGCCAACCAGCTGGGAGCACAAACATGAATGTGGGGAGGAAGGCTGGGTTATTATTACCTATAGTGAGCCAGGAGTAAACAGGGGAAGGGAAATTCAAGAATCATGCATCCCATAACAAGGCAAAACTAGAGTAAATAGGGGGACTTCATTGTGTTCAGAGGAGGGGTCAACCAAGCTCTTTTAGTTCAACAGTTTGAGGTCTCAAGGTCAACGGCTAGACTCAGGAAGCATTACCTCAGCTCCTGTGAAAAGAAAGTACAATCCTATTATATCTGCATGTGGAATTCATATTCTGATTAGCTCCCAAGTGCTGGAGAAACATTAGCTCCCTTCAGTACCTGTGCAAAAAACAGCAAATGGTTGCCTTCTAAAATTCCAAATTTATACTTGAAATCAAGTTTTATTTTCCACGCAGTCTGCCTTTGCTGTGTTGGATAATGTTTCTTTTTGCACAAAAATGCATTTGGGGGAGTGATATTCTAATCTTGATGACTGTATTTACATATAGATTGTCCTTCAAGAGAGCTGCTGCTTTCTCAATGGCTTTTCCCAGCCTTCAGAGATTCAGGACGGATGCTGCTTCTGCTGACAGCTGGCACTCTGCCTGATGTAAAAGAAGGGAGAAGAAGTAAAACTTGCGTTTTCACCTCAAAGTTGGAAAGAGGGGAGCATAGAAGTTTGGATTGAAGAAGGCAAAGGGAACCTGACTTAATACTCTCTTCAGTGTTGAAGGCATGCCTGTATGTAGTTCCCATAATGCTGTGGGCCCTCACTCAGGCACTAGTTGGAGAGGAAGTGGGATGGTTAGCAGAGGTGATTCGGGGTGATGATGTGACCAGGAACATGGGGAAAAAAAACAAGAGTCTGGCCAGCATCAGACAGCCCCAAAACCACACAGAGTGCAGGAGCTGAGACTATCTATCTAGGTTATGCCAATGTGGAAAGCATATGGGGCTATGGAAGAGGTGACTACAGATGCTGCTCTAAAGTCCCACTTCCCCTGGTGTTTGGGTACTTCCCTACCGGTGCAGTGAGGTTATTTAAGAATATAATTCTCAATTTTTATGATACACCTTAAGGTTTTCTAAGTGTTTTACACATCGTCTCAACAAGGTGGCGCCATAGTGCACAGATCGCTGCCAGCAGTCAAGAAAACCCTGAGTTCAAATGAGATCCAGCCACTTAGCCACTGTGCGAGCCTAAGCAAGTTACTTAACATCTGCGTCTGCCTCAGTTTTCTCACCTGTAAAATGGGGCTAATAAGATCTCCTCCCTCGCAGAGTTCTATGAATTTCATATCAGATAATACTTATAAAGCACTTAGCCTAGTCCCTAGCACATAGCAGGTGTTATATAAATGCTTATTCCCTTCCCTCTCCTTTCATTTGATCATCACATCCGCCCTGTGAGGTCCAGGCCATTATTATCCCCATTTTACAGATAAGGAAATTGAGGCTGAAAGCCATTAAATGTATTGCCCAGGGTCACACAGCATGTGCTTGATAGAACTCAAGTCTTGGGGGCAGCTAAGTGGCACAGTGAATAGAGCACCGGCCCTGGAGTCAGGAGTACCTGAGTT
Organism: Pseudocheirus occidentalis; assembly: GCA_028646575.1. Taxonomy (NCBI): domain Eukaryota; kingdom Metazoa; phylum Chordata; class Mammalia; order Diprotodontia; family Pseudocheiridae; genus Pseudocheirus; species Pseudocheirus occidentalis. The sequence goes on from CM053598.1 coordinate 23,158,463, forward strand.
CAAATCCGGCCTCAGACACTTAACACACACACACACAAAAAAAAAAACTAGCCGTGTGACCTTGGGCAAGTCACTTAACCCCAACTGCCCTCCAAAAAGCGAAAAAAAAAAAGAACTCAAGTCTTCTTCTTGGCTCCAACTCTGGCATTTAATCCACTGACCCAGCTACAAAAATAGGAGAGGAATGACGCTTTTCCTTTGATAAGGAGGCCACAAAAGGAAGACTTTTTCTGGTCTTTATTTTTTAATCAATAAATTTTGTGATAAAAAAAAATTTGTTGGTAGCCTTAGTTGGTTGACCTGCTATTAAACTGAATACTATAGACATGGGCTGGATTGTTCCTAGAACTATTCTCTGGGTAAATATTTGGGGGGGGGGGAGGGCAGTTGGGGTTAGGTGACTTACCCAAGGTCACACGGCTAGTTTTTGTGTTAAGTGTCTGAGACCGGATTTGAACTCAGGTCCTCCTGACTCCAGGGCCGGTGCTCTCTTCACTGCACCACCTAGCTGCCCCACTGGGTAAATGTTAATATAAACCACACTCGTCATTGCTGGAGAGACATTTCCTCAGATAGAATGGACCTGACTGCCAAAAGCAGGAGGTTCCTTGGAGCCTTTCTGGACCAGATTTCATTTTAAAAGTGGAAGGGGCACCAAATGTATTCTCCCCACAGTTGACTCAGTCAGTCCTCCGTTGATGGTCCTCTCTCCCTCCTCCTCCTCACCTCTGCCTCTAGAATACCAGAGGCCTTCTAGACTTAGCTCAAGTACCGCCTCATGAAAGAACTCCTTCCTGACACAACTTACACCTTCAGTCAACAACAGAAAACAATTCAACTCCACACTATCCTGATTCCCTTAAGTGTAAATGCTCAGAATCCCACCCCCATCACTTTGAGTTTATTTTATATTGTGTCATATACATATGCATGTGTGTATCTATTTGTATGTTATATACATGTTATACGTTTGTATATGTTACAGATGTTGTTTCCCCCAATAAAATGTGTGCTCCTTGAGGGCAAAGACTATTTGGCTTTGTAACCATATAACCAGCACCCAGCCTAGAACTCGGTCCACATTAAGTGCTTAGTAACAGCTGATGGAAAGGAAAGTAGAGGACTCAGTGGACAGAGCACTGGGTCAGGAGTCAGGTAGAGCTGAGTTCAAATCCAGTCTCAGACGCTTACTAACTGTGTGATCCTAGGCAGGTCACTTAACCTCTGTCTGCCTTAATCCATTAAAGAAGGATTGGTAAACCATTCCAGTATCCTTGCTAAGAAAACCCCATGGCTCATGGGGTCATGAAGAGTTGGACAGAACAACAACAAAGGGGATTTGAGGTTTTGGTAGGGTCACCCTTGTGACCACTGGAATACTTTTGCTCTCTCTCCCTTCTCTTTCTCTTTCTCTTTTCTCTTGTTTCATAGGGTCATGCTTTATTTGGTTTCAGGCACTGTCTAGGTGAGGGGTGTATGAGTATGGTTGTGTGTGTGTGTGTGTGTATGTGAGAATGCACATGTGTGTGCATCTGTCTGTCTGTGTCTATCTGTGTCTATGTGCAGTTTGGACCTGTTACATAGACAGTAAGTGACAGGCTGGTATTTGAACCCAAGTGTTCAGATTACAGATATGACACTTTCCTTGATAACATGTTGGCTGTTTTGTTCCATTGGGGGTACCAGCATCCTGGAAGAAGGGAGACAAACAAGCTATTGACCTCTTAGTTTGCCCTTAGACCCTTGCTGACATAAGCTTTGCCTTCGGCATCTTGGGCAAAGATTGCAGAAGTTCTGAGATTGTTTTGGAAAAGCCACGGGAGATTTTGCAGCTAAGTGGCGCCATGGTGCACAGAACACTGGGCTTGGAATCTGGAAGATTCATCTTCATGAGCTCAAATCCAGTCTCAGACTCTTAACTATGTGACCCTGGGCAAGTCACTTCACCCTGTTGGCCTCAGTTTCCTCATCTGTAAAATAAGCTGCAGAAGGAAACTGCAAACCACTCCAGTATCTCTGCCAAGAAAGTCCCAAGTGGGGTCGCCGAGAGTCAAGCGCAACTGAACAACAACAGACTTGGAAGCCTCCGGAGCTCCCCAGTGCTCTGGGGATAAAAGGGGAGCGAGGCTGCACTCGCTTAGGAATGTGGGTGATGCTGTCAGGTCCTCACTTGGCTATTTTAGTCCTGATCTCGATGAGACGCTTTGCTAATTCGTCGCTGCCTCTCGTCTTGGTCTTGTCAGTATGGGGAGAGCTGAATATCTAGACGTGAGTTTTAGCAGGACGTATTTCCAAACCGAATGGGAGCAAATGAGCCAGATTGAAGCGTATTATGATTGAAAACATCTCCACAATATGAACTCTAACCCGTGTAATTTCCAAAGATTGTGTGTGTGCTTAGACCCCAATGAGTGTGAAATGGCGACTCCTCTGAAGCGGTCGTATCGATTGAATTTGCATCCCATTTTTCCATTGGGCTGGAACCAGTTAACATACCTTACATAATTAAAACTTCAAATAGTATGAATTTGAGTGTATGTGACTGCTCCAAAGGGTTCTTCATTTGCACTAATCAGGACCTGGTTGTATAAACTGGTTGAGGGCATAAGCAATGAAACCTTAGGCAACAGCAGACGGCGGAAGTCTCCGCCTTACAGAAGCTGGAGGTCTGCTGTAAGGTGCGTATTGGTAAGTAATTAATTACAAAGCGGTCTAAGCTAGAAGAGAGCACTAACAAGCCCGGGGGCACCAGATGCGGGCGGACCCAAGAAGTCACAGCTGACATAAGGTAGAAGTAAGGGGAGAGTGTCTTCCGGGGATTAAAAGGGGTGACAATACATTATGTTCATGGGAAAGGGCAATATTTCTTCACAACATCAATTGTGTATGTGGTTTGAAAAAATAACAGAGAATTGATCCGGCCGGAGGCAATTCAAATGCTGAGTATAAACATTGTTCTCCTTGTCCCTCGATAGAAAGCTTCGGTTTTTATTTCATTAACTGGTGCTGTGCAAAGCAGAAGACAGGGTTAGCATTCACCCACCAGGGCATACTACAGGGAAACAATTAACAATCGTGTCCTTTCTCTTGTTGCCATATATCTGGCTGATCTTTCTAGGGATGCGCTCACTTGCTGGAAGCAACATGGCAAGGAGTGGAAGGAAGGCGGGAGATACACCATTTACAAAATGCCTACTATGTGCCAGGCACTTAAAAATATCTCATTTGAGCCTCACAAAAACCCAGGGAGGCGGGGGCTATAATTATCCGTTTCACAGTTCAGGAAACTAAACTCAGTAAATTATCTGAGGCCAAATCTGAATTTTGGCTCTTCCTGACTTCAGGCTCGGAGTTCTATCTATGGTGCTACCCAACTACCTCAAAACAATTAAGGGAATATAAAAATAAAAGTTCTCAATAAAATTATTCTTAAATGTACCTCCTTCCCTTTATCACAATGGGGGACTCTAGAAGATGGAGTGGCTGATTTTGCGAAACTGCTCTCCTCATCCTCAAATTCTTTTATCCAACCATAATCTTTGCTCAGTTCATTTCACTCCTCCTGAAACTAGCCTTCATCTGCCTTCTAATCTGCAAACCCTCCACTCCTCAGCACTCCCAGGCTTCATTTTCTTCCCTTCCTGCTCTAAACTTATTAGCTAGACAATTCAGCTAGGTGGCACAGTGGGTACAGCACCAGACCTGAGTCAGGAAGACTCATCTTCATGAGTTCAAATCTGGTCCCAGACACTTACTAGCTGTGTAACGCTGGGCAAGTCATTTAACCCTGTTTGCTTCGGTTCCTCATCTGTAAAATGGGGACACACTAGAGAAAGAGGGGGTAAATCATCCCTGTGTCTTTGCCAAGAAAACCCCAAATGGGGCCACAAAGAGTTGAACACAACCTACCCTCAGTCAACAACAGACAACAATTCAGCCCCATACTGACCTTCACACTCAAATCCCTTGCCCCCTTGACTGTCACTGCTCACTTGCCAAACCCCAAACCTAGATCTTTTCCATCATCTGCTTCTTCTGTTGCTGATCTGTGCTGGAGGAAATCATCGAACCTTTTGGACTGGATCTACTATCAATTCATGTTTCTAATCCCATTTCAAGGTAAAACAGCAGTATTTCTGCTCATCCAAAGCCAATTCTCTAATAGACTCCCCACGGCAGCTGTTTCACATTTCTCTTCTCTCCTCAATCTTCAACCAGCAATCCCTTCCCCCACCCACTCAGTTGAGGATCTCTCTTACTCACCTCCTCTTCTTTATACTTGAAAACTCTTACCACCATCCACCATCCTCTCCTTCTTTACTCAGGCCTCCTCCTCAAGCCTAGCTCCTCTTTGCATGGATCTTTGATCCCAGTCCCTCCTATCTGCTGATTACAGATAAATCATTCCATCTCCCCCTTTCATTTTTTTCTTTTTTATGAGTTTAACAATCATCAATAAACAGGCATTTTAAAACATGAGGGGAAAAAAGATTGCATATGAAACACTGACCGTCTGTTAAGTAGTCTGAGATTTTTAAGTGGATAATAAATTTAACAAGGTAATAACAAAATTGCCTCTTTTGCACTTTCATCTGAAACTTTTTGTTTTATTTCATCATTTATTCAACTAGCATTTATTACATGCCTACTATGTGCCAAGCACTGTTAAGTGATGGGAATACAAACACAAGTAGAAAAATAGCACCTGCCCTCAAGGAGTTTCTATTCTGATGGGGGAAAACCAACACATAAGAGGAAGCCAAGATGGAGTGTAGGTGGAGAGGAAGGTGCCCAGCACTGGGAGTATGAGAGAGGAAGCCCAGAGAGCAGGCTAGAGAGAGCTGAGAGGTGATAGGACAGGTACCCGCCTTAAATAGAGGCTCTAGGAAGAGCTTTCCAATCAGAGAGGCTCAAGGGCATTTTCAGTTTGTGAGTTCCCAGTGGGATTTCAGGATGAAGAGTTTGGATGCAGTTGAGTGAAGCGTAGAGAAGAATGGGGTAGTTTAAATGTTTCATTTTAATTTGTACATTTTAAAATGTGAATTTTAAATATTTTATTGATATCCTTTTTCCAAAAATGTATATCTCTATCATATCCCCCAACTACCCACATCCCCCAACAGAAGCCCTCCATTTTAATAAGTAAGTATAATCAAGATGTTGGCCTTGTCTGAAAATGCCTCATTCTTATCACCTCTGTACCAAGATGTGTCTCTTTTTCTCTAGTTTTCAAGTATCTTTTTCTACTGACTCCTTCCCTGCTGCCCACAAACATTCCCAGATTGCTCTAACACAGTGGTTCTCAACCTTCCTATTGCTGTGACCCTTTAACACTCGTATGTGGATGTATCTGCATGTGGGTGGACCGGCCTGGAGACAGATAGAAGAGCGGTGTCTCAGTTCCTAAGACCATCAGAAATATGTGTTTTCCGATGGTCTTAGGCAACCCTGTGACCCTGTGAAAGGGTCATTTGACCCCCAAAGGGGTCATGACCCACAGGTTGAGAACCACTGCTCTAATACTTAAAAAGCCAACACTTGACCTGACCGTCACATCAAGGTGTCTTCATATACCTCGCCTTCCTTTCACAGCCAAAGTCCTTGAAAATGTTGTCTGCCCTTGCTGCTTCCATTTCTTCTGACCTTCCTCTTCAACCCTCTGGCTGCCAACCTCATTGCTCAGCTGAAATCTGCTCTCTCCAAATCTACCAATGATCTCTTAATGTTCAAATGTGACAGCCTTCTCCTCATCCCTCTTGACCTATCTCTGTGACATTGCTAATAACTTTCTTTTCTCAGATAGTCTCTCTTCTCTGAGTTCTCTTGAAACTGTGCCCTGGATCTGTATTTTCAGCCCTAGCCTTTCTCCTGAGCTCCCGTCATGCACCAATCACTAACTTCCTGAGTTGACCAACTGTCAGATTCAACATGTGCAAAACAGGACTCATTATCTTTTCGTGCCAAACCCAGCTCTCTTCACAAATTCCTTGTTTCTGTCAGAGCACTGCCATCTTCCCCATAGTACAGCCTCATTACCCAAACCTCCCATGCTCCCCCTCACCACATGCTCTCAGCTAAGAAACATGCTCAGATTTTACAGAAAAAAAAGAAACTATTATCCTGAACTCCCTCTTCTACCTCTTCTTCATCTCTTATCACCCAGGAGCCTTGTGCCCCTCTCTCCTCCTTCCCCCCTACCTCACATGATGAAGTAGCCTTACTTCTTACCAAAACTAACTGTCTACTTGTTCAAGTGATCCCATTCCATCCTCTTGCCTCCAATGGAATGAAATTCCTCCCCCTCCCCACCTATCATCTTCCTCATTCTTTCACTTATTTCCAGTTTCTGTCTACTGGTTCATTCCCTACTGCCTACAAGATGACCGGAGGTGGCCCAGGATTCGATAATTGACTTCTGTCCTGCCACTGAACATTGATGACTCAGGAAGAAAGAGTAAAGCTGATGACTTTGCACAAGTCTGCCTTACAAATCCAATGCATGAACAAGTCCTCACCTGTGATGTCATTGGTCCTCTTCAAAAATGAAGGATGAAATATGAAAGTGGGTTTAATAGAAATTTATGTGTAGAGCCTATATCAGATTGCATGCCGTCTTGGAGAGGGAGTGGGGAGGGAGGGGAGAAAATGTAAAATTTATGGGAGTGAATGTTGATAACTAAAAATAAATAAGCTAATAAAAAAGTAGCAAACTTATTTCTAAAATTAAAAACCTATCCATGCCCATCTACAAAGAGGCAGGATAGTAATTTAAGTCAGCATTTTTATAGTCATAGAGCAGGAAAAATTTTATTTTGGGAAACCTCAGTTTCATTCCTATTTACTTTTATTTCTGCATGAAGATAATCTTGATGTTAAATTCTTGAAATGTTCGTGTTAAATTTAGTATGTTAAATGTTAAGTTCTTTAGACAAACGCTGACTAAACTGGGTTCTATACTACAGGAGAAGGGAGATTCTATGAGGAAATACCAATGCTAGGGATTTTTTTCCTTCAAAAATACTAAATATGAAATCACATGTGCACCAAGAATATGTATTATGTTCCAGAATATTTTGGTCTCTTTTTTGCTCAAAGGTTTCTCCAATTAAAGAATATTTCATGTCCTCAGAGTAGGACTTTTTAAAAGGACGAACTGTCTGCAAGCATGCCGCGTCTTCCCCCACCCTGAAAAAACCCTCGCTTGATCCTTTCATCCCTTCTACATCCTCCTGTATCTCTTCTGCCTAAATTCCTCCGAAAAGGCTGTCTGTAGTAGGTACCTCCATTTTCCTTCCTCTCATTCTCTTCACAACCAGCTTCCAACCATATGATTCCACTAAAACTTATTACCTCCAAAGTTATGAATGATCTTAGTTGCCAAATTCATTGGCCCTTTCTTTCTCAGTCTCCATTCCTCTTGCCCTTTCTGCAACCCTTGACGTTGTGGGTCACTCTCCTCCCTGATATTCTCTTCTCTCTAGGTTTCAGGACACCTCTGTCCTCTGGTTCTCCTCCTACTTATCAAACCACTCCTCCCCAGTCTCCTTTGCTGGATCCTCTGTCAGATCATGCCTTTAACTGTAGCTGCCCTTCAGGTTTCTGTCCTAGGCCCTCTCCTTTTCTCCCTCTAGACTACTTTACTTAGTGATCTCATCACGTTAAATCCCATAGATGTAATCAACATCTCTATGCTGGTGATTCTCAAAGTTATCTTTACTGTCTCAGACTCTCTACTGATTTCCCGTCATCTCCAACTAACTTTCAGAATTCTCCAGCTGGATGCCCAATAGGCATCTTAAGCTCAATATGTCCAAAATGGAACTCATTATCTTTCCTTAACCTTGCCCCACTACTACCATCTCTATGACTATAAAAAGTAACACTATCCTCCCGTTCCCTCAGGCTCACAACCTAGGAGTCATCTCGGGCTCACCATTATCTCTCATCACCCCTTCACTTCCAAGCTATTGCCGAGACCTGTCAATCCATCCTCTATTCAGCTGCCCGGATGATGGTTCCAAAGCTCCATCATCTTACTTGTAATTGTAATTGTTGATTTTCTGTTCATACAAGTGTGTGCAAAAGGCCACGTCCACAAACCACCACTACTGGGAAGAAGATAATGGTTCCAAGGATAAAGATCAGAGTAAGTAAGATCAGCTGTGGGGCATCAGTATTCACCTTAGATGGGTCATACAGCAACTGATAGAAACTGGGCAATGGGGCCTCATATCAGAGAGAGTCTAGGACCCCCTAACCCCTTCCCAGATGTCATGGGTCAAGGACATAGCCACTGATACCAATTAAATGAAATTGGACATATGGTCCTGGTAAGATGTCAGATCACTAGGCCTTTCTTACTAGACCTGACGTTCCTACCTAAATAGTCATGGGCCTTGCACTGGCCCTGCAGCAGAACCCTCCTATATATGTATTCTCCACTCCATGCCCCACAATCCCCTCATTAGAGTGTGAGCTACTTGAAAACAGGAACAATCTCACCTTTCTGTTTCTATCCCTAGACCATAGCACAGTGCTTGGCACATAGATAGCACTTAGTAAATCCTTTTTCATTCATTCAGTAAATCCTGCTGGTTCCCTATTGTCTCTATAACCAAATCTAAACTCCTCCATTTGACACTTAAAGCCCTTTCCAGCCTGGCTTTAATGACCCTTCCCAGTCCTACTATTTATTTTCTCCTTTACAAATTCTCCTTTACATATTGGCCTTCCTTGTCTCTCTTCCTCAGAATCTCCCATCTCCAGGCCTTTGTACAGGCCTCAAAAGCACTCCCTCCTCACCTGCTCCAGCATCACTTTCTTTGTGAAGCTTGTTCTAAGCCCCCAGGCTACTGTGAACCTGAAACATTTAGATATCCATGGGCCTTTGCCTTGGGATGGCTTGGAGGAGATAAATGGGCATCAGAATTTCTGTGGGTGTGATGATGAAGTTCCTCATGTCCCCGACCAAAATGAGCGATATTTTTGGATATAAAGCAAAGAGAAATGGCATATAATGCCTAGAGATCCAGCCCCAGAGCCAGGAAATCCTGAGTTCAAATCCTGCCTCTGACCCAGTCTGGCTGTATAACCCTGAAAAAGTTACTTACCTTCTCAGCGATCTAAGCAACTTTCTAAGAATGTAAAATGAATAGGAGATGCCAAGCTGTATTGGTAGAGTTCCCTCACCAGGGATTTCCCTCTGCATTGAAATAAAGGATGTAGTCACTCTTTGTATATACCACTATGTGTACATCTCTTGCTGTTCCTCCCCTTTAGATAGTAAGTCCCTTGAGGGCAAGGGCTCTGAGTTTTGTCTTTATATTCCCTAGTACTTGGCATGATGTGGGCACAAAGTGAGTGTCATACAAATATTTGATTATTCGTTTTCTCTCTTGTTTTTCTACTTTGTTAGAAGGGTTGACCAGCTAGGTAGGCAAAAGGGGACACATATTTTTGGGAAACGAATAATTAGTCAATTGAGGGAGAGGAGAGGAGAGGAGAAACATAAAGAGAAGGAAGGAAGGAAGGAAGGAAGGAAGGAAGGAAGGAAGGAAGGAAGGAAGGAAGGAAGGAAGGAAGGAAGAAAAAGAACTTTAATAATCCCAGACTAATCCTCCATTTATATGGAAAAGTCTTTCTTTTCTCATGTACTGCTCATTCGTAGTTGTATTTCCATACTCAGTCTCATAAGTCCCTGGAGAACCACATATCTTATTTTTTCCCTGCTTTGCAGACTAGCTCCAAGGCTCTGGGCCCCATTCCACTGATAAGTTGGTGACTTCCATATCTGTGACATTCCCAGCCCATAAATGTTTCACATCAGTGCCTGATAGGGGAAATTATTAAACCCACTGGAACTCCTCCTGCCAAGTTATTTCAGAATAATGAGAGGATTTATTTTCCTTTTCCATCTTTTTTGTCCTGTTTTACTGAATGATTCAAAGGAATTACAACTTGGAGATAAAACAACATTTTTAGGCTTTGGAATTTATCTTTATCAATGGACTTGCACATTCTGCATTTCAGGGTTTTCCTACAGTTTTGTCTTCTGCTCATTGGTTCCTCGAGGGGCATCTCCATTCTTAAAGGGCGATAGGAAACAGAACAGAGTAAGTTCTATGCAAGTACCAACATCATCTCTTTGCTGACAGCAGCACAAAGACCCACCGTTATCTTGGCCTAGAGAATCTAAATTAAATGTCCACTTGTACAGATATTGCTGAATTCAACATATTACCAACAGCTATTTTTGGCTGCATGGCTTACAAAAGTTTATGTATGCAGTAATGAATAATGGAGAAATCACTTTCTTATTAAATCTAATGGAAAGTCATGAACGATTGGAGAGAAACGGGTGCATACATAAATTGGGTAGAATACAAGACTGGAAATAAAGCTTCAAACATTCTGTAGATAAGAAAGGCAATTGTGTAGGTAATTCCAATAAAGTAGGGTTTCTTTCCCCTTGAAGTCAACAAGTATAACTGTGCTTTATCCAATGTCATTTCATAGTGAGATCATTAAAATGATTGTTGACATTTTAGAAACTTTGTTTTCCAAAATAATGTACATATAATAATTCATTTGTGCCTCACAATAACCTTCAAGGAAGGAAATATATTCTTATCGCCATTTTACAGCTTAGTAAACTGAGGCAGGATTATTTGTGTGACTTCTTTTAATTCTGGTAGCAGCATGTTAGTAGGAGCAGAGGAGGCAGAGGTTGAGAGTAATCAACCAGTTGACTAACCAATTGAGGTTGACAAGAGATGAGTGGTATAGGACAAGATAACAGGGGGTGAGGATAGAGGACATTGTAGAATTAAGGAGCATAATAATTGAGTCAGTGCTAGAGAGGAAGAGAAGGGAAGCATGGTCAAGGTGAAGGGATAGGAGGTCTCATTGAGAACACAGAATGGATCTACGAGAGATGAGTCATAGAGAGAAATGGTCTAAAAGAAGACTATTATGGTCAATGAGGAAAGCCAGAGTTTCTCATCTGGGAAGTGAGTGATGATGAAATCCAATGGGAGACCCACCTTACCTGTGGCCAAGTGGAGTGATACATTTGGGGGCAGGGGGAAAGATGAACCTATTTCTTTGGTGTAGGAAATTCCTGATAATGATAATGAAATTAATAGACCCAAGAGAAAATTTTGTATGATTTTTTAAGAAACAAAAACGAATTTGAAAGAATTTAGAACTATGATCAATTTGATGGCCAAGCAAGACTCCAGAAAGCCAATGATGAAACGTTTCCCACTTCTTGCCAGAAAGGTGGTGATCTAGTGGTGCATGATGCAATATACATGTCCAGACAAGACCAATAAGTGAGTTTGCTTTGCTTTGCTATGTTTATTGATTAGGAGGGTCGAACAGAGATGATGGGGGTGGGAGGATGGGAAGGTAAGGGGGTGTGGTGACAAAGACACTAAAAAAATAACAATAAAAGCTTCAATGAAGCATTTTTAGCAGAAAACAGGAGTTTCAAAAGAAAACACAAACAAACCAGACAGCTTTGGAACCAATGTGTCTTTTAAAGGGAAAATAGTCAAATTGTTACTGAAAAGTGATGGTTTCAAGTACAACCCTCTTTTATGTTATTTATAAGAGGAAATGTTCATTAGATGATGTGAGTCAAGTTCATAATATTATTTGGGGAGTTTGGGTTTGTTTGTTATGCTTTTGTAAGGCAATTAGGGTTAAGTGACTTGCCCAAGGTCACATGGCTAGTAAGTGTTAAGTGTCTGAGGTCACATCTGAACTCAGGTCCTCCTGATTCAGGGCGAGTGCTCTATTCACGGTGCCACCTAGCTGTCCCAAGTTCATACTATTATAAAGAATGTTTCTGCCTACAGTCAAAAATACGATCAAAAGGAATTTAAAGCAAAAAGGAAACAGGTCAGGTTAGGGAGCAGAAAACTGCCCATATATATCTATTCAACTATATGCTGGGGAGTAACAGTTTCCAGTTTTTACATAGTATCATCTACCTTTTCTACAATTTCCTATGATTCTACACCTTGCAGAAAATAATGTATGTAAATAATTTCTAAGCTTGTATTTTGTTAAAAGTCAGAATTTATTATAATAGTATTAGTAAAACAAAACAGTTATAAAACACCCAAAGAAATCTTTAAAATAATGTGACACGGCTATTATTGTTGATATAGTCCAATGTAATCCTTCATAATGTTCACATTTGTAACATAAAATATTTTGGTCATAATGGTGGCAATATTATTAATGAGACAAGAAGGGATTTTTAATATGGCTTCTGAAAACTTGGTTTCATTAATATGCTTATTCATAATTCTTTTTCACAGTGTTTTGTCTTTAAAATATCTATAACAGAAAACCTTGCTTTGAACAAGTATAAACAAAAGTAAAATTTATATCACTTTAATAAACCAGATGCCCCATTATTTAACTGTAATCAAAATACAAGACTTTCACGTTCCAACACTTGTTTCTATTTTTAATGTACTTTGTTGTTATTCAGTCATTTTTCAGCAATATTTGACTCTTCGTGACCCCATTTTATGTTTTCTTACCCTAGTAGTTCACCATTTCCTTCTTTATCTCATTTTACAAATGAGGAAACTGAGGCCAACAGGGTTAAGTGACTTGCCCAGGGTCACACAGCTAGTAAGTATCTGAAGCCAGATTCAAAGTCAGGAGATGAGTCTTCCTGACTTAAGGCCCAGCAGTATGTCCTTTATGACACCTTGCTACCCACTACCCCACCTAGCTAACCAGTAATGTACTATCACAAGGTAAATCCTTCCACCATTCTCATTCAGATGGAATAAGGTCAAATGTATCATATTTAGCCATCGCAAATTATCCCTTTATCTATGCATATTTAGAAATACCCTAACTGAATCTTTAAAAATAAAATGAGAATTCAAGTGGTTATTAAGCAGATCTTTTGTTTTTGTGGAAGGCACATTTAAATTTGAAAACATAACAAAAATATTGCTTTCTAAATTTGTTGTTCATACCTTTTTCCATAAATAAAAGCACTTTATTTTTGCTGATAAGAATGTGAATTTTGTTATCTTGCATTGATTGATTTAGAGTATTTTATTTTTCAGAAATAACCATAAAATGTGCAAGTTTCAGGAGGACATTTTTGCTTCATGTTTAAATCAGCAATTTTTTCTTTTAACTCAAATGCTCTTCCAAGTTCTTTGGTACAAGGTAGTTAGAATGTTTCACAATAACCCCATGATGTCCCCTCTTCTAATAACACGGTTTTGCAAGTAACCTTCCTTTCAATGGACTGCTAAACAAAATTGATTACTCTTAAAACAACTTGGAAAACTATATGTCACTCCTTACTCATACTTCCCAATACAAAGGATTATCTGTAAAGCATGCAAAGTGCCCAAATTGAAATAGGATCACATTTTTAACTAGCACTTCGAGTCAGCATTTTTTTCCTCAAACTGATTGAACTCTACCAATAAAAAGGTCCAACATAATTCTCCCAAATTATATAGTTTTCATTTTTTAAAATCCATTAATTTTTTTAAAAAACATATCTTGATATAGTATTGCTATCAATAAGTTTGCAAGGCAACAAATTTTCCTAAACATCAATTTCAACAACCTAGTATGGCTCGTTAATCAAATGAGCATCTTTTAATTACATCTGTGGCTTCATCCACATGAAATTTAAATAGAAAGACTTTGTTCCCCAGTTAATTGTTCAAGAAAGTCTTCAGATATATAGAGAATGCTACTATATTATCTGCAAGCAGAACCATTCCAAAATAATTTGCATATGACGCACCAAGCATTATTTTGACCACATTCAGAGCTAGAGGTAGTGCAAGTTTCTCCCATAAAACAAGCCTTTTTACACTTTGCAATTCTGTAAGCAATATTAAGCAATTCAAGCTGTCCTTCTGATGTCAGACATGATTTTTGAAAAGTATGGTTTTTCCTTATTAAAAGCATTTCATTTTCTCTGAAAAAATACTCATCTTGTCAATGTATGCTGCATATACACTTTTTGGATGGCATTTCAATTTAATTAGCTTTCATGCTCTCTTCAACTAAAGAAGTTGTACAAAGCAAAAACGATGGTTTTTCTATCAAGAAAACGAATTTTCTTGTAGTCTTCGGGTAGTCATAAATCCCAGTGACAAATACGGAGCATCACATTTCCTTGACTTGGGCATCAGACCTTTGTGTTCATGTATCTCCCCTACTTCTGCGGTCTCCATTGCCTTTGCTTGTACTAGTTTCTGCTGCTCCAAGGGACTTTCTCTTCAGACTAGCTATATATTTATCTGTCATGAAAGCACTGTTTTCAAAATTAAAGATCATTTTAAAACTAAGATGAAATGTAACAATTAAAATTGTCACATGTTTACAATCATTCTTGAGCTGTTTCAAATTCTACTAAGTTATATTGTTTGAGGACATGATATATTACCCCATAGTGGCCAAAGTAAATTATTTTAAGAAATATAATCAATATTAGGTACAAAAGTGCCTTCCACACAAAGATGAACTTCAAACTTGCCATTTAAATGCAGCAAGCAGTACAGTAACACAGCTCATGAGGCCATATTGACTGATAGCGATTGTAGTCTATGGCACAAATGTTGAAATCAAAATCAGAAACTTCGTTATGGTTAACATTTGTCGACCTTGAAGTGGGGAAGACGTGTACTTGAATCTTACCTCAGATATCTACCAGCTGTATGACTCTGGGCGAGTCACTTAAACTCCCTCAAACCTCAGTTTTCTCATCTGTAAAATGAGAAGAATAACAGCACCTGTTGTGTAGGGTAGTTGTGAGGCTCCAATAAGATCGTTTATAAAGTGCTTTGCTGCCCTTAAATTGTTATATAAACACCAGTGATTACAAATACTGCGGCACATTAACTCTCCATTGGAAAGAACTTCCTGTACCAGTCTCACTTTGATTGACTTTAATTTCATTTTTTTTAGGGAGATGCATTTATGTGGGGATTGTACTCAAAAACGTCTACCCCTCTTGACCATTGCTTCCCCCGAGGTCTCATGCCAATATGTCCCCAACAAAGCTAGGCAACAATGCTGCAATTTATAAAACTCTGCTCTTCTTCTCAACTATGTGTAGTATTCACACTCCACACAATAGAAAGAAAGCTCCTTGAGGTCAAGGAATGTTTTCATTTTCATCTCTGTACGCTCAGCTCTAAGTACAGTGCCTGGCCCATGGTCAGAGCTTATTAAATGTTTGAGGAGTAGAACTAATACGATGCCATTGGAGTGATATCAGATGGTGGTGCTGGGGGGATGGGAAAAGGTTTGGAAATGTAGCTGGCTGACCGAATGGGAAGGGGAAATATCTGTTCTCCCACAACTCAAATGCTAGATTGAATCTGTCATCTTCTCAGAAGCAGTGTTTCTCCAATGATGCAGATCCCAGCCTGTGCAACTCTTGACCACGGTCTTCCAAAACTGCTCCATGGGTTGTCATCACAACCCACTGGAGGACCTCCTCTTTCTCTTGACATCACAAAATGCCTAGGGAATAAGCACAAAATATCTATCTCAGTCTCTCCATGGGACCAGTCAATCACTCCACAAGCATTTATTAAGCACCTACTATTTACCAGGCACAGTGTGGAGTAATGGGGGTACAAAGAAAGGAAAAAGACAGACCCCACCTCCAAGGAGACCACAATCTAATGAGGGAGACACCACGAAAACAACCATCTATAGTCAAGCCATATGGAGGACAAATATGAGATAGTTTACGGAGAGAAACCACTAGGGTTAAGGAGGAATCAGGAATGGCTTCCTGTAGAAGGCGAGACTTGAAGGAACCCAGAGAAGCAGGGAGGCAGAGAGGAGGGTAGAGCACATTCTGGGTTTGTGGAACAACTAGTGAAAATGCACAGAGGTGGAAATGGAGTCTATTATTTGTGGGACAGCAAAAGGCCTGTGTCACTGAATCAAAAAGTGTTAGAGGAGGAGGGAGTTTCATGTAAGACTGAAAAGGTAAAGGGGGGTTGTTATGAAGGGCTTTGAATGCCAAGCAGAGGATTATACATCTGATGCTGAAACAGACAGGGAGCCACTGGAGATTATAGAATAGGGGAGTGACATGGTCAGATCGGCCTCTCTGATGGGATCATACATATCTTTGATGACACCTTTTACTCAGGCTCCCCTTTATGGTGATCCAATTAATAATGATAACTATTTTTATCATGATTATTATTTATTTGATGTATATTTATTTAATGTGCTGTTGCTTAATGCTATTTTTTTCATGATAATAACCACTTTAAAGTTGGTATTCCTTTTAAGAAGGAGCTTTTCAGCTCATGACCAGTAGGACCAGACTACCCTGCCCCATCTATAATCCCTGGAGGACCCCACTCCTTGCCACCTTTGTTCCCACCCCTTGTGTATTTCCCCACATTTACTTTGTGTTGGCTTTTATTGCACTTCTTTAACCAATGGTCTACCTGCATCCTTCATGGGATAAGAAACCTAGACTTCAAATCCAACTTACCTGTAACCCACAGATCCCAGGAATCCCAGGGAGAATGAGTTTCCCACAGGCTTCGTCTTCTTGGAATTGACTTACTCATGAAGCAGAATGACCCGTTTACAAAATGAGCACGATTATTAGTTGGAAGCAAAGGATGGCGATTCTGGGACTTCCAAGGCAGCTGGTTTCCAAGGATCATCTTTGACCTCTCTTTCCAAGGACTCAGAAACACAATTGGAACAGTTAGCAGAAAGGCACATCCGTCTGCTCTCAGCAGCAGCCCCAGACCATCTGGCTGAACGGCCAGGGGCTGCTGCTGGTTCCATCCACAGATTTTAAAAGTCCATTAGAATCACAGACCACTGCTCAAGTCATAGTCCATAAGATTTAGAGTTAGAAGGAGTCTTGGTCAAGCTGGACCTGGAGTCTGATCCTTTCTGAAATTACTTTGGGAAAGATTTCTTTGGGGGTTTTGCTTCTCTAACCATTCTTGGCTCCCTCCAGTGTATGATGGAGGATGGAGAACTGCGCCACCCACCCCCCTTTTCCCTTTCCCTCTCTCTCTCTCTCTCTCTTTCTCTCTCTGTCTCTCTGTCTCTCTGTCTTTCTCTGTCTCTGTCTGTCTCTGTCTCTGTCTGTCTCTCTGTCTCTGTCTCTTTCTGTCTCTCTCTCTCTCCCACCCTCCCTCCCTCCCTGTGTGTCTGTCTCTGTGTCTCTCCTTCTGTCTCTCTTTCTTCCTCCCTCCTATCCCCCTAAGACAGTATGATTTCAAACATAATAGCCATAATAACCAACATTTACAAAGTGTTTAAAAATGTTCAAAATGTTTTACACACACTATTTCATTGGAACCTCACAATAGCCTGTGAAGTAGATATCTCAGATATAATGGGGGAGGGAAAGGGAAAGGGGGAGTTTGGGGCATGCCCAAAATGGCAACACCTGCTTGGCCAATGCTTGGGACTTACTCCTGGAAAACAGAAGAACCAAGACACACACGAATATTCTGTGCTGGCCTATCACACATTGGGGAGCAGTCTTTTGTCCACTCAATGCTTAGTTCTAACAGATCATGGCATTAAATCTACCTAATTAAACACATTCTCTTTCTAGTATTTGCTTCTACGGGCTAAAGACTTGTTTTCTTAGGGCAACCACCGCCACCCTTAGGTTATGCAGCCCTGAGAAATGGACTTGGGGTTTGACTTTTGTGTTTCTAGGTACAAGAAGGAGACCGGGAGTCCTCAGTCTGAGCCCTTGAGCCATAGGGATCTTAGAGTCCATGATTCCAGGCTAGATGTTACAGTCAGCCCCATAGAGAATCCCTGAGGAGCAAGGGTCCCAAGACAATGGGGAAGAATTGGGGGAGGTGAGGACTTTGGACTTGAACTTGGTGGGACTAAAACTATTTAGAAACTGAGTTAAGCTGTGAACCTCCCCTAAAGCCTGAGGTAAAGGGGAAGAAATGGGAGGGGGAAAGAGTATGTTTCCACAGTGTTGGGGAAAATATTTGTGATTGTTCCCTCTATGCCTTTGAAATAAATATTCCTTTGTGAAAGCTAACCTGACCTTGAATGGTTAAATGGAATTTATTCTGATCACTGTTGGAGGTTGAGGGGGAAAAAACAAAATTGGTGGGGGCTTAAGTTAATGGCAGAGAAGAGAGATTTCCCCCAACCCCTTCTGGGAATGAGAGAATCCTGGGACCTGGACATAATAAAGTGGGCTAGATAATGTTACCAAATGGCACAGATAATGTTACCAAGACAGTCTAGCATAGTGAAAAAGAGGCCAGACTGGAAAGCAGGAAAACCTGGGTTTGGATATCCACTTCTGACACCTATGAACCAATAGCCATAAGCAAATCATGGGACTACTCTGAACCTTTGTCTCCTCATCTGCAAAGTGAGGGCTAAAAAACACCTTCCTTCGCATGGCTGTGAGGATTAAATCAAATTAACATTTACAAAATGCTTTGCAAACCTTAAGGTGGAGCATTTGTGTGAGCTCAATTGTGCCCATTTTTTTCTTGATTTAGATCTTTGGTTTCATTGGTAGAGGAAGTTTCCAATGAAGAGACTCCCAATGCAGATAAAGGAAGGAGAGGGGAAGTGAATAAGACTAAGTACTTTACAAACATCTCATTGGATCCTCCTGGCAAGTTGAAGGGAAGGTGCTATTATTTTTACCACTTTATAGATGAGGAACCTGAGGCTAAGAAAGTTAAGTGACTTGCCCAGGGTCACACAGCTAGTAAGTGTCTGAGGCTGCATTTGAACCCAAGAACTTCTGGACTCCAAGCCCAGTGCCCTGTCATCTTTACCACCAGCTGCCTCTAAATCAATGCTTCCTCTATAACTCGGAGAGGTTAAGTGACTTTTCCCAGGATCACACAGTCAAACTGTATGTGTCAAAGTATGTGTCACAGGGAAACTTAAACTGAGATCTTCCTAAGTGGGAGACTAGCTCTCCATCCAACTCTATGGCCATTTTACAGATGAGAAAACTGAGTCTAAGAAAGGTTAAATGACCTGTCCCATGCTCACACAGCAAATAAATGATAAAGGTAGAATTAGACTCAACTGTTAAGAGTCCCTGGATGTAGGAGCCAGAAGACCCAAGTTCTTTCAAAGTCCAAACTCTGCCCTTTTACTGTTCTATGCTCCCTGATAGAGCAGCTAATGAAGGGCAAAGGTGGGAGGATTGTTCTTGATATTGAATCATCTCAGTCGTGTCTGACTCTCCATGACCCCATTTGGGGTTTTCTTGGCAGAGATACTAGAGGGGTTTGCCTTCTCCTGTTCATTTTATAGATGAGGAAATGGAGGTAATCAGCGTTAAGTGACTTACCCGGAGTCACACAGTTAAGTGTCTTGAGGCTGGACTTGAATCCAGGAAGATGGGTCTTTCTGATTACAAGCCTGGCGCTCTATCCACTGTGCCACCTAGCCATTACAAATTAAAGGTTGTGAACCCTGAAGGATCCTTTGATGGAAAAGGCTCTGGTGACCTTTTCTTCTCTCTCCCCCAACAAAAAATACAAAAGTGTTTCCTTCTGTCTGCCACCTCCCAGTTCCTTGGCACTTGAGCCAAGTCAAACCAAAAGGGCAAGTCTATTTTGCCCATGGCCCCCCTAATTTGGTTTGTTCATATTATACCCAGCCTGCCAGGCTACTGCAGAAATCACCAGCCCCGCTTTTAACTCTTCTCCTGTCAGCTTCCCTAAAGCTAATTGAAAGGTGACCCTGGGAAATTCTACCCCATTTGGGCCTGTTTGGGAGGACAGCCCCAAGCAAAGCATAACAATAAGTTTCATGCCCACCCTGCATGGCAAATGGCAGCACTTACAGACTGCTGCAAAATGGCAGGAGCATTTACAGATCTATTAACTTATTTGTTAAATGAACCATACAAGATGGGGCGGAAAGAGATTGCCCACCCCATCTTGCCTGTGTCTTCCAAGCCTTTGTCTAAATAAATGTCTAAATATCCTAAAATAAAAACAATAAAGGGAAAGTTAAATCCCCTGCTTTGTTTTCTGAAGGCTATAATTTCTGCTCAAGTGCGCCCCATGCATTCCTAGTTTCCGAAGCAAGTGGGAAATTTTAATAGGTTGCTGGGAGGCCCACATCAATAGCCTCTTCTAATTGTCTGCCAGAAGAACAGACTGCATATGAGATCATTGACCTAAAGTACTTTGCAAACCTTAAAGTGTGAAATAAGTGGCACTTATTATTTTTACCATTATTTTGATTAGCATCTAAGAACCACATGCCAGAAAGAGAAGGTGGGCTGTTCTCATCGAGAATGTACAGGAGAACAGGCATGGCTGCCCAGAGTTCTCATCTGGCATCCCCGTGAGGTCAAGAGAATGAGAGGAAGCCGTCTAACCTGTTGGCAAACTCTGGCAATGGCATGGATGGACAAGAGTCTCACAAAACAGACAGGTGAGTACAACGCAATCTGCATCATCCGGGGGAACTCCTGAATCAAGGAGACTCATGTTGGCAAATTATCACCAATAGGCAACCACATCTTTACCAGTCACACATTGACTGAAAGGTATAGATAACACACGTTCCCATTATACTTGTTATTACTGGCTGTTTTTTAAATTTTTCAACAGAACAGAATGGCTCCCATCCAACAAGGTATGTTAATATCTTATAAGATCCCTTAGTAGATAGGACAGGAATCATTTGGTCTAATGAGTCTCCTGGTTTGCCCATGTCAAGCGAGGCAGAAAACATGGAGGCATGTGTCTGTCAAAGACCTCTGCCGCTGTCATCAAGGGTGTCCTGCACAAAGTCCAAATGGAAGAAAGAGCAGACAATCTAATCCACCAGATGCCCCTGTTTGAGAATCTTCCTGTAGTTTGCTTCAAGCCCTGGAGCACTGCAAAGACTCCTCTCTGGCAATTATGATCATTCACTGGAGTTTGATCCAACTGCCCCCAAGAGAAATCCAAGCAGATGAAGCATGTCTATTATCCAGACCATGCCATGCAGTCATGAACAAGCCCTGTGGCTGGTCCATCGGGGCATGTGCATATTGGATAGACGTGGCAGCCAGACAGTCAAATGAGCCAAGAAGAAAGTGGGAGGGATTGTGTTCGGAAAGCTTGGCCTTTTCAGCAACTAGAAGCTTCTCCCTGAAATAAAATCTCATCTTCTTAGCACCTAGTTTCCTACTAATACTGCATGGGTGCCAATCATGCAATATCTCCATCTCCAATGAATCAAAACTGGGCATCCACCAGAGGGCAGTAGGGAGATGCCCAGTAGGTGTAAATTGTCAATTGCGCATCACTAATGAAGAATTTCATGCAAAAAGTGATGGAGGACGGTATGAAAAGATCCATAAGGAGAACAAGAGATGTTTGACCCAAAGAGAGGTGGGTGGGCCAGTCCCATGGCAAGGATGAGGAATGACCCAGGCGCAGCCCAGGCACTGTGCTAAGAGACCTAGAACGGGGTTTTTTAACTTGGGGTCAACAGATAATCAAGGTGTCCATGGAGAGATTTTAAGGGGTCTATGAATTAGAGGGGCTTTTTTCTATTTTGATAACTGTATTTCAACACAATTGTTTTTCTTGTAATCCTTTTATTTAAACATTTAAAAATTTATTCTGAGAAGGAATCCAGGCTGCCAAAAAGCTTCCAACACACACACACACACACACACACACACACACACACACACACACACACACACTTAAGAATCCCTGACCCAATCCAAACCTTTCATTTATGAGGAAACTGAGTCCCCAAAAGGTCACATAGGTAGGGAATGAGTGGTGCCTTTCACCACACCACACTCTTGAGTTGTTCATTCCAGACCGATATTTTACAAGAAGGAAATATTTTAAGAGGAAAATGTTCCTACTCATAAGAGCCTAAAGCAAATCATCAGCACAGACCTACCTAGGCATTTCATTTGATTATTTCCCTGGGCCAGCAGAGACATTATTCACTCTCCGGTGCTAGGGGGATTCTGTCTTTCAGGTAGAAATAGCCTGACCTAATACCACACACTTTTCCTTGTTTCAGGAACAGTGTCAGAGCAGTGGGCTTACCTATCTTCTGATCTCCAGAGAAACATAAGACTAAGAAGGACTTCAAGTCAAAAGCTTGTTTTAGGTGAGCCAGATTCATACACTCCCTCGGCAGACATCCTTCCAAAGAATTACAGGGAGACTGCTCACTGGAGAGTGAGGGGCAGCTGCTGCGTCATAGCGTTCAGACACTCCTATGTCACGGATGGCTATGAAAAGTTCTCAAAGACTTGAGGCCTTGAATTTCTAAAATCAAACAACAAAACTAGAAAGCTCCTGTGCTGAGTAATCACAGGACCATTCAACTAAGAGTTTTACAATCCTTCAAGTACTTACTCACTCAGGTAAAGACCTCGCTAAAGTATCTGGATTTCTTATGCCAAAAACCAGGAAAGTTTCAGAAGCCAATATTTTTTACAACCAATTTGGACTTTTCTTTCAGTCTTCTTCATTAAGAGAAAACCTTTTGCTGCTCATGGCACCCAAGCTAAGAAGTCATTTATAGGGTTCAAAACTGTACTGATGCCTGTACAGGGGGCAAATGCAAGTGTCCACAATAATGAGGTCACAAAGCTGCTGTTTAAAGAAAGTTTCAGTAGGTTTGACGTTATGAGACCTCCTGACAAGACCTGAGGCTTGAGGATTTGGGGATGTGTCATAGCAAGAGACAAACGGTGAGAAAAAGGAGACGCAGAAATGATGACTTGGCCAAAGGTCACAGAGGTAATAAATAGGAGAGCTGGCATTTGAAGCTCCAGTTCTACATACAAATGTCTTTCTGCCATAGCACATTGTTATTGCTGCTGTTCAGTTCTATCTAACTCTCCGTGACTCCATTTGGGGTTTTCTTGGCAAAGATACTAGAAGGGTTTGCCATTTCCTTCTCCACTTCATTTTACAGATGAAGAAACTGAGGCACACCGGGACAAGTGAGTTGTCCAAGGTCACACACCTAGTAAGTGTCTGATGCTGGTTTTGAACTCAGGCCCCCAGACTCCAGGCCTGGTGCTCTTATTAACTGTGCCACCTGGCTGTCCTTCCACTGTACCATAGCTACCACCAAGTGTAATAATTTGGAAAAGAAAAAATTGGAGCTGGGAAAATTACCTGGAAAAAGGAATGATCTTAAGAAAAGCAAAGCCACGAGGATGAGCAGAGATAAAAGTCAAAGGTGGGGAACAG
The DNA here is from genome assembly GCA_028646575.1 of Pseudocheirus occidentalis. Taxonomy (NCBI): domain Eukaryota; kingdom Metazoa; phylum Chordata; class Mammalia; order Diprotodontia; family Pseudocheiridae; genus Pseudocheirus; species Pseudocheirus occidentalis. The sequence continues at coordinate 23,181,706 of CM053598.1, forward strand.
GAGAAGAGATACAGAGAGAACACAATGGCACCCTTGAACACCAGGGTCCCATGTTCCAAAGGGAGCCTGACCCTCAAGCCCCCATCTCAGCCCCCTCCTAAGGTCTGACAGCCCTGTTGGGTTGTTTGTTTTTTTACTTCTCTCCAGCTCCAGTAGGCTGAAAGAGGGCTGATAGTTAAATTTTCAGTGTGTCAGAAGTTAGCAGATATTATGATTTAATTTTTTGTTGATTGTTTAGAGATTTAAGGAAGTGATGAAAAAAATGCTAAGAATGCAGATTAAAATTAAAAGTATGCCATGCATACATATTTTTTTGTCAAGATAATTGGGGTTAAGTGACTTTCCCAGAGTCACACAGCTAGTAAGCATACATATTTTTTTTTCAGACAGGGGTGGTTAAACATTTACCAGCATATCTGGACTTAGATGCCTTCTTTCTATGCCATTTTTCTCTTTCATACATAGGTAGCCAGTGGTTCAGCGAATAGAGTGTTGACCTTGGAGTCAGAAAGACTTGAATTCAAATCTTGTCTCAGACTCTTATTGGTACTTATTGGTTACTCAAGTGACCTTGAGCAAGTAACTTGATTTCCCACAGGTTGTTTTCTTATCTGTAAAATGGGCATTATAATGGCACCCACCTCAAAGGCTTATCATGAGGCTCAAAGGAGATAATATATTTAAACTGCTTGACCAACCTTAAGAGAATACATAAACATGAGCTATTGTTATTACAAAGGCCCCCAGGAGTCTGACGTTTTGGAGCATCCATCCACAAGCACCTGCTTACTGGCTTTGCCATGGTGGGCATTGTAAGAGGGCTGTGCAACTTTGATTAAGGGTAACTCTGCCCTCCTTACATTTTCAATTTAAAATTTGAGGCCTAGCACAAAGCAGATACTTATCAAATGAAGGCCGAACTTAATCAAATGAAAAAGAATCAAAGTGGGTCAGAAACCCAAGACCTCCATTTTAATCCCCTGGTAATAGAAATGCATATTTATATTAAGCATTGGGATCCCTCTTATGTGTGGCATCTGCCAATTACACCAAAGTATCTAGTGGGTTTGTGGCCTAGATTTTCACCTAGAACACCTGGTATGTGATCAAAGATCTTTAAACCAACAACCACCTAAGCCAAGCAAGCAAAGAGCATGGTAGAATGAAAAGGTATTTAGCTTTGACCTCAGAAGATAGAGGAATCACAGATTTAGAATTGGAAAGGACCTTAGGGACTATCAACCTCATCTTACAGATAAGAAAACTGGGGTTCAGGAAGGGAAGTGACCTGGCCAAAGGCACACAAATATTATGTGACAGAGGCAGATTTCAAACCCAGGCTCTCTGACTTAAAAGCTGCTTCCCTCATGTGGGGCCTTCAAAAGACAAACTCTCCTGGATGCTTGTTTCTCTGTAAGTGATGGGGTTTAACTATATGTCCTCTGAAGGCCCTTCCTTCTCTAGAGCTCTTTTTTTTTGGGGGGGGGAGGTTACCTCCCTTCTGGGGGCTCACCATATTGGAGTCAGACTTAATGTAGACTTGTGCTTGGCCTTAGTCATACTACACCTCAGAATTGCCAACATCATGAAATCCGCCAAACTTAACCTCCCTAGTAACAAGGACCACAGACATAGGCCACTACTCCCATTATTGAGGCTTGTTGATTTATTAATACTAACAAAATAACATGGGAAAATACTCCTTGGGAAAGTTTCTGTCAAGCAATGTATGTTAGCAAGGCTTAGTTGAGACTAAAAATAAATGGGTTGAATCAAAATCATTTTGATTAATGAAGGTCTTTCCATGAAAGTAGCATTGGAATAAAACTCCAAGAGTTCACTGTTTTAAGCGAATGTTTTAAGGCAAACCAATGAGTACAGAAGCCTGTGGCCCTCAGGACTTTGCCTGGTACCATGAAAAATTCTCGACCATGCAACAGGATTCATGCCATTCCAAAGAGACTGACCTAGACATCTCAATAGGGGAGGAGGAAAAATAGATGAAGAATATTTTTAGCCACAGAGTTTGATGGGAATCTCATTAAATTCATCTATCAGCACATAAATTTTGGGGCAGGTACCACAGACGGACAGTGAGCTGGCCTCAGCTTGAATAAAGGGGAAGAGGGAAAGGAATCAGAATATTAAGTGCCCCCTTTGTGCCAGGCTCCTGCTAAGAACTTTACAAATAGTAACTCATTTGATCCTCATAACAGCTCTCTGAGTTAGAGGCTATTGTCTTCATTTTACAGTTGAGGAAACTGAGGCAGACAGAGGTCATATAACTTGCCCAGGGTCACACAGTTAGTATGTACCTGAGGCCAGATTTGAACTTTGGTCTTCTTGAATTTAGGCCCAGTGTTCTATCCATTGCATTAATAAAAAGAGAATAATGGACTGAATCACACTGGGAGCCCTTTCAAGAATCCTAAGCCACTCCCCATCAGTGTCTTTCCAGACAAGACCAAACAAGATGAGACTCGAATTCAAAACAAAGACACTAAAGGAATAACATGGAGCTGAATGAAGTATTAAAAGGCTCTCAGTACCCATTCTGAAATGACAGCCACCCTCTCCACCACTCAAGAATTTCTGAGAAGTTCTATGGTTAGCTCCCAGCTAGCCCTCTGTCTGCCCAATACAGCAGGAGAGGTTGCCTCAGCTCACTCACAGCAGGATGCGAGCTTAGCATACACTGCTCTCAGGAGCAGCGTAGGGAGTGCTGGGATGTTCAGGACACCCAGCCAGGCCAGAGGTCACTTGGCTTCTCTCCGAAACCCAAGGAAGCTTCTCACCCTGTCTGTGCCCACTGCCCCCACCTTTCCCATCTCTCCACTAGTTGCACCCACATCTGTGTCTCCTCACACCTGCAAGATTCACATCGTCTTTTTAAAATTGTGTATTAGAAAAGTATTCATTGGGTGATATCATGCGGTAATGTTCAGCACAGACTTCTGGGAGACGTAGTCCTCGGATAACAGGGCGCTCTAAGATGTATGGTCTGAGGGTTACAGGAAAATAAATATTAAAAGACCCAGAAGAAGGCATCCTCTGGGGAAGATTTATGCAGGTCACAGAGAATTATATAGTATGAAAAAGCATGATGTCCTGTGATCTGCATCAGGGAAAGGAAAAACCTCATGGAGGAGACCGTGAATCCATGGACCCAGAGAGATTTTAAGTACTATCTATTAGTGGACAGAGAAATAGATTCAAGTCAGGACACCTGGTGTCTAATCCTGGCTCTGCCCCCAACCTCAGTGGCATTCAATGCCCTCATCTGAAAAAGGACCTGATGATCTCAAAGATCCCTTCTAGAACTACATTTCTATGTCTGTGATGGGGCAGAAGTCAAGAACCAGAGGAAAGCTCCCAACCACTCTTATTTAACCATTTAACAAGTCCCATTTGACTCGGACAAGAAGCCCTGGGGTCCAGAATTCTGCTTTGGATGTTGGAAACAAGAGCAGTGCCAACCAACAAGATCATTCTCTTTGATGGAATCATCCTGGAAGCTTACAGCCAGAACCCAAACATCCCAATGTTCCCTTTAGCAAGAGAAGACCAGCACAGAAAACAATGCTGCCAACAGTTTTACTTCCATTTCAAATGATAATAAAATTCCAATCAAAGTGTCATGGATGAGTGGAGATGGAAAGGAACCTGGTCATCTCAACCATCCGGCTCCGAGTGACCCTTCAAGGCTTAGTCCCTGTGCTCTTCAGGTGTTTTCTGTACTAATCAAACTGACCTCTTGTTCTTCATTCACACCATCTCAGCTCCTACCCCCAAGCTTTTGTCCCCTCCCCCTGTCCCCTTTCCCCCCACAATGAACTCCTTCCCTCCCTTTGCCTATTAGAATCCCTAATCTCTTTCAACACACATCTCAGGTGCTTTCTCTCACCAGGAGCCTTTCCTGATCCTTCTTCCTTTTCCCTCCTGAAGAGCTCTCCAATTCCTGAAATGATGGCTTATTAGTTTATTTTACTTATCTGGCGGTTATCTCCAAGAGGAAAAAAAAACCCTTGAAGGCAGGGACAGTTTTATTTTTGTCTCTATAGATGAAAGAAAGATAGATAAAAAGAGAAAATAGAATAGAAATAGAATAAAATAAAATATAAAAATAGATAGAAAGAAAAGATAGAAATAACAGATAAACATGGAGGAAAACAGAGAAAGAGAGAGGGAGGGAGGAAGGGAGGGAGGGAGAAAAGAGGGAAAGGGAGAGAGGGAAATCAGGAGAGAGAGGGGGAGAGGGGGTAGAGAGAGAGAGATGGGGAGAAAGAAGAAGAGGGAGAGAGAGAGAGAGAGAGAGAGAGAGAGAGAGAGAGAGAGAGAGAGAGAGAGAGAGAACACATTTATTAAGCACTTAATCTGTTCCAGGCATGGTAATAACAATGAATTATAGAAAATGTATAAGAAAAAAAAATGAAAGACAGTCACTCAAGGAACTTCCTTTCTAATGGGAAAAGACAACAGCAAAGGAGAGTTGAAAAGCAGGGGCAGGCTGGAAGAGGTGAGGGATGTACCCAGGCATGAAGTCTAGGGAATCAAGAGCTAATAGGAAGGAGCATGGCTGATTGGTCATTTCCCCAAATGGAGATTCTAGGAATAAAATCACCAACCAGAGGAGAAAAAGGTATCTTCCAGGGTAAGAAGACTGCTGAGATATACAGGTAGAGTCCAGAGTGTCAGAAGCAGAGCCAAGAGAGGGAGGAGCCCCAATCCCTCGGTCAGTGCCCTGCAAAAAGTGGGCAATTCACAAATATTTGCTGAATTAGACTGAAGCTAATCTAGGGCCTTCATTTTGCCAGTGAGATTGAGGCTCATAAGTGTGAAGCTACCTACCTGTGGGCAGAACAGCTGGGACTCAGATCCAATTTCTCTGACTCCAAAGCAAGTAGGTTTCTGTACTTCATTCATGATTCATGCTGTCCCTGAATTGCTGCATTAGATGGCAACGCTAAGGTCTGTCTCATGAAATTACAATATTCTCTTATTTTTCTAAAGTTAAATTTGAAACAGCTCACATGGAAAGACATTCAGAGTTCAATTATCATTCCAATCTTTTTGTGCGATTTAAGAAGTAAGACCATTAAGAAACAAAGTCAAGGTATCATTTTTAAAGACTACCTCAAAATGAAAATTAAATCCTATTACATACAAGCAGTAGACTCTTGAGATGTAGCAAGAGATTTCAAACGACTACATAGCTCACCAAACACATATTAACTTCACAGCATTTTCTTCCTTCCTGGACAGATTTGCTTTTCCCCTCCAAACAATCCTCTCAGAACAATTTGGGGGGCTCTTGGTTGACCTATCCAAAATGTAATCGATCCCTTATAAAGCTCAGCTTTTAAACAAGTGTTTTAAAAAATGCTCTTAAAATGATGGATCTCGGGCAAGAGAGAGCAAACATGCTCATCCCTCAGCCGCAGTTGAAGAAGGAAAAACACAATCAAGGGACAACTAGTCGAAAGATCAAATTAAATTTCAAGTTCTCTCCAAGCACATTTGGACACTGAGAACAAGATGAAAGTGGATAGAAACTTATTACTACTCCAAAAAGCAATGAGACATAAGTGGCAAAAGGGAAATTTCATGCATATGATGAACCCAAGCCAGGGAGTCAAAAAAATGTCCCTCCCCCTTTTTAGTGTCATTCACTGGTCCTAAAGCAATGATGATCATTTAAAATTACTGCTCTGAAACAAAGGCAAAAATAATAGGAGGGAATTTTTCCAATTGCAGAAATACTTCAAATTAGGATAAACCTTGATACTCCAGCACTTTATTATCTTATCAAAATGAATATTAAAAAAAAAAAGAATATTCCTTCTCCTTGCACAGATTCAGTGGTGTCTGACCAAATGATCCCATTTGGAGTTATCTTGGCAGAAATACTGGAGTGGTTTTCCACTTCTTTCTCCAGCTATTTTCCAAATGAGAAAACTTAGGTAAACAGAATGAAGTGACTCACCCAGGGTCACACAGTTAGTACTATTCTCTTGGGAAGCAAAAATAACTTTGTAGGCCCACTCACCTACTGCTGGGTTCTACTGTCTGCATAACTGACAACCTGGGTTTTCTTAGCTTTGGCTGTAGCATCCTCAAGTAGATATTAAGCAGTCTCCAAGAAATCCGAGCTTCCTACTCAGGAACTCCCAACCTCTTCAATTCATGATGTCACCAGTAAGACTAAAAATATATATTTTTTCTCAGGATTGCTATTCAGCGTCCTGAGTTCAGGGAAAGAAATACAAAACACAAAAGGCATCCAGGGTACATTCTCAGGTCTGTCTAGACAAGGATACATCCTGGCTGCTGTGTGTATGTGTCACCCTCGAGAGCTGGAGGGAAGGAGGGGAGAAATTCCCACCCAAACTCCATGGGAAGACCAAGGAAAAGTTGTCATTGACTAAGTTCCAACAAAGAGGATGTTCCAAAGCCATGTCTCCTCGATCATTACAGCCCCAAAGTGGGTGACTCTTCTTGGCTCAGTTTCTCCTCAGGAAATGGTCAACTGCATTATCTCAGCAAAGCAGGAAGCATAGCCATAGAACATGTCCAGCTATGTATGTAAAGCATCTTCCCCACCTGAAAGTACTACATAAATGTCATTTATTACTATTATCATCACAATCCAAGTAAGCTTCATTAGTCAGAATATTTCTGTTCTGGGCCTTTCTAAGCATCTGACAATTTACCCAATATACTAGATGCCTTCCCATAGGGCTGTTAACATTTCCAAGGTATCAGGGCAATGCTCAGAGTGTCTACCTACTATCCCTTGCTCTTGATAAATGACTATCCATCTCTATTTCTGTTCATCTATGTCCCAGACAACATCTCATGCCACTTCTTTGAAGCACACAGGTAAATGTTGGTAATGTGCTACAGTCAACTTACACTCCCCATGGGCTATTTCCATCACCCTATGGGTCACCTGCAAATGTTTCAGAAAACTTGGCATTCCGTGATTCACAGTCATGGGAATCATTCCCTGACTCACAGCCATCACTGGGAGAATGTCAAGTGTTGAGGGGAAATGGACTATTCTATCAGGGAAAGCAGCTTCGGATTATTGACAATAAAATGCAATTACCCAAGTGTGATCCAGCCTACTCTTCTCTTAATCAATTTGTTTTCTTGAACTTTCCTATCATCTTCCAAAAAAGAAAAAAAAATCCAATCTTCCCCTTGACATACTTAATTAGATTTGAAGTCCTGGCCCCAAAACAGTCAACAAAAACATCGTTTGTGTTTTTCACACTCACGATGATGTCAACCACCAGGCTCTTCTTCACCATTTTGATTTTCAACCACCAAAATGCTCATCTGATTGCCTGAAACAGTGATTTCCTTGACGGCTGGCAATGTTTTTTTCTTGTCTTTGTATGCCCAGTACCTACTATGCCTTCACAGGAGGCCCTGCTGAATTAAACCGAGTGGTATTTTCCCTTTCAAATGGCATGTACTAAGTAGAACAGTTAAAATTGCCCTGCAGAATTTTAGGAAAAACAAAGAACTGGCAACAAATGTGAGGATATTTTCCCAACTTTCCATTGAACTTAATCTGTTCCCAGCTTGCCTTGCTTTTAGCACCATGGGTGCTACTTACTGATGAGGTGTAGGCTCTGGGACCCCTCCCCCTTTTTGAGCTCTCCTTGATTCTTTGGCTCTGGGAAAGTAAACCTTCCCAGGGAAGACATTTGCCTGCGGTCATGGGCCTTGAGATGCAGCTCTGCCCAAGTCTTTAGCTCGCTTTGTTCCAATAGTTTCCCACTCTTAAATTGGCCTGGCCCACCATTGTCTATGGTCTCCAGGTATCCTCCAGCAACTTCCCACCCTGAACCACTCATTACTGGAGTCTGACCTCATCTGACTCCTCCTGAAGACCCTTCCCAATCTCCTCCTCTGGACCACCCCTAGACTCCTCCTTATTGTATATAGAACCCCATCTTCCCTCCACTGGTGTGAGAGCCCCATGGAATAGTTTGGTATAGACTTTGCTCTGTGAGAGCGCCATGAGATATCTTAGAATAGACTTGCTCTGTGAGAGGGGGAGGAGAGAAGATGGGGAGGGGAAAGGAGGAAGAAAAGAGGAGGGGGCGAGGGCGAATGGAGAAAGGACAGGAAAGGAAGGGGGAGGAGGAGGAGGATTTTCTCTTGGAAAGGGCTGATTTCAGAATCAGGGGATGGGGGTTCGAAACTGCCTCACTTCCTGCGTGCTTTTGGGGGAGACCCTTCCCCCCTCCTGGTCAGTTTCCTCTGTACCCCCCCCCCCCCAGCCTCTGGGACGTCGGGGTCCTCAAACAGCAGCCCTGTTCTCAGGAGTTCGCTGCGGGAGACGCCGCAGGAATTCTCGAACGAGCGGGCACGCATCCCAAAGGAAGAAGAGGAGACCGGTTGTTTCACGGCTCTCGGGCCGCCTTCGGAGGGCGCTCGGGCGGGTCACAAAAAAAAAAAAAGATGCAAACTGCGAAAAGAGCAGGCTGTAACCCGCCCCCGCCTCCGGGACAGAGGCCTACGCAATGTAACGTCTCCGCGCGCATGCGTCTCACTTTTCTGGCCACTCTCCCAGGAGACTCGAGGGCCCCGCCCCACGACTAACAGCGTGCATCCGCATTGGCAAGTGCTCTAAGGTGTCCCCGCCCGCGTCGTTCCCCGACAGCAGCGATGGCCGAGTGGTTAAGGCGTTGGACTTGAAATCCAATGGGGTCTCCCCGCGCAGGTTCGAACCCTGCTCGCTGCGGGTGGAGCGGGAGCTTCGTATTTTAGTGTCTGCTTTTCTTCTCAAATGTGTTTGCAGCCCTTAGGAGCGCGCGGCCGGGAGGGCAGACCAAGGAGCAGTGCAGCCGCAGAGGCGCCGATACACCCTCCTAGTTTTACAGGGAAAGAAACTGAGGCCTGGCCACGGGAAGTACTTTGCACAGGTGTCCTGGAGCTTCCTCCGACTTTGGATTGAGAACCCGAAGCGACCTTAGAGCCCACCCAACCCATTCTCACCCGGCATTTTACAGACAAAGAAACAGGCCCAGGCAGATGAATTCCTCCC
>CM053598.1:23191266-23227098 GCA_028646575.1 Pseudocheirus occidentalis
GTATCATCTCTTCCTAATTAATTGATCTTGAACCCTCTATGTACACATATATACCCATGCTCAGATATGTATTCATACACATATATACCCTCCTATATAGACATATGAGTAGGTATACATATTTATACATTTGAATTCCCTTCACCTATCCTTCATACTAAGAAAAGATTCATAAGTCACTATTATTCTTTTTCCATGTTGGTATGTAAATAGTTCCACTTTGATAAGTTCCTTATGATTTCTTTCCAGTGTTTACCTTCTTATGCTTCTTGTGTTTGAATGGCAAATTTTCTGTTCAGTTCTGGTTTTTTCATCAAGAATGCTTGAAAGTCCTCTACCTCACTGAATGACCATATTTTCCCCTGGAACATTATACTCAGTTTTGCTGGGTAGGTGACTCTTCGTTTTAATCCCAGCTCTCTTGCTGTCTGGAATATCATATTCCAGGCCCTTAGATCCCTCAGTTTAGATGGCTGGGATTCTTAACAGAAAATTCCTAGAATTCCAGTTATTTTACAGGAGCCTCTGAAGCCAGTCCTGACTCATTTAAAGCCAAGGTACTACAAAGATTAAGTCTGTGTGCTACTCACATTTTGATGTCTATTTTCTCTAGAACTGTGATTGATTGTGGGAGAATTGAAGAAGCAGGTGGGCAGGGGCACATCCCCCTCCCTCTTAGGCACTATCAGTTTGGTCAGGAAGATTCCTTAACACTTCAGCAAGCTGCTGTCCCATTTCTGCCAGCTCCACTATGCAGCATGACAACAAATTGTCATGAAAGCAAAACTTTAGTCTAAAGGAACAGAGAAAGCTGGGTTGATCAGGCAATCAGTCATCATTTATTAAGTGCTTCCTATATGATAGGCAGAGTTCTGGGAGCTGGGGATACAGAAATAAAATTCAAGCATTTCCTGCCCTCAAGGAGCTTGCATGCTATAGGACAGTGGTTCTTAACCTGTGGGTCACGACCCCTTTGGGGGTCGAATGACCCTTTCACAGGGTTCATAGGGGTCTTAGGAACCGAGACACCACTCCTCTATCTGTCTCCAGGCAGGTCTGCCCACATGCAGATACCCCCACATACAAGTATTAAAGGGTCGTGGCATTAGGAAGGTTGAGAACCACTGCTGTAGGAGAAAACAATATAATCCTTGTCCCAAAGCCCATTGATATGATAAAAATGGTGGAGATGAATATTGCCCTGTGTGAGTGGTGATGGAATTATGCAGAAATCAGAGCTTCAACTCTCAGCCAGTTCCTCTCCCAGACTCTTGAGAGCATTCATCTGTACCAATAAAGACAGGGCAAGTCACTTAACACAGTTGGTTTCTATGTAAAATGAAGGAAATCATAAACCACTCTAATATCTTTTCAAAGAAAACCCCAAATTGAGTCATAAAGAGCCATACATGACTGAAAACAACTGGACAATATTATATGCACATATATATATACACATACATACATATATGTGTAGGTCTGTATATAAAGTGTGTATGTATGTGCGTGTATAAACTTACATATGTACATTTATACAAGTGTAGCACCTAGAACGAGGCTCCCGGCACTAAATATATCGCCCCCTAAGAAACGTAGTCTGATCTCAACAGAACTGCCCCAACTCTTTGGAGACTGGACTATGTGAGATTTGGAAAGGTCAAAAGTAGAGAAAGGAAGAGAGTGGCTGCCAAGATGCCAGAGAGGAGACCAGGAGCCCCAAAGTGGCAGCTGCAGCTGTTCCTGGACCAGCCCAGCTGTTTCCCTTTGCTGATCCATGGGGTGAAAAAAGTGATTACAGAGAGGTTCAGAGTCTGCCCTCCTTGGCAGCCTGCCTGTGTGACTGAAGCTTGGGTCAGATTGCAGGAAATATGGGGGAGCTAGCTGTTTCTATCCAATTCTCATCTCCCTTCTACTTGCTTGTTCATTAGGAGGCATTCACTGCTGATTGTTTCCTTGTTATGTGCTGAGCTCTTTGCTTTTCACAGGCTTTTGCTTTCTATATAAAAATTTGGGCAACCTAGATGGGTGTCTTGGTATGCATGCCCTTCCAGCAGTCTGAGAGGGCAGGGTGGGGGTAGTTCATGTTGGACTGAGTAAATTCCTACTCCCAGTATGGGGGTCTGGGTGCCCCTGGGGACTTAACAAGCTATTCCTAGTTCTATGAGTCATTCTATAACTCCCTATAAGCAGAACCTTCAGCCTCATTTTGGGTGTTCATTTTCTTTCCCCTAGAAGATTAAGCTTATATAACCTGGAGCACAGATAGGAGCCTGAACCTGGGTGCCTGAGGTCCTTTATCTTGGTGTTGTTTGGACCAATGACATCAGGAGAGTGATGTCTTGGTTTGCTTGAGAACTACATTTAAGTGAGAACCAGAAGGGAGGGAGGGACAAGAGCTTTTCTTGGGTGTCATTCTCAACCCTGAACCTCCCGACCATGTTATGTACAGTGACACCTAATGGTTACAATGTATACATGTATATGTACATATACACATATATACACATACACACATATATATGTATATCTTGAATAAATTCAAGGGAAACTGGAGGAAAGGCTCTACCAACTGAGGGGGATAAGGAAAGGTTTCCTTTACAGGAGTTCTTAACCTAGCATCCATTAGTTTGCTTCCTTTAATATTTCAATAATTGTATTTCAATATGATTAATTTCCTTTGCAATTCTATAGGTTTTATTTTGTGCATTTAAATATATTGTTCTGAAAAGGGATCCACAGGCTTTACTAGAAGTTCATGACACAAAAAAGTTGAAAGATGCCAGATGTTCTAAAAAGAGAGTAGGGTCAGTGGAAGGACATTATACATTAAGGATATATACTCTTGTGATGAATCCAGAAACCTAAAGGAGAAACCAGTGGAAATCCTTTGGGAAAGGATCAATGGCAAGAGGGAAAAATAGAATTCATGTTGTTGAAGGAATATAACAGACCGTATGACCAGAAAAAAAATAAATGAGAACTTTGGGAAACAAATCGCAAATTTGGTATGAAAGTATACTATAATAGTTATGAAGAGGCTTCATTTATCCAAAACTGATATACTGATTGACAAGTTATATAGGTTGTCCATCCAAATGGACAAAGTCATTCTTCATTCACTTCAGTTTTCCTGTATAGATTGTTGGGTTGAACTCTTTTGTGTAGTTGTGACTCTTATATAGAAGGTTCTAAAATATTGCAATTGGCTCAATGTCAACCCCAAACAGGAATAATCTGGATATCCTCACTACCTAGAGAAAATTCATCTTCCATCTGGACTCTGTATTAAATGTCCTCCATGACAATGGAGAACACTTTGGTTAAATACGTCTCCCTGTTTTGTGTCTCATTAGGTACTAACATTCAGAGTCACCGAACAAAGTCATCTCTGTTGCTTCCATCGAGGAAGATGCTCTTACTATAGACCTTAAAAATCTCTGAGAAGATCTGAAGCCCTGGGCTCCCTTTCCCAAGGCCAATGAAATAGTTTCAAGTAGTCAAATATGTAAATAACTGCCTGAGCCCCCATCTAGTACAATACTCTATTACCAGACCTTGCAAAGTTTATCAACCCAATAGGAAAGAATATATAATTAAGACATAGAAGCAAAGTAAGTAACAAGTAAAAAAAAAAATCAAGTCATATAATCATTCTCAATCACCATATACAAATGAATATAACTCCACACACCTCCCATGGCAGAGAATGAGATAATTAACCTCCCAGGGAGAAACAGGAGGGAATGGAGAAACTGCCCTTCAATACAGGGGTGGACAGAGTGAGGAAACTATCATTCTCCCCATTTCATCTCAGCATATGCTCAGTGGTCAACACAATTATCTTATAACCTCTCAAGGCAGGCTGGAATCTGCTATCTGCCCCTCCTGTCTCATCTCCAAAGTCATCAGGATTCCACTAAGACTCTTGGATTCAAGGATATCATCACAATACAACTCCATATATACATCCCACGTATCTATCTCCCCCCTCTGGCCACAGTCTCCAGTCTCCATAGTCTCTTTTTCCTATGGCAGCTCGAGAACACCCCAAGAGTTCTTTGTCACTAAGCTCAGTCCTTTCTCCATGTTCCTTCCCGTATCTTCTTTTTTCCTTTGGTTCTTCCTTCTCTTCCTTCCCTTTTCCAAATTCTCACTTTCATGAAGGATATGGTGCTCATAGTCCAAATGAAAAAGGAAGTCTCTATAGGTGCTGAAGTTCTCCAAATGATCCTATTGGCATATCAAGGGACATTGGACTGACTGGCCATTCAAAGAGGTCATCCCAGCAAGACAATTCATTAGGAAAGACCAAGAGGAGGAAGAATGAATATTACCCAGACCATGACATGCAGCTGCATGGGCAATCTATTTTGGTAATTAATCAGCACATCATGCTTGGGCAGGCATTGCTGTTGGACAGAGGGCTGGATTTAGAACTGAATACAGAAAGAGTAACTTTTATGGCATTTTCAGAAACACTGATGTTTTCAATGATCCTAAGCTGCTTCTTGCACCCAAATCCACATTTTTAATACTGAGGTTTTCCAGGTGATGTGGGAGCTACCTGTGGTGGAACCCCAAGGTCTTAAGAGAATCACATTTTCAGGTGACAGAGAAAGCGCAATGAAATGGCATGTGCTGGGTATAAAAGGATTTGCAAACAATGTGAAAACATGATTTGTGCAGTAAGCACAGCATAGAAGATGCCATCAAGGAGCAGACAGGAAGGATTCTCTATATTCTTCCCCAGCATGGCTCCTGCTCCCTTGGAGAGGAAGAACAAGGGCAGGTCCTTCATCAGCCATCAAAGCTGCTGGAGCCATTCATCATTCTGCCTCATAAACTCATAGATGGAGAGCTAGAAGGAAACTCATATCTAGTCTAATTCTCATTATATAAAGGAAGAAACTGAGGCTAAGAAAAGTTAAGTCCAGCCTCATATATTTAACACTTACTAGCTGTGTGACCTTGGGCAAGTCACTTAACCTCAATTGCCCCTTCAAAAAGAAAGAAAAATTAAGTGACTTGCTTAAGATTTCATGGGTGATAAACAGAAAGGACAGGGTTTCAACTTGGGAACTTTGACTCCAGGCTGGTGCTCCTTACATTGTACCCCGGTGCCTACTGCCTATTCTTTCAACTCCCAGAAGAATGACTTCTGTCCCTTATGCTGTATTGAAGTCATTCCTTCTTGGCCAAAGAAGTGGCCCCTTTTTCAGCCAATTAGTCAGGAAGCATTTCTTAAGTATCTACTCTCTGCCAGACGCTGGGGATGAAAAGACAAAGAATGAAATTATTTCTTCTCCCAAGGACTTTGCACCCTTTCCCTCTTACCACTAAAGTCTTCCTCTGATGCCTTGTAGCCTAATAGAAGTGAAGTGAATTTCAATATCCATGACTTTGAGCTTTGATAGACCCAACCAAGCTAGAAAAGCCTTGAGTACTAGTGTGACAACTGATTATTAATTTCGTTGTACAAGGACCAGCCTAAGCTCTGGGAGGCTCCTAAAAATGTTGACCGCAAGGGGACAAATTTGGGCCTATTATATAAATTCTTAAGGATCTTTTGGAGGGGATAGCTTCTTCAGCAGAGGAAATATTCACACCAAAAGTAAAAACTAAAATAAAAATGACATATCCTGAGTGTGTTGAAGAGAGCCTTTCTACAGGAGTCCTGATGGTACTGATGGACGATTTCTATTGGTTGTAGCTCCAAGGGTATATCATATTATAGACAAGAATCATTCTTCATCCACTTGATTTTTCCTTCTTTACCCTAGGACAATCTCATCAGATGTCCTTACTCCAACCTCACCCTCTTTCATCATTCTGGTTCCCACCTCCTCCTTCTCCTGACTTCTTTCTTCAGCCTCCCCAAACTCCCAAACATATAGATTACTTTTTCACATCACATTTTAGTAGGTTTTGCACTATAAATCACAGATTTAGAAATGGAAGGACCCTCAGAAGCCATCTAATTCAACCCCTTGGTCTTACTGATGAGGAAATTGAGACCAGAGAGGTGAAGTAACTTGCCTGTTACATAGGGAGTAACTGACAAAAAGTAAGATTTGAACTCCACTTCTGGCTCTAAATAATGTTCTTCCCAACATACACAGGGCTTCATTTTATAACATGCTAGAATACATCATAATATGTCACTTCAGCCTCTATTCATTAAATTTCTAATAATACAAGTTTTGAATTGGAATGCATCCTCAGCTGGCCAATTTGAGGGTAAAAAGCTGGGCCTACGCCAGAATATTTATTGTCCTTTAAGATTTGGGGCACATGTCACCAACTCAAATGTCACCTCCTCTAGGAAGTCTTCCCTGACTTCCCCATACACAAAGACACTTACAACTGTTTATGTTCTTCTGAAATTACCTAGCATTTACTAGGTATATTCTACCCCGCATAGAACATAAGTTCATTGAGGGCAGGAATTGTCTCTGTATTCCCAGCACCTAGCACCATGCCTGGAACTTTGCAGATTTGTAATAAAGACAGGTTGAATTGACCTGAATCAAGTCATTACCACACAAACAGCACCAACATTAGCGAGCTGGAGTCGGTAATTTCTAGATTTGTTTAAATGTCACGGTCCTTCTCCATGGTAGAAGGCAGGTCAATGACCCCTCTGGCGGTTTCTTAATTATGAACCTTTGTGTGGAATCGGGCACTGATGTCTCTAAAGCTCATGGGCAGAGACAGAGAAATGACAATGCCCTGTATCTTTTGAACCTGCTCATGCTGCTAGCCTGGAAATCTTTCCTTTACTCTCAATACAATACTGCCATCTCCTGGTTACCTAAGGAAAGTTTGGTCAGTTCCTACAAATTCAAAATTTCATTGGGCATTACATCAACAAGCTTTACATTTAATTATCTTGTCTTTCACTAGCTTTCAGTCTAGTAGCCCTTTTCAGCCATTTGTAGTGTAGACAGCACCATGTGTGTTGGGCGGAAAGGGAGAAGAGAAGGAAACAAAGGGAGGAGAGGAAGGATGACCAAGGAAGGGAAGGAAAAAGAAGAAAAGGAGAAGGAAAAGAGTTGATATTTATATGAGGCTTTAAGGTTCATGAAGCACTTTCTATCTGTTATTAATCTTATCCTTTTAATGCTATAACATCCTTTTGTTACCCCATTTTACAGATGAGGAAACAGCCTAAAGGTGGCTACAAGGCTTATCCAGGGTCATGTAGCTCAATCAAGTTTTAACTCCAGATCATGCTGACTTAAAATACAGCATCTATCACTATGGTAGGACCCTTCTCCAGAGGGTTTTATGTGAAAGCTGAAGGACCATTTGTTGGAGGCGTGTAGAGGAAGATTCCTCCTCTAGTTAGACTCATCATGGTACGCTAGAAAGAAGCTGAATCTGGAGCAGTAGAACCTGGCTTCAGATCTTGACTCTTCTGCTTATTAGCTGTGTGACTTTGAGTTGGTCACTGAACAACTTCACTGGGGCTTCAGTTTTCTCATGTATAAGTAGGGGTAGGATTGTGGTTTAGTCCTTTTTCAGTCATGTCTGACTCTACATGACCCCATGTGGGGTTTTCTTGGCAGAGACACTAGAGTGGTTTGTCATTTCCTTTTCTAGCTCATATTACAGATGAGGAAACTGAGGCAAACAGGGTGAAGTGACTTGCCCAGGATCACAGACAGCAAGTGCCTAAGAACAAATTTGAACCCAAGAAAATGAGTCTTCCTGACTCCAGGCTCTGCACTGAGCCACCTAGTCACCCTAAGGGGGTTAGACTGAAGATCTCTGAAGTTTCTTCTTGCTCTAAAGCTTAAAGCTTCATGGCACTCAGTGGTTCCTTTGGCACAGTGGAACACAGCAGTGTCCTAGTGAGGAATCTACCATCTCCTGCCCATACCCAATAAAAGGCAGGCTTCTCAGCACCTCCTAAGACACAGCAGCACAACAGATTGGGGAGTTGAGAACTCTTAAAAACCCAGAGGGTCAACTCTGAACTGTCTAATCACCTGCCTTCATCAAGGAACCTTGACTGTTCCTGTGCTTGGACTCTTCTGCTTACCTCGTCCTATTTTCCTCATCATTGTAATTTTCAACCCCAGGGCTACCAAAGAACAAGCTCCCTCCCCAACTTAGTTGTTTGCAACTTTATTCCCATCCCTCTTAACCTTCTTCCTTCACTGCCCCGATTCAGATCTACCCATTCTTTTACTGTGCCCTCTGGAAAGCATGTTCCATAAGCAACAAACTTACTTTCATCCTAAACCTCTTTCTTTCTCCTTCTACCTTTTGTCACTCAGTGAGAACTAGCCCTCTCCTGATGACACAGCATCCCAAGCCACCTTTTCCAGGACTCATTGCACTTTCACTCCTCTCCCTTAATTAACCATCCTCATGGTGGGGGAGTCTGAATATTACTTGCTCCATTGCAAATCCCAGACTCTCCCTTTACCACCATCACTCAGCAACTTCTCTCCTCTTGCAGAGGTTCCCAAAGTGGAGGATACTGCCCCCTGGGGCACTGGAATGATCCAAGGGGGTGGTAGTAGCCTTGGGCACAATAGGGTAGGGAATATTGAATAAAAATAAGGGGGCAGTAGAAGCATAAGGAAAGAAGAGAAGAAAATTTTGAAAAACCATGAGTACATGTTTCATCTGTTGTGTAACAGAGTTAAAGTTGTAGTGATTACATTATTTTCCAAATAAATATACAAAAAGCAAGTTATAACCAATCAGTAGTCAAGTCCACTTATAGGTCTTAACAAGCAAGTGCTGGCAGGCAAGCATGTAGGCCATTGTCAGAAACTCCTGCATGCATTGGCAAGAATATGGGCCTATAATGATTTGTCTGTAATATCATACTATATGGTAGCATGATGCAATATTGCATCATCAAAATTTTAATGCAAGGAAAAAAACCACAAATTTATAATAAATTATTAAATTTAAGATGCATTATTTTTTAACATTTTATATTTTGGAATGATGAGAATTTCAAAAAAATATTAAAGGGTTAAAGTAGATTTTCAGGGGGCACTGAGTAATTTTTTGAAAGTGAGCAGTAGGTCAAATAATTTTGGAAACCTCTGCTTTAGAGGTTCATTAATCCAAATCTTTCACCCATGCCAGATTCTAGTACCCATTATCTATTAACTCCTAGGACATTTTCCTCCCTTCATCAATGTAAGTGCCTAGCTCAGTCTCCATCTCCATCTCAACTCCTTCACCTACTCTAGAAAACTTAAACATACATATTGTTCTCCCAATTGTGCTAACTTCCCAGTTTCTCAATCTACTCAGCTATCATGACCTATTCCTTCACTCTCAGCTATTCACAGGGATGTTCTTTCCCTCAATCCTACATTCACCTCTGTGTCCCATTTCCACATTCAAAAACTTGAATTTCCTTTATGAGTTCCTAGCAAACAGTAAATGCTTTATGAGTGCTTGTGGACTGACTGATAGTATTCTTTATCTTTCCACATGTCTCTCTGGCTGAATCCTCTTGAACCTATTCTTCAGCCTCCTAATGAATTCCAGTCTCTCCATCCCTTCATACTAACCCAGGTCCTCATCCCTGTTCCAGCCTACTTCCCCAGGCTTGACCCGTTGGCAAACCAACTCAACTCAACAATATCTTTTACTCTTCATTCCGGCGCTCCCTTGCCTTATTACTGTTTGTGCCTTGCCAAACCCAGTCTTGAACGACTCCAACCATCTATACAATCACTTTATTTTATTATATGTGTGTGCACATATATGTATATATGTATATGTATACACATATATACCTACACAGGCACATATATGGAAATACTCATATCATCTAATATTCATCAGATTTAGAATAAGGAAACATATAAAAATAAACTCTCTGCAATCTAGCTTCAAACTTCAATATTCTGCTTTCTCTAAAATCAAAAATGTTTTCATTGTCAAATCTACCAACCATTTCTCAGTCCTCACCCTTCTTGGCTTCTCTGTTGTCTTTGACATTCTTGATCACCTTCTTATAGATATTCTCTCCTCTCTGGATTCTCGTGTATCCTTCCTCTTTCCTGATTCTCCTCCTACCTGTCAACACCTCTCCTCAGTTCCCTTTACTGGCTCTTCATCCATGTCATTCAAACTAATTGGGCATACCCCAGAAGGCTCCATCCTGGGTGCTCTCCTCTTCTCTATACTCTTATCAGTTGGTGATCTCATCAGCTTCCATGAGATCAACTATCTCTATACAGATCATTTTCATTTCTGTGTGCACAATTCTAGACTCTCTGGAGCTAGTCTCACATTACCAACTGCCAGCTGGATGTTTTGAACTGTTTATCTGGAGTTATCTCACACTCAACATGTCTAAAACAACTTTTTTTCCTCACAAATCCTTCCTCCTTCTGAACTTCCCCATTATTCTCAATAGAATTACAATATTTCCAGTCTCCCAGGTCTGAAATCTCAATGACAACTTCAGCTCCTCTCTTGATCACTCCACAATCTAGTCAATCACCAAAACTTACCATTTCTTTCCCTATGATATATTTTACATAAATCCCCACCCACATAGCCACTATCACCACCAGGCCTTTGTAACAGCAATCAGTTTAGATGACTTAGGGCTAAGTATGGAAGGGGTGAGCTCTGTATGGAAGGTGCGAGCCCTGTCCACTGTTGAGAAGGCGTGAACTCCCCTGTTGGTAGAAGGCTATTAGCTGAGACAGGAGGTCAGTGCTGTATATAAAGAAGAATTCTAGAGACAGAGACAGAATTGGAATTTTGGAGGAAGAGAGAGAAAGAGAGAGAAAGAGAGAGAGAGAGAGAGAGAGAGAGAGAGAGAGAGAGAGAGAGAGAGAGAGAGAGAGAGAGATTCTTTCCCAGCATCTAGAAGCTGATTGAGAAAAGAGATGGAGTTTTCCTGAGACCAGAGTCTGGTGAAAGCCATCCAGAAGGCTGTCATTCCTTCTGGGTCCTAGGGCCAGCTGAAATGCTGGAAGACTGAAGAAGCATGACCAGGATAAGACTTTGTTTATTCATGGCCTGGCTGATCCTTGAGTTCTAGGTAAGAGAAGTGGTGAAGGGTGTGAGATGTGGACCCTGTAAACTTCAGCATGTGCCGGGGACTGCCCTGAGGACTGGACAAGGACCTGGGAGCTTTCTACTTCTGAGGACTAGATGAAAACCTGGCAGCTGTCTGCTTCTGAATCCAGGTGACTGTTTGATGGATTCAGGAGAGAGCTGGGACCATGGAAGGGGATCCAGGGAATCAGAGAGACCACCCAGAGTCAAGATGAAGAAAAGGCCTCCCCTTGGACAAAACTGAGGATTTCTGGACACCAAGGGGTGGAGGATTTGTGTGGTTTTCTAATGATTGTATTATGAATTGATTGAGTTGATATATGATTGCCCCATGAGTGGAAGACTGATTATTGTATTGTGAATTAATTGAATGATTGAGTACTGATTTACCCCATGAGTGGAAGATTATTGTATTGTGAATTGATTTAATGATTAAGTATTGATTTGTCCCATGAGTGGAAGACTGAATGTTGTACTGTACCTTGATATGTTGTGAATATTATGTTGTGATGTATTGTGAATGTTTGCCTCGATTTGTAATGGAATAAACAGAGTGTTCACTATTACTGTGTAATCCAAACCTTAAAAGCTGTTCACAGTAGCATTCTTTTGGGAATCTGCTGGTGCATGGCATTAAAGCCTTCAATTCTCTTGCCTGCACCATTGCAATAGCATGATAAATGGCCTCTGCTTCAGATCTCTCCCCACTCCAATCTATCCTCCACTTGGTTAACAATAGGATTTTTTCAGTATAGGTCGAACCCTCCCCCCAATTCAGTGTTTGATAATTGATTGACTTGGAGTCAGAGGACATGACTTCAGATCCTCTCTTACTAGTGTGGGAATTTAGACATCACTTCACCTCTCTGGACGTGTTTCCTTATCTGTAAAATGGGGGGAGGGTATCTAGGTGACTTTCAAGGTTTCCCCCAACTCTAAATCCATGATCCTATGAACTCTGAGATTTTAGAGAAAATGCTAATCATAGATTTTCCACAAATTCCATGCTCCATCCATGTAGCTGTTCCTCTGCCCACACAACCAACCTATGATGTGCCCTGTATTCTTCTATATAGGGTCTAATCTCCATACTAGACTATAAAACTCATGAGGTCAGGGGCCATGTTCTATATGAGCTGTGTCTCCCTAATGCCTAATATAGCTCTGAGCACTCAGTGTATACATAATAAACATTTGTGGAATGAATTCTCCTTAAAGATAATTCAGTCCAAGAGTAGTTAACTTCCTTTTAAAACAGACTTACTAAAAAAGGAGGGATTTCCTGTGAATGCCCATCTTGATGCTTCTAAATATTAGCTTTAAATTGTACGCAAAGAAACTTTGCTAATACAAAAGCTCTGTGGGGGGCAAGGGAAATGTAGTCAGTTTCCAAAGGAAGACCCAACAGGATACATATGGTTGGGATCACTTCACATGTATTTGAAGTGCTTCTTCAAGTTACATTTCTTTGGAAATACAACCAAATGTGAACATGTCAAAATGTTTTTTTATCTGCTTGAGTAAAAATAATTTTCCCAAACCTTATTTTCAAAATTGTAGTGCTGGGTCTCTCTTAAACACGAAGACTCTGAAAGCTATAAATTCAAAGCATGCTTTGAGTCAGTAGCTATTTGAAACCATAGCTAAAGTGCCCCCACTAATGTTTCAACGGGCATATTAATTGAAAGCAAAAGTTGCCTAATTAAACAGAATAGCAGGCTACATAACAAGGGCATTAGCCCACCTACATATGTAGAAGCACCACCACCATCCCCCATAGCTTTTCAGCTTCTTAGAGAGAGATGAAACAGTCAGGGCAACTCAGGTTCCAAGAACTATGCCCAGAAATCCCACTTTTGCCTCTGAAATCTTACTTATGGATCCCATCTCCTCATTTGGTAACATCATCCACTAGGCTGCTTTTTTGTCTTCAATCAAATGAGATCATGTTTGGAAGGCAATTAGGACAGCGCCTGGCACATAACAGGGGCTTAGTAAATGGGAGCTGGGAGCTACTGAGGGCACTTGCTAGCTTATTTTCAGCACCTCACTGCCATCTCTTGGTTGTCTGAGGCTCATTCCCTGATAATTGACTACCAACAGCTGTTTCTCTCTATCCCCTCTATATTTGTTACTCTAGCTGTTCAGCTGCTTCCAAGTAGGAGAGTGGTCACAGCTCTTTTTGTGGCCTCTGTTCTATAGCCTCAGGGTAATCCTTGCTCTCTTGTGAGTATGAATGAAAGTTTCACCCAGTCATCTATTTAAAACCCTTTGATCAAATCTCTTTTGAAACTCCTTTGCTTCAGTTCATGTACTAAAGCACTAGGTAAATGCTACTTATTATTCTTATTGTTGCAGTGATGGTGATGGGTAGTGATACTGATGGTGAGATTGATGGTGATGGTGTCTTAACAACCACTCCCTACAGTCCTCTCAGTTCCTATCATGATCCTTGCTATTTATTAGCCCTGGGGGACAGACAGATTACCTTATTGTTGTTTGATTCTATTCCATTCTTTGTGACCCCATTTGCGGTTTTCTTGGCAAAGATATTGAAGTGTTTTGCTTTTTCCTTCTCTAGTTTATTTTACAGATGAGGCAAACAGGGTTAAGTGACTTACCCAGGGTCATGCAGCTGGTGTCTGAGGCCATATTTGAACTCATGAAGATGAATCTTAGTGCTTCCACTGCACCACTTAGCTATCACAAATTACCTTAGAATTTCATTTAGGAAGAATAGTAGAATGGGATGTAACTAGCAATCTCCACCTTACAATTGCACTAGAATCAAAACCACTGCTTTCCCTACAACCAAGTAATTTCCTAGTGACTGGCATAGCAGAGTGCTGAACTTGCCCTGGTTTCAAATTTTACTTTAGACATTTACTATCTGTTTGAGAATGAGCACGTCAGAGTTTCAATTTTCTCGTCAGTAAAATGATTACACTCTCCATCTCTGTAGATTGCTTTGAATAAAGCGCTTTACAAACCTTAAAGCCCTCTACAAGAATGTTCATGTTGTTGCTCCCTTTGCAATGTCATTAGAAAAACAGCCCTTTGTAATGCCAATGTGACGCAAAATATTTTAAGGAACGAATCACACAATATAAAAAGCACTTTATTTATTCAAAACTGAACCTTATTCAAGAAACTAAAGCATTCACAATTCATAACAACATAACAAGTTATTACCAGAGTAGCCACATGGCCTTAAACATCATTTGGTATATAACATAACACTCAGTATGTAACATGGCACACAGCATATATCATTGCATTCGGTATATATATCATAGTATGCCCCCACTTTATACATTCTTTTGGGATAAAAATCTTTTGGGAGTGAGCAGCCAGCTCCTCCTCACTCAGGTATTGTCCAAAATTATACAATCAGGTGGTCCCAGGCCAGGGTCTTCCCCAGCACAACACATCCTCAGAGGTAGCACAGAATATAATACCTACTCCACCCCTAGGTCACAGTAAGTTACAATCCCCTCAATCAAAATAGGGTGCCCAAATGCTAAAGTCTTCTTGGGGGTGTGTTCTTTCTACACTGCAAACTCCCACCTGGCACTCTCAGGTGCAAGTAAGCTCAAATGAGTCAAAGAGTCCAAGTCCTAATACTACTCCAGCCCCCTCTTCCAAGTCCTGAGGGGCAGCTGGGTGGCAAGGCCACCAGGGTGGGTTCCCAGGGGATAATGACACCTCCCCATTCCCACAATAGACAACTTCACCCCCTGGGTCCCAAATCATGGGGGGTGGCAGGAAAGCCCTCTCACTGCTCCTGCCTTGCTGCAGTTTTCATCTTGATAAGTCCCTCAGAGGTCACTAGTGCAACCTGTGCCCCCAAAAAAATCCTCTCTAAATCATCATCATAACTGCCATTTGTATCATGCTTTAAGGTTTTCAAAACCCTTTTTCCTATATTATCTCATCTGATCTGGACAACAACCCTGTGAGGTGTTACTATTATCCCCATTTTATAGATGAGTAAACTGAGGTTGAAACCATTTCCCAGAGTTACAGAGGTGTCTGATTAAGGAGGTTCAGGATTTGAGTGAATGGAACGCTCCATTCACTATCCAAGTCACTCAGAATATAGGCAAGTGGGAAGGAAGCCAGAGACAACAGAGTAAAGGCTTAGGAATAGTAAAATAAGAGCAACTATGATTTATATATACATAACTCAGGGTAATAGAAAGATCTTATTGAGTTAGGGCTTTGGTTTGTATAATCTTATTCCTTACAGAGGGGCTTACCTTGCCCCTTCAACAGGTAGCAAGCATCTGAAACAGGATTCTAATTTAAGTCTTCCTGAATTCATGTCCAGCACTCTATCCCCTACATTGTCATAGCTGACATAGCAAGTCTCTCAAAGACATTCAAGGAAGGTAAATCCATCATGCTCCAAGGTAGCCCATTCTATTAGAGGATATCTCCAATTATCTGGAAGTTTTTCCTTTTTCTCTTTATTTCAATTGTAAATTTGTATCCTTGTAATTTCTGCCAGTTGTACTGGTTCTGCCCACTGATGTCAAGTGGAATTAAGTCTAATCTCTTTTCCACATGAATATTCTTTAAGTGATTAAAGTTATTGCTCTACATTCCTTAATCCTTATGCTTTTCACTCGCTCAGCAATGTCAGTTAATCACTCAATAGACATTTATTAAACACCTGTGCTAGGCAATGGGCTAAGCACTGGAATGCCTTCTGCTTTGCCTTCTTCTACTCTTCAGATCCTCAAGATTGTGTGATTGGTTGGTTTTATACTAGTCCACCAATGTTCCCTATTCATCTGCCTTGTCTAATCTTTGAGAGGTCAAACATGCCCAGTTTTTTCATCCAATTCCCATGGGCCATGGTCTCCATAGTCCCTACTTCCTATCAATTTCAGGATGGGAGTTGAGTCTGAGATGTATGGAGAGAGCCAGGAAATTCCTCAGTAGTCTATTCAGAAGGTGAAGCAGCAACAGCAATATCTTCAAGATTTATTTCCTCCAGTTCTTGGTGGCATTCATTCTATTTTATTTCCTAATCATATGTATAATATTTTTGTGAAGTCTTGTGCTTTGATATTTCAATGAGTTATAGAATTTCAAAGTTGAATGGTACCTCAGCAGTCACCATTATAACCCATACTCTCTCCACAAGCCCAATAATTGGTCATCCAGTCTCCTATCAAAGATCCCCAGAGGGGTGGGAGTGACCACCTCCCCAGACAGTCCATTCTAATTCTGAACAGCTCTCATAATTAGAAAGTTTTCCCCAATATTGAGCTTAAATCTACCTTTCTTCATCTTCTGCCCACTGCTATCCTGCAGAGTTCTGTCCTGTGAGACCAAGCAGAAAAAAAAATTTGTTTCTTCTTCCCCATGACAGATTTCTAAATGCTTGAATACAGTTACCATGCACCACCTAGGTCTGTTCTTCTCCAAGTTCAGAATTCCAGCTTTCTTCAGCTAGTCCTCCTATGGCATGGAAGCAAGCATTCATCCAATGCCTCCCATGTGTCAAGTCCCTTTACCATTCTGGTTGCCCTCCCTCCTCTGGACATATATCAAGGCAAGCAAAATTTTACAGGCCATCAAAATGGTGGTGACATTGGTTTGAATATCCCTCCCCTGGTCATAGAATCAGAGATTTAGAACCAAAGGGACCTTTAGAGATCATCTAGTCTAATGTCTTCATTTTACAGATTGAGAAACTGAGGCTCAATGAGGTAAAGAGGAAAACCAGAGCCAGCCAGGTAAAGAACAACAAAGCTGGGATTCAAACCCAGGCCCTCTTACTCCAGAACTGAAACCCTTCCCATTGAGCCACAGTTCCTGATCTCTTTATAAAGCCAACAGGAGAAATCTTCCATTTGTAAAGTTCCACTATTAAGTCACTTCTTTAGTGTCCAGGAAGCAAAAAGAAAAAGAAAAAAAAATTCGGGGCAGTAAGGTCCCACCACACTTACCCTGGCCCCACTTCAGATTCATCTTCCTTTATGTCTGTGTAATGCCTCACTCTATTGGTCTGGCTTTCAGTATGTCCTTCCCTTACATATGCTCCCACCGTTGTGTCTAAGGCAGCCGGGAGGCAAAGTAGATAGGGCACTGGGGCTGGAATCAGAAACACCTGAGTTCAAATGCTGCCTCAGATGAATTCAATAATACTTGACACTGGGTGAGTCACTTAACCTCAATCTGCTTCAGATTCCTCTACTGTAAAATGAGAATGGTATTAACCCATCTCTCAGGGTTGTGAGGATCAAGGAAATAATACTTGTAAGACACAACATCATGCCTG
The DNA here is from genome assembly GCA_028646575.1 of Pseudocheirus occidentalis. Classification (NCBI taxonomy): domain Eukaryota; kingdom Metazoa; phylum Chordata; class Mammalia; order Diprotodontia; family Pseudocheiridae; genus Pseudocheirus; species Pseudocheirus occidentalis. Next base: position 23,208,611 of record CM053598.1, read on the forward strand.
GTGCATGCTGGATGCTTAGGAAATACTCATTTACTTCCTTACTTCCTTCTATCACTCCGAGTTTGTAAGATAGGAGCCAAGTCAATAAGCATCTATTATTAGGAATACAATGGAAATACAAATTCAAACACAAAGAAAGATACTCCCTACTATCTTCCAGTGGGTGAAGACAATTCACAAAAGGGAGCTGGAAAGTGGGAAGGAGGCAGGGTTGGAGAATGGAGGATCTGGAACCCAGCATGGCAGAAAGTCATGTGGAGAGTCAGGGGGCAACCTGGAGAAGAATGCAGACATCCTCCTTAAGACAGAGGTTCCCAAAGGAACCAGACAATCAGAGGAAGATACTGCAGGGTGGAGAATACTTCCAAGGTGAGAAGTAGGGCAAGGATACAGTGAGCTTTCAGAAAAAAGAGGTTTCTATGGCATAGTAGAGAAATTCTGATGGAGATGGGTCAATAGTATAGCCCGGAGAGGAATGAAGAATATAAGGAAATTGTGTTACCTTGGCTAAGTCATTTGACCTCCTTAGACTTCTAATTCCTTATATACATAAAGGAAAGGATTGGCCTACATGACATCCAAGGTTCCTTCTTGATCTAGATGATCCTATGGCTGTTATCTGCCACGTTGTAGAGAGGAATCTTCATTGAGTCACTATTGGATTAAGTGGCCTCAGAGTCCACTTCTTACTGTCAAATGCTGAAATTCTTTTATTCTGTAACTTCAGGCAGTGCCATTCTCTTATTATAATACCATGAAAAAGGAAGAGAAGAAGGAAGAAAAGGAGGAAGAGAAGGAAAAGGAAAAGAGGGTAAAGTCAGGTTTTGATGAGAAAAAAAAAGGAGAAATACTGTCACAATCCTATTCCCCACAATCACACATGTCCCCTAAGATGTCACCATTACCTCCTCCAGCCCACACTACAAGGCACTTTCTACCCAAAACAGTCTAAAAGGAGCTCAGAAAATGCTACCATCAAATAAAGAGTATGAGACAAATTTTACTCCCAGCTTCTCATTGGTACTCTTCTATGCCAATCATAGGAAGAGACTGCAGGGGTGAAAAATCCAGGCTCAAAGTCCATTTGCATCAGATTCTCCTCATTGGTGGAACTTGTTGACTGTGCTCCAAATTGATGGCAGTGGGGGAATTAAGTTTCTGTTGCTTCAAGAACTGAAGAAAATCTAATATCTTATGTCTTCTCTCTCAAAACTGGAAGCCAAAAGACCAGGTTCTCTCTTCTCCCAAATCCTCACCAGCAAAGAGCAATCAATCTCCACTATTAAAGAGAATTTTATCAAATGGACTCTGGTTACACAAAGAACAAGTAGAAAAGCAAAAACAGTTCCTGCTCTCAAGAATGTAACATTCTAATAGGGAGAGAAAATACATATTAGAGATTTTGGCCACAGATCAAATGGAAAAGTTCAATGATCTTCAGAGTTTGGGAATGAAACATATAACAATGCATCTTCTTGTGTTTGTAAACTCTTTGAGAGTACCAATGATTTTATTCTTTTTATTTGTACCCCCAGCACTCAGCACAGAGTCTGAAAAAGAGAAAATGCCTAATAAAAAGGATTGTTGACATCTGACAGAGGTAATGGGCTCAGGTTATAGAATGAGATATGTGGTTGATAGATGGATGGATGGATAATGTGTGTGCATGCATGTATATATGTATGTATACATATTATAGAGACAGAGACAGAGAGAAAGAGACAGAGAGAGAGACAGAGACAGAGAATGAGAATATATCTATGTGGGCATGACCAATGCACATATTTGCTTTGTTTGGTTATCAATATTTGTTATAAGATGGATTTTTTTAATAAGGGGAGAGAAAATAGAATTTTGTTGACTGAAAATGAATTATCTTTAAATGCTTGTTGATATGATTGGTGACTGATCCTTGGACCAAGAGGGTAACTAGGGATAATGGGTAGAAGTTGCAAAGAAACAGATGATTCATATAAAGAAAACTTCCTAATAACTCATGCTGGAGTAGAATGAGTTACCTGGGGAGGCCATCGTTTCTCTTTCACTGCAGCTCTTGAAGCATAAGTTGAATGGGGCTAATGTAGATGAGAGCCTTATATTGAACCAAACAGCCTCTGGAATTCTTTCCTGTTTTGTAATTCTGTCATTGTTCGACTCTCTGTTCCTATTCCACTCAAGCCTCCCTTCCAGACTCCTTCATACACTCTCAGACACTCAAATGTTCTCTCAGCTTCAAGTTCACTCCTCATTCCTTGGTCAGTTATTCCAGTGCTAGACCAAGGATGTTTTCTAGAACCTAACACCATCCCTAAGGTTATTTTCTGACCCTCTCAAATAGCCCTCAGGAAATACTTGGCAATTATGATAATGTTCCTCTCTTCTCAGTCTCTTCAGTCTCTGACAAGAGGAGACCATGGAAGAATCTGAAGGAAGAAAGAAAACAAAAAAGAGAAGAGTAGTCGGGGGCAGGGGGAGTTTAGGAGAGAGAAGAGGAAGGAAAAAAGAAGAAAAAGGAAAGAAGAAGAAAAGAAGGGATAAGAAAGAAAAGAAGGAGAAACAAAAGAAGGGTTTAGAGTAGAAAGAGAAAGGAAGAAAACAAATTGGAATGGGAATAGGAAGCAAAGGAAGAGGAAAAGAACATGGCAGAACTATACAAACAACCGACCTTGGCATGACACAATAAATCAATCAGTTTGACTTGCCTTGAGCAGTCAAGTCCATCTATGCAGACACCGCTGCTAAACTGATTGTGCAGTGATCCAGAGAGATCTTAGAGATGGCCAAAATTGACTGTTTTCTCCAGGTCACAGTCTATTTGATTGTCCTGATGAGACGTGGATAATGTGCACTGTACCAATAAAGAGATCCATGTCCTTTGAAAGTCAGAACCAATAATGAAATTCAAGGAATCAGAGAATTTTAGAACTAGAAGGCACCAGAAAAATTATCTACTTCAACTCATTGATTCAATGAGTTTGTTGAGTTGAATTAATTTTACAGATGGACCTGGTAGGATCAGAGAGGTCAAGTGATTTGTTCAAAGTCAAACAGTGAATTATTTTATTGAAATGGAGTCACTCAGCATGCCAAAGATACCAAATGCCAAAAATACATTTCTAACATATTTTATTAAAAACACTCTAGTACAGCTGTTTTAAATCTTATTATATTTTCTGCCTAAATGTCATTTTCAAATGTAATGATCGATAGTAAGTGTTACCAACTCTTCCAGAAAGAGATGTAACCAAAGCAAACATGTTTTCAATTGTGTGATAGAAACCTCACTAAATCTCAAACCATCCAGGAAATGTTTCACATTTAAATTTCAGTTGTACAAGGTGACAGATTCATAAACATAAAACATCAGAGATGTGAGGGACCTTGGAACATAGATTATTAGGTTTTGGAGGAACCTTAAAACATAGACTGTCAGAGCTGGGAGAAACTTTACTTTTTTATTTTGTATTTTTCCCCATTTGCATGTAAAAACAATTTTTAACATTTATTTTTTTATTTTGATTTTCAAATTGTCTCCCGCTTGGCCCCTTACCCCTCACTGAGAAGGGAAGCAATTTGATAGAGGGTAGGTTACATATATGCAGTATAATGTGCACATAATATTTCCATATTAGCCATGATGTAAAAGAAAACTCAAATCTCCCAAAAATACAATCCAAGAAAAATATCTAGAGGGAGCCCCAACGGCTGAGCATGTGTATATGTATGTGCACACACAAGTGCACACACAGTAATAACAGCAAGCATTCATATAGCACTTCAGGGTTTGTAAAGCACTTTACATGTTAGCTCTTTTGAGTAAGAGAAGTAAACCTCTGGAAGGGAGAAGGAGGGAGTAGAAAAGAATCTGTGTATGTGAAAGCTTCAGCCCTGCCGGGTGCTTACAGCACAGAGGTAGGCTGTGGCCTGATTTCTAATGATGCCACACCACCACACACGCACGCATGCACGCACGCACACACGCACACCCTGTGCAGCAATATCAATGGTAGGGAGACATTATGAGAGATTCTGTTCTAACGGCAAGTTTCTGAGTTCTCTATAGTTCCCAGAGGGGAAGAAAATGCTTGTCATTCAAGGAAGGGCACAGGTAGGCCCAGAGTACAGGGTACTCTTGAGTGACAGATCCACAAGTCCTTCTGCAGTTAAAGTCTTTCCCAACCCCTCTTAATTCTAGTGCTTTCTTAGCTTGCTTGGTATATCTTGTCTAGGAGCAGAGCCAAGATGGTGGAGTAAAAGCAGCTATATCTTTGTTTACATTACATTACACCAATTAGACTGTTAAACTCCTTAATAACTGGGACTGTCTTTGCCCTTTTTGTGTCCCCAGTGCCTAGCATAGTCACTAGCCCATGGTAGGCACTTAATAAATATATCAATGAAAGCTGTGATTTCAGCTTCAGTTTGGGGTGAGAGTGACAACATCAAGAAGCCCAGGTCTCACCCAAGAGGTCTCACAAACAACTGCTATCAGACTGATTCTTGCAGAATGGGGAAAATTGGGATGATCCAGAAACAGAGAAGAGTGTTCCCTTACCAGCTCGTGGTACTGGTGTGGAAACCAATATTTGCTTAATTCTCCTACCTGGAAAAACCTGCTTAATAAATGTTTATTGGTTGATTGGTTATTGATTAATTACAAAAATATTATGCAACCTGTAGAGCCTGGATTTTTTGGTTTGGGTTTTTTTGGAGGAGGGTGGTGCTGGGTGATAAACAATTAATTTGTGGGTCTCCAGTCTCCTTCTGTAGCTGAGGGATGGCCAAAGAAACCCCCATTGTCCTTAAAGGCTTTTTTCCAAAGCCCACAGAGAAGGAAACACAACAATCTTATTAAGCTTCAGAGCACCTCTTAACAGGAATTATTATTCTCCCTACTTAATAGTTGAGTAAATGGAGCTCATAGTAGCCAAGTAATTTGCTGTAAGTCACACAGTGAGCCATAATCAGAAAAAGACTCATCTCTATAATCTTTAGCCCTTTTCCCAATAGAAAGACTCTCTTGTAGACACTACATTAGCAACAGAAAGACTTTGAAACAATAAGGCTGAATGCTACCGAGAGACTAACTTGGGAGGGAGAAGAATCCCAAAAAAGCTTCTAATACTCTCCACAATGATAGTGCCATGCTCAAGCCCTAAAGAACTATAATAAGAGAGAGCGCCCAGCAACGCTGATGGATATCGCCAAACCTAATATGGAAGGGAGTTGACGCTGCTCATTGGACAGCACTTTATCATTTTCTCAGAGATTGTATCAGCTTTATAATTTCTTCCACCACTGACACCCTAGCAGTCCTGCTGTCTCATTTGTGTTATGAAGGTAGAGGGTAATGGTGTTTGCCATCAGGAAATTAAAGACTCCCTTCGATAACGGTGTGTGCTATCAGCACTACGGGCTGTTGTTGAACTTGAAGTAACCATCAGATCTGAGTAATGAAAGGATATGAAAAGGAACAAAGAAAAATGAGATCAGCTTCTCACCCAGATTTCCTTTTGTGGACAAATTTGGCAAAGTCTTAGGCATTTTCAATCCATTCCTCAGACACATGACTAAGCTTTGTCCATCAGCTCCAGAAGAGGGTTCTGGACCATGCCTCAGCTGACCAAGTAAGGTAGGAATTACCACACCAGAGTCTGAGCTACTCCTGTGTCTGAAAGAGCAAACTTGTTCCAAGAGGGTGTTTCTACCCGGTCTGGTGTGGAATCCAAGGTCCTGGTTATCCTCCTGCCTGTGAGATAGGCATCAGAAAAAAACCATGCTTTCAGCTTGGGCTTAGGGTGAGAGTGGGGGTATCCAGGACCTGGGGTTTCAGGGAAGAGGTTTCATCAGACTGATTCTTCCCTGAAAATTAAGGTGCTCAGAAAAGAGAAAAGAGAGTGTTCGCTAACTGGCTAATGATCCTGGTAGGGAAACCAATATTTTCTGGATTCATCTGCCCCAAACCACCAATCCCCCAAGTCACTAAAGTTGTCCGATCATATCTATTGTTACTCCTGAAAGCATGGACTGTTTGACTGTTTTTACTTTTTCTTTATTTCTTAAGATTCTGCACAGTTCCTGGCACATACTAAGTGCTTAAAAAAAATAGCTTGTACCATCAAACTGTTGCAAAAGTGTAAAAACAAGCTTGGCGCCATAGAAGAGACCTAAGAAGACGTGTCTTCCTCACTCTCCTCCACAGAGATGGGGGTGGGGAGATAAGGAATGACAGGTGTGGATGTGAAATATTGCATATAACTGATCTGTCAATGTGTTGATCAGTTTCACACATTTTCTCTCTTTTTTTTAATTCATTGTTATAAAGGATACTTCTAAGTCTATGATCCTAGGAAACTTTTATTAAAACTTTGAAACTATAAGGCAAAGGAAGAGAAGTCTTTTTGCCTAAAAGACATACTTACTCAACCCACTGTGTTCTTATTTCAACACTCAACAAGCCTTTCAAAATTAATATATTTTATTGAGTTCTTTTGGTTTCATATTACCTAGATTTCACATATACCTTTTCCCTTCTCTCCTCCCAGAAAGCCAAGACCAAATATATTATCTGTTCAATTGCTCTTATTTTGAGGATGAGGAAAATGAGGCTGAGAGAAGTCTTAGAACCATAGACTAGATGCAACCTCTTCAATTTATAAAGATGGAAACCAGGGCACAAAGAGGAAGTGACTTGTTCAAGGTCACAAAGGCAGTAAGTGACAGAGGCAGTTTTGGAGCCAGGACTTCTGTTCTTTTTCCTTGTACCAAATTGCCAGGCAAGTGTGAAAGACAGAGTTCTAGGAGGTAGAAAGGGGTATAAAAACTCTCCCTCTTCAGGTTGGTCATGGGTCTTCTCACCTATCATTTTGAATTATAGTTACTCATTGCAGGAAACTAGAGGTCAACTCCCTCATGAGTAAAAGACAAGGTGGGTGAGTGAGCTATCCTGTCTAACCCAGCTCCCCTTCAAACTAGCAAGAAATGTGCCAACTACAGTAAAAGCAGAGCAGTGATTAAAGAAGGGAAAGGAAAGAAATTCAGAAAAACCAGCAGAGAAAGGAATGAAATAAGTAAACCCCAACAAAAGACCCTTATACAATGAATATATGCTTTGGGGTGGTGGTGGTTTGTCCTTTGTTCTCAAAGAGGACCAATAACATCAGAAGGGTCATGTCTTGACTTTTGAGTGAATTGGATTTGAGGGAGGCAGAGCTGTGCAAAGTCATCAGCCTTGCTCTCTTCTCCAAAGTTATCAGAGTTCAGGGACAAGAAATAAGTCAAGATGAGGAAATAACTCAGAGAAATCCAATGCCTGTTCTAAGGTGTCCAGATTCCCTTAGGAAGGAGTGGACATAACTGTGCTCTTCAAGGATCAATGAAAAGAACTGGGGTGATTTCATTCAGATAAAACTTGGTGAGGACATGAAAGCTGTGTTCAAATAATGTGGCAGCAAGTTGGGGGGAGGGGCAAATGATGGAGTTAGAGGCAGGGGACCCGGGTTCAAATCTACCTATTCTATCTATATGTGCATCACAGGGTTGTTGTGGGGCAAAGGATTAGTAAACCTGAAAGTGCTACATAAACAGCAGTGATTATTAAATAATAGAGACAGGGACGAGACAAGTGATTTCATTGGTCCCTCTTCTGATGCAGGTTGGCCCCTTCTCTGAAATTCATAGCCTTAGAGAGATTCCTAGAGCACTAACCAGTTAAATGACTTATGCAAATTCACAGTCAGAGGTAGAACTTGAGTCTACTGTTTTTCTAGCTTTAAGACTAGAGCTTTATCTACTATACCTTCTATACTTCTCATGAAATATTAGTTCACATTTTATGTGTAGTGCCTGAGAACTACCCCCAATTCGCAACAGATAGCCTGGACAAGGCTACCCACTGTCCAAGGTATTGTGTGGGTCTTTATCTACTCAAAACCATAGTGTGAGAACTTCCACCAATGTGTTTACCTTTACTAGTCAACCAGAGGAAAGTTCTAAACAAAAGCTCTTAATGAAAGAGGATAATTAAGAAAAGCAGGGGAGAAGAGGAACATTTTCCCCATAAATCTAGGGCACACTTTCCCTCAACTACACAAAGCCAGTGGGAAGATTAGATACATGGCTGGGCAGACACGTCTAAAAAAATGCCTGGAAAAGACCAAATTCAATGGAAACCATTCATCTAGGAGAAAATATCCACTGAGCAAAACCAGAAGGAAGCAGGCTCAGGGGAATAGTAAGGCAACATGACTAGGACTTGTTTCAGCACAGAACTGTGAGTTGCAAACCAAGTCCCATATTTAGCACATATGTGCCCCCAAACACACATTTCTGTCCCATCCACAATCGTTCCCTCCATGAGGGCACCTTCACATCTGTGGCCTGGCCATATATTCCATATGTAGAAATTGCCATATACAATTCTACTGGGCAAAGGGTTGTGAAACCTTCTGTTTCCAGGTTCTGTTTTTTACTGGAGTCCTTGGTTGGGTCTCTTACTCGTAGGAAGATAAGTAAGCTCTACCATCACTCTTTAACTTAATGCACAGAGGCTTTTTCTTGCCACAACTCATTTATAAAAACGCAAAGACCCTAATGCAACCAATAATTAGACCAAGAGAAAGAAACTTCTTGGTTTTTTTTTTCCTTTCTAAGGATGGACTAATGGTGTTGAAAGAGAGAGAAGATTCAAGGACAACTCATAGGTTACGAATCTGGGAGTCTCTGGAAATGATAGCATTCTTGGCAGAAATAAGGAAGCTGATAAGAGAAATAGGGTTGGAGAAAAAAGGTTCCATTCAGACATGTCGAGTTTAGGATGCCATCAAATAATCAAACAGGTGATGGGATATGGCATTTTCCCCAGACAAGTACTGGTATTGAATGATGACAGAATGGAGTATGTCAGAAAAGTCCAGGCTCTCCAGAATTCCTCCACAAATAGGGGGAAAAGAATCACCACAAAATTATCATTGAGCAGCAAAAATAAAGAGATAAGACCATTGTCCTCCAGAGAAAACTTGAGAGGGCCTCACAAAAGACAGGGCCTCCAGGGACTGAGGTTTATCTTGATTGAAGTGTAGAGCGCCCTCCAGGCAGACTCCGATGAATCAACAAACAGTAGCTGGCCCAGGAGCGGCTCCACCAGGAAACCATCAAGATATCAAAGAATTTCACCTCCACTTTCACCTCACTCATGGCCTCCGGGGCTTTCACATCCAGAACTTTTTATCTCACAAACTTTCATTGAAGGAACCAGCTAGGTGGGCTGGGAGTAAGATTGTGAACTTGGAGTCAAGATGGCCGGAGTTATAATCACACCTCAGACACAGCTAGCAATGGGAACCCGGGTGAATAATTTAACCCCTCTCTGACTCAGTTTCCTCTTGTAAAATGAAGATAAGAATGCCTGCCTTGACAGTTGTTATAAGAATTAAATGATGTCCTATATGTAAAGTCTTTCACAAATCCTAAACTAGTTATATCAATGCTAGCTTGCCTTGTTTTGCCTTGTTTTCTTCATAACTGAGCACCTTGTGAAAGAGAAATTCCCAATTTAACCATAAATCTCTTAAAGGGACTTCATTGCATTCACCTGTCTTACACAACAACCCAGCACATCACAGGAGATATTTAACAAGTGGAATTGAAAAAGCTAAAGATCATGTGTTTAACAGCGAAGAGGGCATGAGGAGGAACTGATTTCCATAAAGAAGGCAGCCTCAGCTTGTTGCTACAGGATAGCAACGTCTGAGAGTAAGAAAGTCATGAAGAAAACAGAATCATCAAAACACGCGAAACAACAGAAAGTCTGTCAAACACATTACCCACTTTTCACATGAGTTCGCACAACAACCTTGGGATATAGTAGACACTACCGGGTTTTGATGAATACAACGTGTGACTTCATCAGGTTTAGGAGCTCAGACTGAAGAACTTCCTTCTGCCCAAGCAGATGGACACGTTCTCTGAAGCAGAAATTCATAAAAAGAGGCCTGAATCACAGAAAATATCAGTGACTTATCCACGGTCACACAGGCATTAAGTTGTTGAAAGAGGACCTGAAAAAGCTCTTCTTAATTGAGAAGCCAGCTCTCTACCCATTATGATACACTGCTTCTCTCACAGATCAGTCACCCCACAATCGAAGATGGAGAAACTGAGGCACAGAGGAGTTCAATGATTTGCCCACAGACACAGTTAGTAAGAACCAGTCTTCCTGATACTACATCCAGCCCTCTGTTCACTGTCATAGGTCCAGTGTGGCTCTGGGCCAGGTCTCTGGTCTGAGCACTTGTGCCACATGATACCATGAAATGGTCCTTCACAAAGATATGTGCCCAGGACCTTCAAAAAACAGCCACAGACATTGATTCATCTCCACCAAGTGCAAGACTCTGCTAAAGGCTGAGCAGGAGTCACAGACTTTACAACCACACTGTGAGGGGCGGGGGAGGGGCACCTCGTTGAGTTTAGCTGTATTGATTGTGTAAAATGGTGTTAGGCGTGAGGGGTGGGGGAGGGGCGCCTCGCTAAGTTTAGCTGTGCCTTTTAAGGGAATGTTGTGGATGTTGCTATGTGATTGGGCTAGGGAAGTTGGCAGGGAGGGATTAGGGGAGGAGATAAGTGTATATAAGGAGTGGCTGAGCTCCGCGGTCTCTCTCTTGTTCCGGGATGTGATCGCGACCGAATAAACACCACCTCCTTTCACCTCGGGTGCTCTGTCTGGTTATTCCTCCTCCGAGGCCAGTACCTGGGACGCTGGGCTACCGAAGACTTGCCATGGGAAAGGGTAAGTGAGAGGGCAGGGCTGACCCTTTATAGTCCCTTAAACCCCAAGTAGCCCGTAACACCACACCTTCTTTCAAGGACCTTAGTTTCCAAGAGAGGAAATGAGACAGGCAGAGGGATAAATCAGGCTCCTCATTCTGAAGACATGGCCAAAGAAAGCCAGCCACTGAAATGGCTGTGAAGTGGATGCCCTGACCAGTAACCAGTTAGGCCAATGAAGATTCTCTCAAAAACAAAACTTTCAAGCGTATGCTCTGAACCCAACTGACATGAGAAGGTAGGATACAAGCTCCCCAGACTTCAGCTCCCCCCTTGTGTTCCCTAAGTGCATCCCTCCCTTCTTAGGTCCTCAGTCTCTTCAGCTATAATATGAGGTGAAGATTGGGGTTGGGGGTGGTATAAAGCCAAGCACAAGCAGTTCTCCTGAGGACCGCTGTTGTGAATAACTTTAAGGTTCTCTATTTATTCAACAGTAAACTAAAGAAAAACATTCACTGGAACCAAAGTACAATATTCACAGCAATAAAACGTAACTTATTACTAAAGTGGCCACATATTCTTAAATAAAAGATATCATTCAGTAAGTCACAATCTGACTCAATCAATATAAAGTACCCATCTAAAGTCTTATTTCTTCTTGATTAGAGGCCCTGGCTTTCAATCATCCTTAACAAGCAATCATCCTTTTTTTTTTTTAATTTATTGACCTGTTTATTTACTTTTAGTTTACAAGATTCAGTTCCAGAATCACTTGAGTTTCAGATTTTCTCCCCTCACTCCTCCCCTCCCCCATGGTGGCCAACAATCATGTATAGGATCTGCAAACACTTTCACATTGTACAATAGTCTGGTTGTATAGAAGGGTTGTAACCAGTAGAGCGAACAATGGGGAGGGGAGGGAGAAAAGAAACAAAAACAAACATGGAAAAGAACAATAGCAGGTGTTGCTTCAGTCTCCATTCAAACTCTGGTCTTTCTGGATCTTTCTCTGAATGTAGACATCTCCTTCCATCCTGAGACTTGTAGAGTTGTCTTATAGCTGTGCATTGCTGAGAAGAGTCCAATTTATCAAGGTTGCTCGTCACACACATGATGTATCTGTAACTGTGTACAAATTTTTCGTGGTTCTGTTCTTCTCATTTAGCATCAATTCGTATAAGCCTCTCCAGGTAATTATGAAGGAAAAAAAGAAAGGAAAAAAATTATGAAGGAAAAAAAAGGAAAAAGAAAAAAAAGAAGCAATCATCCTCAAGGAAGACAAGTACCAAGGTCTCCCACCCCTAGGTCACTGTAAGTCATAATCCCATCATCAGCACTAAGTACCCAAGTAAAAATCCTTTCATCTTGACTGAGACCCTTCCAGACTCCATGTTTCCTCTTTCATGCTCCCCAGTCTCGCCTGAATTCACCCAACTGTCACCTGGATTCACAGGTAGGTAGGTCTCTGCTCCTGTTCCCTATCAAAGCTCACCGTGACTAGTCCACTTCAAGCCCTTTGCAGTCTTTGTTTCTGGGAAGACAAAGCTTAACAGAGCCACAACAATATTTACACAAGCTTAGCAGGGTCAAAATATTCACACACATTGCCAGCACTATCATCTAAATCCACTTTCTGCCTGTGAGAAATCAACGCAAGTCAACAGACAGAGTGTTTCTATCTGACAAAGTAACACAATCCAACAAATAGAATGCCTTGGCCATTCAGGCGGATGCAGAGAGAAACATGAAAAATGATGCTTGATATGGAAAGTCAAAGGATAGGGTCATTTATAGCAAATACACGGATGTGGTTCCCAAAGACGTTAGGAATGCAGATGACTCAGACCTGCAAAGATCTGATGACGAGGCCATTAAAGAGATCACAGAAAAGCCACTTTTAGCCCCAGAGAAATCTCTCTCAAAAGCTTACTGCTGCTCTGCCCGTTCGGGCTCCCGCTCGGTGTATCCACCACACACTATCTCAGCAAGGAGTAGCTTTCAATTCCGGAGCTAAACAAAGACTCATTTGAATGGTAGAAATGCAAACAGATCCAATGGAGCCTCCCAAATTCAGAATAAGAACATTCTTCATGGGCCCTGTTCTCCTCCTGCATCTGTCATGCATTCTCCTAGGTGAACCATCACCTTCAAAGAACATCAAGAATAGAAAATTCTGCCTTGTATTTCAAACTGGAAAAATGCAAAGGGCTACACGACTCCACTAAACAAACATCTGGCTGCTGATGGGAGAGGCCTGCAGACAGTGGGCTTAAATGAAAACTTCACCAAACTGGCAGAAGCTCCCTACATTGCCAACAGAAAGGCCTTTACCCATAGAAAGAACGCAGAAAATTGAAGAAAACTTTTATTGGCCTTCAGTCAACTAAGCCTACTGGGGCCTATGATAAAGGAGCATTAGCTCTTTCTGGAAAAAAAAAAACAGTTGAACCCATTAATCAAAAGTAAGCCCCAAATGTGCAAAGATGGGGAAGTGTTTTTCTTCTTTCTATGGGGAAGTTGACTTGCTGAGTGACTATGGAGGAACCAGTAAATTAACACATCTATACAGATGCAAAACACACACACACACACACACAAATTCCCATGTCTATAAGATGTGTTAATAGTGAGCAGTATGGCCGTGTAGGGTGGTGGCCTCACATCTAAGTCTTCAGGGAATCTCCCTCTTAACTTTGACTTACAATGACCTCAACACACCCAATATGTCAAAATCTTTACTATCTGTACGGGGAACTGACACTTGTGTATCTTGGCACTTTCCATGAGTTTGAAAACTTGTTCTGGGCTCTCTTTGACTAAACTGGAAATCCAGTTGACTTTTGCCTAAATCATGAACTAAATAAGCCCAGAAACAGAGGTGATAAGAAATAAACACCAGAAAGTTCAAACAATGTACTTACTCGCCATATTAGTAGAAGGACTTCTTCATCTGGAAGTTCCCTAGATCAGTGAATTCACAAGTTCAGTCTTTATCCCTACATGTTTGAAGTATCCTTTTACAAGACTAGAAGCCGAATGATAAGAGCGGGTCCAGAAAAAAATAAAATTAAAAAGTCAGAGCTGGAAATGACAAGGTTTCAATCAGTAGAAGATCCTCAGCTGAAGCCCCTCAGATGACAAAATGCCGCCTCCTGATGATATCTCTCTGCTGCTGCAATGGGGTGGCTAAGAAAAAAGTACAACAAAGGTAGACTGAGGCAAATTTTCCAAGAAAGAGAAATGTTAATAAGCTCTGTCAGACTGTTCCTCATTACTTCAGTCAGCAACCAAGAGAGTACTGAAAAGAAAATATTTATTCAAACTAGAAGGGGGAGGAGATCGAATAATTTTTTTTAAAGCTGGAGATTAAGTACAGCTGGAGAAGAGGGTTGGCCTTCAGCAGAGGCTGATCACCCACCTCTCTGATAATTAAGGAATGTTAATTGCTTTATGAGATGTAGCTACTACCAGTAATCACTGCAAACAGGATTCACCCCTCCCCTAAACCTTCCCTTTGGAGACCAAATGACCCCAATATTTGATGAGGAAAGGCAAAGCCAGGGGAGTCATACTCTGGGGATGGTCCCAGCCCAAGCTGGTTCTTCTGTTTACAGATAACCAGAAGAAAGATTACCTCTTTAAATTGATTAGAAAGTGATCACTTTCATTGACAATGGGAGAGGACTCCTTTTCAGCCAGGCTGAGATATGGAATCTGCAAAATGGGGAGTGGGATGGATTATGGAGTAATACTGATTATTCAGTGATGAGACATATTTTCCTCAAAGGACAGAGCACTGGGCCTGGAGTCAGGAAGATCAGAGTTTAAATTCAACTTTAGAAATTTACTAGCTGGGGCAGCTAGGGGGAGGGCGAAGTGAATAGAGCACTGGCCCTGGAGTCAGGAGTACCTGAGTTCAAATCCCGCCTCAGACACTTAACACAAAAAACTAGCCATGCGACCTTGGGCAAGTCACTTAACCCCAACTGCCCTCCAAAAAGAAATTTACTAGCTGTGTGACCCTGGGCAATTCACTTAAGCTCTAAGTTAACCTAACCTGTTGTTTATCTATTGGTTAATCATTAGTTAACCTAGTGCTTAACTAAGCTTACCACTTAATCTTATAGTAAAAAATTACAAAATGGTGGATTTGTCTTTGTCGTTGTAGTCCCTAAACCTGGCTCAGTTATAGAGTAGTTAGTCCACAAGCACTAATAAAGTATTTCCCCTGTGCCAAGCACTGTGCTGAATGCTGGCAATGCAAAGGAGAGCTTTTGCCTTCAGTTTATTCCCCCTTCCAGCTTTGCTTCCTTTACTTCCTCAGGGCCTCTGAACCACAATACACACAGCTCCTTTCACGGAAAACTGAAGCCATCGCTGCACATTCAGGAGCAAGGCTAGACAGTGAATCACCAGATCAAATGATCACCCACTGCCTTTTCTGTGTGCAGAGGAGCCCCCACAGCAGTGGCAGGAGCTACACCCCCCCCCAACAGAACTGCCTCCCAGCAGCCCCACCCCAGGATCCATCAACCCTGCATCCCTCCACCTTTCAGGTAACACAGCCAACCTCACCTCATCATCATTCACAGGAGCTTCAAAACTAGTCACTACCACCACCATTAGTGAGGGGGAAAGAATAGTCCTAGGAATTGTTCCCTGCTTTTATGCATTGCATGGGTACATCTAAGAAAACGGTTGCCCTTGGATCTACACTGCTTCTTCCTTATAGATTCCTAATTGCCCCCATCTGGTTGACCCCCTGGGAAATCTGGCTGACCTCCAGAGACACCTCACCCCTTGAGACACCTGACTGCCCCCCAGATAGCTGCCTCCCCTTCAGACAGTTATTCCACCCCTCCCCTGGATGTCTGGTTACACCACATAGACAGTTTCCTGATCCCCTAGACCAGCGATTCTCAACCTGGGGGTCAAACTTTCACAGGGGTCACCTAAGACCATCAGAAAACACATATTTCTGATGGTTTTAGGAACTGAGGCACCACTCCTCTCTCTGTCTCCAGGTGGGTCCACCCAAATGCAGATACACCCACACACGAGTATTAAAGGTCATGGCATTAGGAAGGTTGAGTACCACTGCCCTAGACAATCAGACTGGCATTTTGGTAGGTCTAAGATACCAAATAACAAATCCAAAAGTTTCAGGTTTCTAGATGTCTGATGGTCTGTGTTAAATGACAAATTCTATGTAATGTGAGAAATATAGACCCTTAGTTATTTGAGGAATGTGGATACCATAGTGTGAAAGGCACTCCAATAGAGTCCTTCCTCTTGCTTTGTTAGTGTTCCCAAAGGACTTACTGTTTGACTCATTCAACAAAGTGAAATTGTATGTGGTGGAAGAATATTAGAGGCTAGATCAGGGGAGTCCCCAGTCTAAGGTGAGGGGACACAAAGAGCTTCCCCTGATTGGGAAGCAACTCTCCTCATGATGTATAAAAGCAAGCTAAGTTGGATGTACCTTAGTACCATCAACTCTTTTTTGCCTTTGTTCTCATCTACAAGTCCATACACAATGGCACAATTGACTCCTAACAAATCTTTCTTGCCTTAGCATTCTTGCCTTATGCATTCTTTCTACCTTCAAGCTCTCCCTCTCTCAGACTTCAAGTGAGAGATTAAGGGAGCTTTCGGATGTGAAAGGCATTCCTCTCCCTTCACTTGTAGCTGTTATGGTGGCTCGTCAGAGATGGGCACAACCTGGGCTTTTCTGACTGAGCCTGAGCCTGGATTTAAAGGCTCTTCTTTTCTGTCTTTCTTATCTTGTCTTATAATTGCTTAGTATATATTTTGTATTACTTATATGGAAGTTTTCTCTTGACTCTACGTCTCCTCCCAATCCTTGCTCCCACTGGAGTGGAACCACCTAGAGGGCATGGAGTTCAATTTGTGGGCACAAAGAAAAGTCCCTTAACCTGGTGATTACTTATGAAAGTCACTTAAGGAGAGGATTCAGCTCTCCACTTTTGTTCCATTAAAAAAGGCAGGACATGGCCTCAGAGCAGTAGAAATAAATACCGGGTACAGCAGTTTATCTACCTAGGACAATTTGAGAAGCTCCCAGGAAAGACCCTACCTCTAGCAGGAGAGCTCCTGCCTGAGTGAAGTGGAAATACCTCCAGACAGACTCTGAATAATCAATAAACAATTAGCCCAGAAGGACAGGAGTAGAATTTATTTGATTAAAAATTCTAAATCTAGATTCTAAATTAAATTATTCTAAATTGAATCTAAATCTAAAAAAAGTAAAAGCAGGGATAGTAATCATGATGTCAGATAAAGTTAAAGTGAAAATAGATTTCAAAAGTATTAACTAGAGAAACCATACTATATGTCAGGAAAATTATTCAATACTGTCTTAGACCATTCAAAATACTTAGACAGTATAGAATAGCAGAGCACATACCTACTAAAACAGAACAGGAACTAGAACACAAACAGAAAACACTTTAGACAAACTCAGATCTAAATGACTGAAGTAGTATTTATTGTTCATGGGTAGGTAAAGCTAACACAAATTTTTAAATGACATCCTTTTAATTTAATTTAATAGTAATCTATTCAATGTCATCCCAATTAAATTACTAAAAAAATATATATTATACTGAGTTTAAAAAATAACAAAGTTCTCTCAGAAGAGTAAAAAAGGTCAGGAATTTTAAAGACACCAGGAAAAAAGATGTAAAGGAAACAGATTCAAGAGTATCAGATCTTAAACTATATTATAAAGCAGAGCATTGTCGAAGTTAAAAAAAAAAGGATAATTTTGATTATTTTAAAATTTTCTTGTGCGAATAAAATGAATGTGGCCAAGAATAGAAAGATTTCAGAAAATTGGGGAAAACTTTCATCAACAACCTCTCATGGACAATGTGATGGTGTTGCAGCAGCTGTGGTGTAGGAAATAATGAGCTATATTGATTTAGAAAAATCTGGAAAAACTAGACCATTAATGAAGATGCTATCGACCATGAGAGAAACAGGTGACAGAAGGAAATAAACATAATAAGGTCTTGCACATATGTGTATGAGGTGCAGGTGTATATATGTTTATATATACCTATGTCCAGGTGTATATAAATGTATGTATGTATGTATGTGTCTCCCAAGATTAATTGTAGCTTTCTTTGGGGGAGTAAGGGAGGAGAAAAGTATGAAGTAAAAAGTACACTATAGAGAACAAAACAAAAACAACAAAAAAGCAAAGAAAATCTGGCCAGCTTTGAAAACAATGTGTATGATATATAGGTTTTCTTGAAATATGAATTGATTGAAGGGGGGAGAAGATGGCGGCATAGAAGCAGCAAAGCACCACAGCTCCCACACAAACACGCTAAAAAACTTATAAAATGGGACACTAAACAGATTTTCAAGCTCCAAAACTCTCCACAAGACAGAAAGCACATCTGTTGCTACAGGCAGCGCAGCAGGCAGGGCTCTTCACAGCAGTGTGGGACCCAGGCCGAAACCCCGGCCAGGTCAAGCCCTGGGGCATCGGACGGGGAGCCGCGTCTATAGGAGAGCAGGTTGGCTGCACTGGAGGCACAGTTACCACATTTCTCAGGCCAGAAGAAAAAAAGGCAAAGACAAAGGTCAGTGGATTTTGCTAACTGGGGAGGAAAAGAGCTGGTCCGGCCAAACTGCTCCCAGGGCAAGGAAACAGTGGGAGGCGGTTGTAACAGCAGGAACGTCTGAGAGCC
>CM053598.1:23227598-23247245 GCA_028646575.1 Pseudocheirus occidentalis
TGATTGTTTTATATTGAATCCTTTGTGATCTGTTGTGTGATTGTTTTATATTGAATACTCCTTTGAGGTCTGCTGTTTATAAGACAATATTTTTTTTTCTCCATTTGTGTTTACGTTTAAAATAAACAAATTTACAAAACAAAAAGTCATGCTTAAATATTGTGTTCTATTGACCTGGGGGGAAATGTTCAGGTTGTTCACATTCTCTTGAGCAAGAGGTAAGGGGAAATGCAAAGATAAGGAAAGAGGAATTTTAGGAGGGACAGTGCCTTGTCATCTTAGGGCCATCAGCTTATGATCTGGTGGCATTTGAGCTAAATAAGCCCTCTCAGGTCCCCACACCAGCACTCATCATGAAGCTGCCAGCCTTGGAAAACAAGACTTCACACTGTAGGCATGGAACTGGACTTGTGAATTCACTAATTTAGGGAATTCCCAGATGAAATGCTTTCTAAATAAGAAGACAAGTTCACACCTCTTCACTTTATAGTTTTGGCCTCATAGTCTCCTAGTTCCTGGATTGATTTAAGTTCTTTTGGCCAGTGTCCACTTTTTTACCAGCATATCTTCTTTTAGTTGTTGGGTGGGTGGGTGGATTATAATTGAAGCCTGAATTCACACCTACTTTCCTGAGTGCTTAGATCAGAAACCCCTCCCTCCCTTCCAACCTTCCTGGTATATTTAAGGCAGAAGGGAGCAGTCAGAGATCCACATCCAGATCATTGCTCTTTTCTCTATTTTCTCTTTGGACTATTAGGAGACACCCCGTTCTCCAGAGTGAAGGCCCAGTGAGCAAGCTGTGCCCTGAGCTTGGCCTAACAACAGTCTTTGGCCATAACCCTTTGAATGAACTGTGGTTTGGTTAAATCACAGAATCATCTCAGGCCAGGATTGGTGGTCTATAGAGCTGTCCAAGATGCCTAAAGTCAAAAGAAGCAGGAAAGCTCCTCCAGATGGCTGGGAGCTAATTGCACCAATGCTGGATGAAATGGATCAGAAGATGAGAGAAGCTGAGACTGAACCTCATGAAGGAAAGAGGAAAGTGGAATCTCTCTGGCCAATTTTCAGGATTCATCACCAGAAAACAAGATACATATTTGACCTCTTTTATAAGAGCAAAGCCATAAGTAGAGAAGTGTATGACTACTGCATTAAAGAAGGTTATGCAGATAAGAACTTGATGGCCAAGTGGAAGAAACAAGATTATGAAAACCTGTGCTGCCTCCGTTGCATCCAGACTCGGGATACCAATTTTGGAACCAACTGTATATGTAGGGTTCCCAAAAGCAAGTTAGAAGTGGGACGGATCATTCAATGTATCCACTGCGGCTGCAGGGGATGCTCGGGTTAACAAGTCTTGAAGACATGGACCCACTGGTTCCATTGCTAGATTTTATTCTTCATCTTTGTTTCAAAACTTCAGGTCTAGATAATCCACACAAGCCCAAAAGCAGGCATCTGAGCTTTCCCCTAGCTCAAGGAAATGGACATGCCCAGAAAACATATCTCCAAGTCCAATTCTGGAAGAGGACTTCTCTGAAAATGAGCTGTCACCAAATACATCCAGGTCTCCATCCTGGCCAGGTGACCCTAGTCATGAAGATGGCCCAAGGACTACCTGCTCCACAGGGAGGAGGAATGCAGTTTCAGCCACTAAACCTGCTTGCTTATTTGGACATGGCATATCCCAACACCATCACTTTGAATCATCTCAAAATACCAGACAGTCAATTCTACTTCAACCTTTTGTCCTCTCCAGGCCAATATCCCAGGGAAGTTCCTGACAGTGGGCACCTTCCTGCAGGGAACAAAAGGACCTGAAAATCATAAAACACACGTCCACACACACAAACACCTCCTTTTGGAGGTGCAAAGCTACCACTCTATGGTCAGGAACTAAGCTGGGCAACTAGGCAGTGGCACTCAAACCATCACCCATTGCCTACAGATGAAATCTCAGTTCTCAGTGTACCTATGATTCCTGCTATGACAATGGGAAGAGTTACAGCAACAGAAAAGGGGGAAGGGTATAAGGCAAACTGAACCCTGTGTGATTGTGATGACCTAACCACAGCATCCTTCTCTATAAAATAAAGAAGTTAGACTAGATTGTCTCAGAGTTGCCTTTCAGTTCTAAATCTCTGATCCTGTGAAACAAAGGATATTGATGGGGAAATGTATCAAAAACTTGTAATGTGTGAATGTAACAGTTCTATATTGTCAAGAGTTCAGACATAATTGGGAATACATCAAGACATCACACATTACAGAACACAGTAATGATTCATATTGGATTAAGAAGACTTACCAACATGTTTCCTTGACCCTTCTTGGTCAAGGGGTGGTTTACCTTCAAAGGAATGGGATGCTATCACACCTTGCCTGTCTGTTCATTTGTTTTGCTTAAGTGTCCATTTTTGTTAACAAAAAAGGTTCTATTTGTCTGGAGTAGGAGGTTGTATTGGTAAATTTTTTTCGGAAAATAAAAATATTAATTAAAAAAAGAAAGCCAAGTGTTGATTCCATACTAAAATGCAGAATGACAGTAAGACTGTAGAAGAGATTTTCAAACATATATCAGCCTTTTAATTTGGCATGTGGAGAGGAAAAGCAATATAGGCTACTTTCATGTAATCTGTGAGAGCACAGTAGGTTATATGTATACTTATACACAGACATACATATCTCTATATATGTATCTAATATATATATATATACACACATATTATATGTGTGTATGTATGTATGTATAGTTGTTATATTCATGATCTCTCAATATACCTGTATTCTTTCGTCATCAATACTGGTTTTCTCTAAAGGTTCTTCTCTATATCAGGATAGCTTGATTCCTTTGAACTGAGTTGATAAAGACTTCAATTGTTCTTTCCTAAACACTGTAGGTTTCCTTCCTGATGAGGGAGAAGCCTGTTCTAAGAGAAAGGGAGAAAAATACTTTAGAGAGAGAGTTTACAAAATCAGTCAAATTCTCTACATCTGGTGTGATTAGCCCCCCCTACACGTAGCAGCTGCTACTCCCATACTTGCCTCAAGTCTCCCTCCCTTGGTTAGTCTCACATGGTTTTCCCCTTCATCTCATTCCTTCTACCTTGCCTTCCTCTTCTTGCACCTTTACTCTGTGTAATCAGGAAGGTCTGTCCTCAGGGCTCTTCTCTACTCTGTCCTTTTTCTTAGCCAGCCCAGTTCCCTGGACACAGTAGGTACTTGGTACTAAATTAAACTAAGGCCGTAGGTAGCTAAGAGGCTCCATGATGTATCTATCCGTGAGCCACCTGCAACCTAGTCCAGGGGTGGAGGTGCCTAAGGAGAAGCTGCCTGACAGAAAAATCTGATACAAAAGGTGACATGCAGCTGCCAAGAGATGGGTTCAATTCTTGCCCCCTGACTCTTCCTCTTTCTTCTCTGGGCTCAGTGGGCAGATCCCTCCACTGATGAAATCACAAGGTCAGCAATAAAACAACCAAAGTCCTTCTCCCAGGAAACCTAAGAGGATTTCCTAGAACTCTGAGAGATGCAAAGACTGACTCAGGGTCACACAGCTGGGCTAAAGCAGGGGTAGCACCCCACCTCACTTCTTCTAACCCCAAGGGCAGATCTTTCTTCCCAGTGCTGAGATGCTTCCCAACACCTCAGCTAGTTTGTAAGGCAATGAAAAGAGCATTTCTATAGGGCCCACTGTTTGCTAGCACTGTGCTAAGCAATTTACAAATTTTATCTCACAGCAGCCCTGAGAGGTACTTGTCATTGTTTTCTGCATTTGGCACTGGATGAAACTGAGACAGATGTTGAGTGATTTGTTCAGGGTGACCCAGCTGGGAAGGTTTCAGCTTCACTTCTTTCTGACTCAAGCTCCAGGACCTACTCCCCTTCACTACCTAGCTTCCTGCTGCCTTGGGCTACATTGCTCTGCAGAGTATAAATGAATACAACCTCCTTCTTATAAACTACACAAGGACGGCCTTGGAGTTTCCTCTTATCAAACTGGCGGAGAGGCAGGGAAGCCTGTGTCCCTCTGGGTACAATATGCCCAGCTGAGTATATTTTCTTCCAATGCTGCCTGCCTGGCACCTTCACAAAATACAAAACCAGTCTATTGGGAGAAGGGGGTTGAGATTTTAACCCACTTCTTCCTGGCTCAGGGACCAGGGCTCTATCCACTCTGCCTTGTTGCCTCTCTTCTCTAAGAGGAGATGAATCAATATTATGCTTCTTGGTGTGTCATCAAGTCTTTGAAAAACAAAGCTGACCCAACCCACAAGATTACAGTAAAGAATACCCGTAAGAAACAAACTTCTTACCAAGAACTCCCAGAAGCTGCTGGTGAGTTAGGAAAGACTTTTATTTGACATTCTTGCAAGGGTCATTTAAGGCAAATACACAGCTTTTTCTTCCCTATTCCCAGATTCATATTTTGCTGCCCTTTCCCCATTGGCTGGGTACCAAAGGGTTTCTCTTCACATGATTTTCTACCCCAGTTTACATCTCCCATTACCCTGCTCCCTTCCCCTCATTCTCTTTATAATTTCCAACTGCCTTGTAAGCACCTGCATCTTGTTTAGCAACTTGGACTTTATGCAGAAGCAATAAACTCTTTGCCCCCCACAATACCAACTCCTACTTATGTACAATTACAGTATCAAACACTTTTGTGACACTAATAAGAAAAGCATCTAAGTTTCATCTCTCATCTATAAGGACTGTTTGCAAAAATTCATTTACTTATTTAACATTCTTTTTTTTTTATTTTGAGTTTCAAATTCTCTTATTCCCTCCCAGCCATTTCCCAATCACTGAGAAAGCAAGCAATGTCACACCCTGTAAGGACTGTTTTCATCATTTGTAGGAGTCAAATATGACCAAGCAACAACTAAAGCACATTGAACACTTATTGACAAATACTAATGGTAAGTTCTCTGATATAAACACTAAAGAAGCAAACAAACCTCCAAAGTATAAAATAAAAAACAAACAAAAACCCATCCCAACAAGATTTTTCCTCTGAGAGTTGACATTCTCTTTGGTTATGCAATATGAAGGGTGAGAAGCAGATCCTGGTTAATTTGAAGGTAAGAAAGGAAGAGAGGAGAGACTTTGATTGCAGTTCACAATGAATCTCAACATATTGTTTCTTAATAAACTGAACCTATTGAATAAAGCTAGCAGAGGACTTAGCACATTAGTTCAATGACCTCCCCCACCCTCCCATCCCCCTTGAGTAGTAGAACAAAAGCTGGAGAGAATTCCATCTAGAAAACAAAGAACCGCCCCCCCCCCCAAAAAAATCACCTTCTAAAGCTAACCTACAAATAATATCCAGACACAAGAAACGAAAAACAAAGTCTCTACAACTGTGGAAACTCAGGAAGGTCACTAAACAAACAACCCAGACAGAAGTCACCTTTCTCACAAGATGGCAGCTTCTGTCTTTCCCTAGCAACTGGCCCCTATGCATCTTTCAGCACCAAATGAATGGAAACAAATGGGAAAGGGTGATGGCCCATCCCAAAGCAGCTTCAATTCCAGATACTTCTACTCTCTTTTTGGGCAAGTGCCAACCGGTAGGAACCCAGAACCATGCCTGCTTTTGCTTTCAGCAAATGCTTCCTCATGGGGCATTCAGTTTCCAAAGTCACATCCTCAGCTACCAACCAATATTTGGTGACCAATACAAATGCAATAAAGGTAGACTAATGAATATTTTCCAGGCAAAAGAAACTTTAATAAGCTCTGTCAAACTGTTCCTGATCACTTAGGTCAGCAACCAAGAAGATACAGAAAAGACCCTATTTATTCAAACTAGAAGGGGGAGGAGGTTGGATAGAAAGGGGGGGGGAAAAGTCATGATTAGATGCACCTGGAGAAAGTGGGTTGGCTTTCAGCTGTGGCTGATCACCCACCTCTCTGATAATTAAGGAATGTTAATTGCTTTATGAGATGCAGCTAACTGTAGTAATCACTCCAAACAGGATTCCTCCCTCCTCTAAGCCTTCCCCAGGAGACCAAATCACCCTAATCTTTGATGAGGAAAGGCAAGGCTGGGAGAGCCATACTCTAAGGATGGACCCAGCCCAAGCTGGTTCTTCTGTTTACACGTAAACAGAAGGAAGATTACCTCTTTAAACTGATTAGAGAGTGATCCCTTTCTTCAAACATGCCTTTAGTTCACTCTGGGAGAGAATTCATTTTGAGCTAGGGTAAGAAATGGAATTTGCAAAATGGTGAGTAGGATCGATTAGGAAGTAGTATGATAAAGCATCATATTTATTTCCCTCAAAGGACAGAGCACTGGGTCAACTTTAGACAAATTTACTAGCTATGTGACTCTGGGTAAGTCACTTAACCTCTAAGTTAACCTGTTGGTTAACTATTGGATAACATTGGTAAACCTAGTGGTTAACTAAGGTTACCACTAAATCCTATAGTAAAAAATTACTATAATATATACTATATATATATTATATACATAATATATATAATAGTAAAAAAATTACAAAATGGAGAATTTGTCTTTTTCATTGTGCAAGACAAATAAACACAGCACACAGGAGGGCTGCTAGCACAGGTTCACTCTTGATCTGGTCAGACAAGAAAGACACTGAGAAGGGCTTAATAATCTTACTTTGTTCTAGTCTACTTTTCTCAGAAGAGGATTGCTGATCATGGGAGCACAACCTCCTATGGCATTCCCTAATCACCCTTCTGGCAGGGACAGGTGAGAAGGGAGGGCAACTGCCCTACACCTGGATGGGGTCAGTGGAGACAAGCACTGCTGTGCATCCCTTAAATACCCTCAAGCCTCATTGTGGGTCAGTTGAGGAAAACACAGATTCCCCCCCCCCAAGCCTTGATGGGGTCCGATCAAGGCACACACAGTATATGGCACTCAAACCTTAGGTTCCCCCTAAGCCTCAATGGGGGCCAGTTGAGGGACACACAGCATTCATGCATTCAACCCTAAGGTTCCCCATTTACTGCCCAAAGACCACCTGTTTTATAAGAGCAAAGTTTTATAAGACAAAGAAGGCATACTGCCAGCAATAGACTGCCAAGTTTACATTGTTGTCCTGGGCCCCAAGTCACCTTCCATCTTGTCCCAATCCCCGACATTTTGTGCTCCCTTCTTCATGGAAGTGAAGTTCTGAATATTTCTGGGAAATTACCCAAGGCATAGTCATCCATCCTATTCTGTCTGAGTCTTAACCAATTGCATTCCTCTGCTTCTGTAAGTTCCTGCTTTCATATAGATCAGACCATGACTTTGTGGTTTTTGCCTTTAAATATTCTGGCTCTGCCCCTGCTCTGGGCTGTTTGATTTCAGTCTGTACTCAGAGCGGTTTTATGCTTCAATAAATCCACATTAAATTTATAACTGGGTCTTCCCTTGCATTTTTCTGCACAACAACATCACCCCATCCTTGTTTATTACTGTGCAGTCACAGTGGATGTTGTTAATATTTGTCATTATATAATGCTGTGCAATCACAGTGGAGATATTGTGAACCATAATTGTGGGAACTCATATATAATACCTGGGGAAAAGAGATTGTTATGGTTATGGATCCTGGGAAACTGAACTTTAAGAAATAATAAAAATCCACTTTGCACACACTAAAATCCACCTTACTCAGGGTGACTAGGTGGCACAGTGAATAGAGGACTGGCCCTGTAGTCAGGATGACCTGAGTTCAAATCCAGCCTCAGACACTTAAACTTACTAGCCATGTGACCTTGGGCAAGTTATTTAACCCCAAACTGCCCAGCCTTCCCCCCTCCAAAAAGCAAAAAACAAATAACTAAATGATAAAATCCACCTTACTTACACATTGCAGCTCCCAAACTTAGCTGAGTTACATAATAGTTAGTCCACAAGCACTTATGAAGTATTTCCCTCATGCCAAGCACTGTGCTAAATGCTGGGGATACAAAGGAGGGCTTTTGCCTTTGGTTTATACCCCCTTCCAGTTTTGCTTCCTTTCCTTCCCAAGGGCCTCTGAACTGCAATGCACACAGCTCCTTTTATGGAGGACCAAAGCCACCACTGCACACTCAGGAGCAAGGCTACACAGTAAATCACTGGATCAAATAATCACCCACCGTCCTTTTCTGTATGCAAAGGAGCCCCCACAGCAGTGGCAGGAGCCACACCCCGCAACAGAACTGCTTTCCAGCAGCCCCACCAGCAGCAGCTATGTCCCCAGAAAAACTAGCCCCAAAAGCCTCAGTCCATCAGTTATCAGCCCTACATCCTTTGGTGCCCCAACCCTCACCTTTCAGGTACCACAGCTGACCTCACCTCATCAGGATTTGCAAAGACAAAACTTGAAAGTGAGATACCCTGAAGCCAACTGACATCAGAAGACAGAATACAAGATCCCAGGGCTTCAGCTCCCCTATTGTGTTCCTTAAAGGGCATCCTCTCCCTTCGCAGGACCTCAGTCTCTTCACCTGTAACATGAGGTGAGGTTTAGGGTGGGGGATTGGTGGTAGGGAGTCAGGGAAGAGCCTCAGTGACCTCTTTGAATTGAGGAAACTCTAAGTACCTTGTTGAGTTGAGTTGGAAGCTTGGTACCTGAAATGAATGATAGAGGATGGAGGATTGGGGCTGACACTTCCAAGCTGAAAGACTGAGCAGATTGGAGCTGACAGTGCAGTCTTTTGAAAGTAGCATTTGTGTTGGCCAGAATGGGAGCTGCCAACAGGCTCCACTAACTCAGCCTTAGAAAAGAAGACCTGGTCCCTGATACAGACCATTTGTGTCACCCTGGCCAAGTCAATCTCTGGGGACTCTGAACTATAATTTAAGATGGAAAAAGGGGGTGAAAGGGGAAAGGATATGCCACTTTACATTGATGGGGAATCTTGCCCACTTCAGGATTGCTGATACCAATGAAGTTGCAGGTTCCATCCCTAAGACTAGGTTAAAGGTGAGTTCCTTCAGCAAAAGGGATCATTCCTTCCAGGCAAAAGCTCTTCTTGTAGCCCTAGCACTTAGCCCAGGCCCTGGCACACAGTAAGTACTTCCCTAAATGCTTGTTGATTGACTGACTATTATGTGCCTACACTAGGTTTGAGGGAATCCAGGGACAAAATCAAAACCTCTGTAATTGCTTAGTATATACTTAGTTTTGGTGCTATGGAAGTTTTCTCTTGACTCTACAGAGTTCTCCTCCCAATCCCTGCTCCCAGTGGTATGGAACCACCTACAGGGCACAGAGTTTGATCTGTGGACACAAAGAAAAGTTACTTAACCTTGCAAATAATTATGAAACAGTCACTTCAGGAGAGGATTCTAAGATGGAGGAGTGGGTGAGAAAGCTTTCAGCTCTCCGAATTTCTTCAACAATTTTTTTTTCTAACTGGAACAAGGCCTCAGAGCAGTAGAAATAAATACCAGTAGTTATCTTCTTAGGACAATTGGAGAAGCCTTCAGGAAAGACCCTTCTTCCAATGTTCAAAATTGGGCCTCAGTGAAGAGCTAACACAGCAGACTCGGGAGAAACAACTGACAACTAGCCCAGATGGACAGGAGTAGAATTTGTTTGTATAAATAAAATAAATATTTGCATAAATAGATTTTATTATTTATAAATGGTATATAGCATAAATATTAACTATACTGCAAATATTATGTATTCATATTTTATATTATAGATATAAAAATAAATATTTGAATAAAGCAAAAAGGAAGGCATAATGATCATGATCTCAAAGTTAAAGTCAAAATAAATTAAACAGAAGTGAAAAAGAGAGAAATTACACTGTGTCCACAATATTATACAATGTTGTTTTAGACCATTTAAACTGCCTACCCAGTACAAAACACCTGAGCAAATATCTGACAAAAAGGACATGGGAGATATATGAACATAAAAATAAAACACATTTTATACAAAGAAACTAAAATCTAAATAACTGAAGCAACATTTTTTGCTCATGGGTAGGAAGAGCCAATATAATTTATTAAATGAAAATTTTACCTAACTCAACTATTTATTAGATGTCATCCCAGTTAAATTACTTGGGGGGGGGAAAGTATGCCGAATTAGAAAAAAACACAAGATTCATCTGGAAGGGCAAAAGGTCAGGAATTCCTAAGCAACCAGGGGAACAAAAGATGGAAAAGAAATAGATTCAGCAGTATCAGACATCAAAGTATCTTATAAGAGAGAGGATTGCTGAAATGTATAAAGGATCCTTTTGATTATTTTCAATTAAAATTGTCTTGTGTAAATAAAATCTATGTAGACAAGAATAGAAGGGATGTAGAAAATTGGGAGAAATCTTTCACATACAACCTCTCAGATAGGGTGTGGTTGGGTTGGAATATTGCTTGTGTCCCTAAAAGAGCTAATTGATTTAGAAAAACTTGGAAAGGCCATGAAGGAAGATGCTACCCAGCTTCAGAGAAATAGATGACAGGTGGAAGCAAGCAAACTGTAGTCATATGTGCATGTTTATAGATTTCTGTGAATATATGTATATACCCATGATTAAGGGGGGGCGGGAGAAAAGAAAAATATAAGGTAAAAAGTGCACTGCACTGAACAAAAGGAAACTCACCAGGAAGCAAAGGGAATTTGGGCAGCTTGGAAAACAAGGTGTCTTATTTATGATATGTTTTCTTGAAATAGACACTGATTGTTGTATATTAAATCCATCTCCCTTGTGGTCTCTTGTGTATATGGAAATGGTTTTTGTTTCTTTTCTCCTTTTGTATTTAAGTTTAAATTTTTGCTTTAATTTCCTGGAAAAATATAGTGCCTTAAGTACAGTGTATTGTATTGAACTGGGAACAAAAGCTTGGGGCTGAGGTGGGGGAAATGCATGGAAAAGGACAGAGGAATTTCAGAAAGGACAGTGCCTTGCCATCTTAGGGCCATCTGCTTGGGGTCTGGTGGCATTTGAGCTGAATGAAGAAGCCCTGTCTTTTCCCCCCACACCAACCCTCTTCTTTCAGCTGCCAGCCTTGGAAAACAAGGCTTCAGAATTGTAGGCATTTGACTGTATTGTGAATTCTCTGATCCCGGGAAGACCCAGATGGAGAAATTTTTTCACATTAGTAAGACCAGTTAATACCTTCTCTGCACTTTATAGTTTTAACTTCTTATTGCCCTCTCCCCCTCAGGCTTATTTAGGTCCCTTTGGCCAGTCTCAACTTTCCTTCTAGCAAATGGTAGTTTTAGTGGGAGGGGGGGAGGGGAAGGGGAGGAAGGGATGAGATTACAATTAAAATCGGAGTTCACACCTCCTTTTCCTGAGGACTTGGAGAAGAGGCCCCACCCTTCCATGACTTAGTGCTTTAGGGCCGGTACTTTTTGGTATATAAAGCGAGAGAACTTCTCCAGTTAACACGTAAGGGTCGGCCGTTTCTTGCAGAACTGGGCTAGCTATCCTTAGGGTTTAATTCTGCGTCTCGCCCTTGGCAATAAATGCACCGTTGAACGACCATAAGTGCCGCTCCAAAACTTTTTTTTTTTTTAACCGTTGTAGAAGCAGGTTGAGCGGAGGCCGTGGTGCGAGATGGCTGAGCGCGGACCCACTGAAGAGCTCGCCAAGCTGGAGTACCTGTCCTTGGTATGCAAAGGGTGCAGCGAGCTGGACAACCACCTGGGGACGAACGACAAGAACCTGGCTAAATTTGTCATCCACCTGGCTGAGAAAAATGCAACCTTGGACACTTTTCGAGCTTCCCTCATCAAAAACGGAGCCGAATTCACAGACTCTTTCCTAAGCCACTTGTTCCTTCTCATACAGAACATGCGGCCTCCAGTAAAAGTTTCTGCAACCAAAGACGCACTTGTCAAACTGAAGACAGAAGAGGAGAAGCTCAAGGAGCTGTTCCCGGCGCTTTGCCGACCAGACCATCCTACAATTCGGACCCTGCTTGATGAAGAAGACGTGAGAGTAGCCGTGAATGTCCTCCACGAGCTAGAAACTCTAATGCCCAGTGCTGCCGCGCAAGAGAAGCAGGAAGGCTCTCAGCGCCGGGAGAGGGCAAAGAAGAGGAAAAGCAGTCGGAATCGGAGCAGAGACCGAGAGCCCAAAGGGAGACTGCGGGTGCGATCAAGGTCACGGTCTAGACCTCCTCCTGAAGAGCCGTCTGTCGGGGACATTTACGAGTGCAAAGTTACGAGGATCATGAAGTTCGGGTGTTTTGTGCAACTGGACGGACTGAGGAAACGCTGGGAAGGCTTGGTTCACATCTCGGAGCTCCGGCGCGAAGGCCGGGCAGCCAGTGCAGCCGAGGCTGGGAGCAAAGGCCAGAGGGTGAAGGTGAAAGTGCTGCGTTTCTCTGGAACCAAAACCAGCCTGAGCATGAAGGATGCGGATCAGGACACTGGAGAAGATCTAAACCCAAACCGACGGAGGAACCTCCTTGGGGAGGCCCCTGAGGAGACCTCCATGAAGAACCCGGACAGATCTGCTCACCTCTCCCTCGTCAGGGCCCCACGAGTGGAAGATGACATTCTCCTCAAAGCGCCTCAGCCGGATCTCAGATGTGGAGAAATGGGAGATCTCACAGATGATTGCAGCCAACGTACTTTCCCGAGAAGAGTTTCCAGACTTTGATGAAGAGACGGGAATCCTGCCCCAAGTGCATGATGAAGAAGACGAAGACCTAGAGATTGAACTGGTTGAGGAAGGCCCTCCCTTCCTGAGAGGACGCATCAAACAAAGAGCGGACTTGAGTCCCATTAAAATTGTCAAGAATCCGGATGGCTCTCTGTCCCAAGCGGCAATGCTGCAGAGTGCTTTGGCCAAAGAACGGAGAGGGCACAAACAGGCCCAGAGGGAAGCATTGATGGACTCCGTCCCTGCTGGACTCAACAAGCGCTGGTTGGATCCTCTGCCTGATGCCCGAGGGAGGCAGATTGCCGCCAACCTGAGGGGTATTGGGGTGGTGGCTAATGACATCCCGGAATGGAAGAAGCAGGCTTTGGGGGGCAGCAAAGCATCTTACGGTAGAAAGAGCCAGCTGTCCATCATAGAGCAGAGGGAAAGTCTCCCCATCTTCAAACTCAAAGGGCAGCTCGTTCAGGCTGTTCGTGACAATCAGATCCTGATCGTTATTGGAGAAACAGGTTCTGGGAAGACAACCCAGATCACTCAGTGCCTCGCTGAGGCAGGCTACACCTCCAGGGGGAAAATCGGCTGTACACAGTCCCGAAGAGTCGCCGCCACGTCAGTGGCCAAAAGAGTGTCCGAGGAGTTTGGTTGTTGCTTGGGACAAGAGGTGGGCTACACAATTCGTTTTGAAGATTGCACCGGTCCCGAAACAGTCATCATGTACGTGACAGATGGCATGCTGCTCAGGGAATGTTTGACTGACCCCGACCTCAGGCAGTACGCAGCCGGTCACGCTGGACGAGGCTCCTGAGAGAACAATTCACACAGATGTGCTCTTTGGATTGTTGAAAAAGACAGTGAGGAGACGGCAAGACTTGAAGCTGATTGTGACCTCTGCCACGTTGGATGCTGGGAAATTTTCCCAGTATTTCTACGAAGCTCCCATTCTCACCATTCCAGGCAGAACCTACCCAGTGGAGATTCTCTACACTAAAGAACCAGAGACAGATTACTTGGATGCCAGCTTGATCACAGTCATGCAGATCCATTTCTCCGAACCAGCAGGTGACATCCTGGTGTTTCTGACCGGTCAGGAAGAGATCGATACTGCCTGTGAGATCTTATATGAACGCATGAAGTCTCTGGGACCTGATGGCCCCGAATTAATCATCCTCCCTGTGTATTCTGCTCTGCCGAGTGAGATGCAAACACGAATCTTTGACCCAGCTCCTCCTGGCAGGAGGAAGGTTGTGGTTGCCACCAACATTGCTGAGACGGCCCTGACTATTGAAGGCATCTCCTACGTGGTGGACCCCGGGTTTGTGAAGCAGAAAGTGTACAACTCCAAGACTGGGATGGACCAGCTAGTGGTGACGCCCATCTCTCGGGCACAGGCAAAGCAGAGAGCAGGCAGAGCTGGGAGGACAGGACCTGGAAAGTGTTACAGGCTCTACACAGAACGTGCCTACAGAGACGAAATGCTGACCACCAACGTGCCCGAGATCCAGAGGACTGATTTGGCCAGCACGGTGCTCTCTCTCAAGGCTATGGGCATCAACGACCTGCTGTCCTTTGACTTCATGGATGCCCCCCTCATTGGAAACACTGATCAAGGCTATGGAGCACCTGTACACATTGGGAGCCCTGGACGATGAGGACCTGCTCACCCGTCTGGGGAGGAGAATGGCAGAGTTTCCCCTGGAGCCAATGTTGTGCAAGATGCTGATCATGTCCCTGCATCTGGGCTGCAGTGAGGAGATGCTCACCATTGTGCCCATGCTGTCAGTGCAGAATGTTTTCTACAGGCCCAAGGACAAACAAGCCCTTGCAGACCGGAGGAAGGCCAAATTCCACCAGACAGAAGGGGACCACCTCACTCTCTTGGCGGTCTACAATTCTTGGAAGAACAACCAATGTTCCAGCCACTGGTGTTATGAGAATTTCATCCAGGCTCGCTCCTTGCGGGGAGCCCAGGACATTCGTAAACAGATGTTGGGCATCATGGATAGACATAACCTGGATGTGGTGTCCTGTGGGAAGGCTACGGTCTTCATTCAGAAAGCCATTTTCAGTGGCTTCTTCCGAAATGCTGCCAAGAAGAACCCACAGAACGCCTACCAAACTCTGAGTGACCAGCAGGACGTCTGCATCCATCCCTCCAGTGCTCTCTTCCACAGACAGCCAGAATGGGTGGTCTACCATGAACTGGTACTGACTACCAATGTGTACATGCAGGAGGTCACAACCATTGACCCCCGCTGGCTGGTGGAGTTTACCCCAGCCTTCTTCAAGGTCTCGGACCCCACCAAGCTCAGCAAGAGGAAGAAGTAACAGAGGCTGGAGCCCCTCTACAACCGTTATGAGGAGCCCCGTGCTTGGAGGATCTCCCGCGCTTTCCAGCGGCACTGAACAAGGAACCATGGGCTTCCTCACACATAGTGATTCCGTTTCCGATTGTCCATTTGGGACTGAGACCCAGGACTCAAGTGACTTTGATTTAAAACCCACCACAGGAAGGGCAGGAGTATAATTGAGTATGTTATAAATAAATAAATAGATAAATAAATGAATCAATGAATAAATATGTAAATGAATGAATGAATGCATAAATAAATGAATGAATGAAGTAGGGATAGCAATCGTTTCAAAGTTAAAGTTAAATGATTTCAAAAGTGAAAAATAGAGAAACTGAACTGTGTCGGCAATATTATTCAATATTGCCTTATACTATTTAAAATACTTAGTATGAAACATCGGAGCATATAATTCCCAAAACAGACAAAGGATCTATAAGAATATAAACATAAAACACTTTTTTACTCAAATTAACTTAGATCTAAATCACTGAAGCAATAGCTATTGTTCATTGGTAGGTAGCACCAATACAAATTTTTAATGACAGCTTTACCCAACTAATCCATTTATTCAATGTAGTCCCAATTACATTACAAAAATTATTATACTGAGTTAGAAAAAAATCATAGCAAAGTTTATTTGGAAGAGCAAAAGTCAGGAACCACAAAAAAAAAAAAGACACCATGAAAAACTAGGTAAAGGAAGTCAATTCAACACTATCAGATCCTAATCTATATTATAAAGGAGAGCGTTGCTGAAGCATAAAGAGGATCGTTTTGATTATTTTAAGTCAACATTTTCTTGTGTAAATAAAACCTATGTAGCTAAGAATAGAGGGAATGCAGAAAATTGAAGGAAACTTGGATCAACATCCTCTCAGAGAGACATTGTTGTGGTGTAGGAAATAATCAGCTGATTGACTTAGAAGGACCATAGACGAAGATGCTATTCACCATCACAGGTGGAAATCAGCATCATGTGATCTTACACATATGTCGAAGAGGGAATGTGTGTACCTATAGATATGCAGGTTTATAGATATCTTGGTGTGTGCATGCATGTAAGTTGGAGCGGGGGGGGCGGGGTAAGAGGGTAGAGGAAAAGAAATTTATAAAGTAAAAATTTCGTTGTAGAGAAACAAAGAAAAACGAACAAAGAAGGGAAGAGAAGCTGAGCGGCTCTCGACAATGTAGAGGTTTAATTGTATAGGTTTTCTTTAAATAGAAGTTTATTGTTTTGTACTAAATCCTCTCTTCTGCTCTGCTTTATACATAGCAATGTCGTTTCTATCTTTTTTCATTTTGAATTAGAGTTTAAAATTTAAAAATTACCAAAAAAAAAAAACAGTCCCTTAAGTACTGCGTATAATTTTGAACTGCGAACAAAAAGCAAGGCTTTCATTCTCCTGGGGGTTGTTGAGCATAAATGCAAAGACAAGGAAAGAGGAATGACTGGAGGGAGGGGACCTTGCCATCTCAGGGTCATCGTATTCGTGTCTGGCGGCATTTGAGCTGAAGGAAGAAGCCCTAGTTTTTTACCCACACCAGCCCTCTTCCTTCAGCTGCCAGCCTTGTAAAACGGGGATCCAAAATCGTATGGAAGGAGGGGCAGTCAGGTGGGGCGGTGAAGAAAGCACCAACCCTGAAGTCAGGAGGAACTGAGTTCAAATTCTACCTCAGACACTTAACACGAACTAGCTTTGTGACCTTGGGCAAGACACTTAACCCCAATTGGCCGGCCTTTCCCCCTTCAAAAAGACAAGAGGGGGGAGGGAGGACGGAGGGAAGGACAGAGACGGAGACAGGGGGGGGAGGGAAGGAAAGAAGGTGGGAGGGAGGGAGAGACCCGGAGAGAGACAGAAAGAGAGGAAGAGAATTGTAGGGAATGGACTGGATTTGGGAATTCACTAAGCTGGGGGAGTCCAAGATAGAGAAATTCCTTCTAACAAATAAGATGATTGAACACCTTCTCTTCATAGTTTTATATTGATTCCTCCCATATGGTCTGCTGTCCAAGGTTTGTTTTTCTTTCCTCATTTTGTATTTAAGTTTAAAATAAACACATTAAAAAATTTTAAAATAACAGTGATGTAGGGATTTTGTCTTATATTTAATGGGAAGGGGAGCATGGGTTGCTCACATTCCCTTAGATGAGACTTGGGGGGAAATGCAAAGATAGGGAAAGAGAAATTTCAAGAGGGAGAGTACCTAGCCATCTGAGTGCCATCAACTTTGGGTTTGCTGGTGTTTGAACTGAATGAAGAAGCTCTGTCTTTTCCCCTATACCTGCCCTCTTTCTTCAGGTGCCAGGCTTGTGAAAACTGGCCTTCAGACTCTTAGGGAAGGCACTGGATCTGTGAATTCACTGATCTGGGGGAGTCCCAGATGAAGAAATTCCTTCTGACTAAGAAGATGAATTAGCACCTTTTCTGGACTTTATAGCTTTAGTCTCCTAGTCTCCCCATCCACCTACTTCTTGAGGTTCTTTTGGTCAGTTTTCACTTTCCTTTATAACAGATTATTCCAGGCATTGAGTGGGGAAGTCTGAGTTGACACCTCCTTTTGGTGAGTACTCAGATAGGGAACCACATCCTTCCATGAGGCAGTCCTTTGTGGGAGGGATTTTTCCTATACAAATGGAGGGAATTCCAACTCCTAAAAGAAAGAACTAGTTAAGGCTGGAGAGATTTTGGGAGGAGGGTGCTATCTATGCTTAGAGTTGTCTTCAGTGTCTTGGCCTTGGCCATAAAGGCATCTTTGGATGAGCATAAGGGAAACTTCAAAATATTAAAAATATATCTATATATTTTTACTTTATAAAGTAAAGGTCAAAGAAACCAGACTGAGGTGAAGAGGAGAAGGTGGCCTGGGCTGCCCCAACAAATAGCTCGCCAAACTTGTGTACCGGTCCCAAAGTGAGCACCAACTCCCAACTCAGCCACCCAGATCGTTGCAAAAAGCAGAAGAAGATGGCCCTTACCGACTTTTTACCTGCTCCCTCTCAGCTTGCTCAGGACCAGCTTGAGGCTGAGGAAAGGGCAAGATCGCTGACATCCAGGAACACTGCACTGGTCTCATTGAGAAGAGAACCTCCCACTTACTGCAATAGGGAAGGGTGGATACCTCGTTTGTTGGAGCATTTTGGAGATGGAGGTGCCTTTCCGGAAGTACATGTGCTCCAATACCCACTGGATATGGGGAGAAAGAAGAAAAGGTCCAATGCCTTGGCCATTCAGCTGGACCCAGAGGGAAACGTGCAATACGATGCAATTGTTCGACAGGGACAGTTCAAGGACAAGGTCATTTATACCAAGTATGCTGATCTACTTCCCAAAGACCTTAGTAATGCAGATGACCCAGATCTGCAAAGACCTGACCAAGAAGCCATTGGAGAGATTACAGAAAAGACGCGGCTCGCCCTAGAGAAATCTCTCTCTCTCAGAAGCTTGCTGCTGCTCTGCCAGTTCGGGATCCCGCTCAGTGTATCCACTACACGCCGTCTCAGCAAGGAGCAGCTTTCAGTTCTGGAGCTAAGCAAAGACTTATTCAAATGGTGGAAATGCAAACAGATCCAGTGGAGCCCCCCAGATTCAGAATTAATAAGAAAATTCCTCGTGGGCCTCCTTCTCTTCCTACACCTGTCATGCATTCTCCTAGCCGAACCATCTCCTTCAAAGAAGAGCAAGAGTGGAAAATTCCGCCTTGTATTTCCAACTAGAAAAATGCAAAGGGCTACACGATTCCACTAGACAAACGTCTGGCTGCTGATGGGAGAGGCCTGCAGACAGTGTGCACTTACATGAAAACTTTGCCAAACTGGCGGAAGCTCTCTACATTGCAGACAGAAAGGCTCGGCAGGCAGTGGAGATGCAGGGTCAAGTGGAAAGAAAGATGGCCCAAAAGAAAAAAGAGAAACACGAAGAGAAGCTGCGAGAAACGGCCCAGAAAGCTCGGGAGACAAGACCTGGAATCAGAGGAGGAAAAGAGCACGGGGGAGGCTCGGGAATGAGCTGAAATAAGACACGATCAACTCAAAGACAGACAACGGCTCTTTCCAGAGCAGTTCCTGAGAAGAGAGCAAAATCGCAGAGGGAGGAGGAGCGAGACGTCAGTGACGTGATTGCCCTTGGCCGGCCCAATCCTCCGACTGCCAGTGAACTACAGCATGACCAGAGGCTGTTCAACAGCACTAAGGGCATGGACAGCGGATTCGCTGGTGGAGAAGATGGCATGTATAACGTTTATGATCAGCCATGGAGAACTGGCCAAGACCTGGCCCAAAATATCTACAGACCCAGTAAAAGTCTTCACAAAGACACGTATGGCGACGACCTGGAGGCCCGAATAAAGACCAACAGATCTCTCCCCCATAAGGACTTCTCTGGCTCACGTCATTGGCAGCCAGCCCGAGAAGGACCAGTTCCATTTGAGGAACATCCCTTTGGTCTGGAAAAGTTTTTGAAAGAGGCCAAAGAGCACGCGGGGTCT
This sequence comes from Pseudocheirus occidentalis, assembly GCA_028646575.1. NCBI lineage: Eukaryota > Metazoa > Chordata > Mammalia > Diprotodontia > Pseudocheiridae > Pseudocheirus > Pseudocheirus occidentalis. The sequence goes on from CM053598.1 coordinate 23,247,026, forward strand.
AAAAGACCCTCAGATAGCTGCAGCCCCAAAGGACATGAACGTGAAGGCAAGAGGAGGAGGAAGGAGTAGGGTAGCCTCTCAAAGAGAAAGAACTATTAACTTGAAGTCTGAGAACGTGATCATTGGGGAATTCTCTGTAAAGGCTCAGGATAAAAACCAGATTTGGGATTCTACATCCCCCAACTTTATATCACTGGGGTTGCCAAAAAGGGAAGTATTT
>CM053598.1:23247745-23268867 GCA_028646575.1 Pseudocheirus occidentalis
GTGCCAACTTCATAACTACTGTGTTGGCTTTGACTTTCTGGTTTGGGAACTCAGTCTTCAGGTACTTGAGTAAATGCTCTGACTATATTTCTCATGTAGAGAGCCTGTTATATTTTGTGATTAATAACCATGTCAGCATACTTATAGTTACTGTAGGCTTTGTGAATGCTGCATTGCTGATACATCCCTTCATCCTCGAGGTTACTTGTATACATTTGTTTGTTTTCTCTTCATTAGACTATGAGCTCTTCAAGAGCAAGAACAATCTTTTGCCTCTTTTGGTATCCCTAGGGCTTGGCACAGTGCCTGGAGCATAGAAAGTGCCTTCATAAATCGTTGTTGACCCAGAATGCATAATGAAGCATACGATTTTCTTTTTTGTTTTGTTTTGTTGTCTTCTTATGTTATTTCCCATTCATTATAATTCTTCTATGCAACGTGACTAATGTGAAAATGTGTTTAATAAGAATGTATGTGTAGAGCCTATGTCAGATTGCAAGCCATCTTGGGGAGGGTGAGGAAGAAAATTTTAAATTTCACTTAAGGAATTTGAAAGTTGAAAACTAAAAATAAATAAATTTTTAAAATGTTTATTGACTAAAGAAAGGCTTTCTCTTTTTGCTCTGTACCCTCAGCTCCAAAATGGTGTCTAACACCTTTTGGTTGGACTTGATATACAGAAGACAGCTCCTTACAATCAACTTTATCAATGCAAACTGGCACCCTTTCTGTAACCTAGTCTTCAAGCTGCCAGGTGCATAATGGCTGCTTAACAAATCTTCCTTAAATTTGTCATTGAACGATTAAATCAAGGGCTCAAGTAAAAGGAAAAACCTGACACTAATCAGATCCAGAATCTCAGTGAAACCAGACAGGAACCATAAGAATGGATCAAGGCCACAAAAAATTGGAGAATGTCCAGAGAAAATGGGTTTGGCTGGAAGAAGATAGCAAAGTGGTACAATGCATAGAGCTCTGGACTTGGCATCAAGAAGACCTTAGACATTTACTATCTGTGTGACCCTGGACACACAAATTAACCTCTGTTTGCCTCAGTTTCCTCATCTGTAAATAGGGTTAATAAGTGTATTTACCTCCCAGGGGTAAGTCTAGAAGTAAACAATGTTTGTGAAGTATTATATAAAGCCAGTTTTTATTAAAGGACTCACAGCTCTATGAGCTTTGTCTGATCGTATCAAAGGTCTCTTTTCTGATTATTCAAAATTTAGAGTTGATTCTGAATGTTCAAAGTAAGATGGAAAAAAAAACCAAGTTGTTAAAAAACATTGATCAGGGCAACTGATGACTCCTTTTTGACTCCATATGACTGAAGATAAAGCTTGTCTGTTACCTGCCTTTTGACAAAGTGGGAACAGACTCAATGGGCAGAATGTGCCCTACATTTTTTAATATGAGGAGAAAAAGAACCACAACTATCTTTGCATTTAATGCATGGAAAACTCAGACTGATTCCTTCTCCCTCATTTCACACAATAATATTATTTTCAATTGTACTACTTTATTTAAAGAGTATTGCAGCTTTTCTCCTTTAAAAAAAATCAGAGGAGGCAGCTAGGTGACACAGTAAGTCAGGACATGGAGTCAGGAGGACGTGAGTTCAAATCCAACCTCAGACACTTGACACACTTACTAGCCGTGTGACTTTGGGCAAGTCACTTAACCCTAGTTGTCCTCCAAAAAGCAAAAAAAAAAAAAAAAATCAAAACTTAAAGTACACTGAAAAGTGAAGGAAAAGCCATTTAGATTGGATTAGAATCATTATTTGTTCTGTAAAACTTGAACATATGGCCTTCCAGGTCTTTGAGTGAGACCTTTTGACTAAGTCCAAGTTTTACAGAAAAAATCATTTTCTTAAGGAGATTTGTTCTATGAAATTTAGATTCAGTCAAAGGGCTGCACCCAAAGGTCTAGAAGGTGACATGTGGCCTTGATGCTGCAGGTTCCCCACCCCTGGCTAAGATGATCTCTGACATCTTCCAAATTCTGTGAAGTGGGCCCAAGGCTGAGGTATTCGGGATGCAGTTTATGCAAAGGCAGGGATGTGATAAGATAGGTGTGGAGGGCAGGTGATGGAAGGGCTCCAGTGTTAGGATAGACTTGAGTCAGCAGAGACTTTGGTTTGAATACCAGTTCTGAATCATGCTAATTGTGTGACCCTGAGAAAGTCTCTTCTCTCTGAGTTTTATTCAGATTTTGACCCTTCAGTGCATCCCTGATGTCATTAATGTAACCACTCTCTCCACTAATACAGCTCATATTCCATTCATCCATTTTCTCCTGAAGAAGGTCCCTCCAAATGTCAGTCAGTACCTTGCAGCAAACTCTGATTTATCCCTTCTCAGATGTAACTCTCAGACGAGCAAGGGTTTGTACACAGTCTAGGGGTACAAGAAGCAACTCATGGTTGTAGTCTTGGGTAAGTTGTGTTAAAGAATGCACAGCACCAGAGAACAGTCATAGCAACAGCACCATAGCCCCATGGCCTGGATTTCTAGAACTGGGCTGGTCTATAGACTGGGCTAACCCAGTGTCTGCCATGTTCAGGACCATGCCACCAAGCTGAGTGACCTATCCTTCTCTGAGGAAAAGGAATAATCATGAAACTTTTGAGTATAAACTCATTCTTAGAACTAGGTTCTTTTATTTGTATGGTACTGAATAAATGACTAGTTCTGTAAGGCCTTCTATTTCAGCTCCTAGGTGCAAAGTCCTAGTTGTCTGACCCTAGCTCAGTCCTAGTGACAATTACTTTCAGTCTAAATCGGTGTGTCACAATTAGATGATAAGACACTGTAAGGAAGATGAGATTAAAAAGTATAGGCAGGGGGCGGCTAGGTGGCACAGTGAATAGAGCACAGGCCCTGGAGTCAGGAGGACCTGAGTTCAAATCCGGCCTCAGACACTTAACACAAAAAACTAGCCATGTGACCTTGGGCAAGTCTCTTAACCCCAACTGCCCTCCAAAAAGCAAAAAAAAAAAAAAGTATAGGCAGATCTTGGGATTGAATCAAAGTCTTACATTGTGGAATCTTCTCCAGGTTGGCTTTGTGCCCTAGGCATCTTTGGGAGAGGCAGGGACCTAGGATGAATGGTATATACCAGTCCTGTGTCAGAGGGGAAAAGGCAGGAGCTCAAAACAACCTGCTCTACCAGCAGTTATAAAGCCTGGACTTGGGCCCTCTGCAATCAGACGGCATCCCAATCTCTTGCTCCTTCACATTCTAAAATTGTATGTGATTGATTGCACATGTATAACCTATATCTGATGGCTTGCCATCTCCAGGAGGTGGGAGGAGAGGAAGGATAGAATTTGGAACTCAAAAACTTTAAAAAAAAAAGTTTTAAAATTATTTTAACATGTAATTGGGGGGGGAGGAATAAACCAAATATTTTAAAATATTTTAATTGCATGTGATTCCTTTCTATTGCCTTTCATAATTTCCATCAGTGGAGACAGCAGCAGACTGACAAAAATCACAGTTCCAAATTATGAAGGATAAAATGGAAATAGGCTCTGTGGAGTTCATTTTAAAAGGTCCCACAATATTGGAAACTTATTGACAGCTATTGAAAGGATGGATTTGCTATCACAGGTTTCAAGTAAATAATCCACATCGCAATTTAAGTCAGGAGTAGGGGCATGTTTCCTGTGTAGCCTATAAAATGCCTATGAAATATATAAGAATATGAATGAATTTTTAAGATTTAATATTCAACAAAGACAATTCAACAAACATTTATTAATCCTTGTACACAAGACAACATGCTAAACACCAAAGATACAATGACAATAACAAAGTATATCTATAAATAAAATTCACTGAAGAACAAATATAAACCACTGAAATTTTCTTTCTTGGGGAGGGAGGAGACAGACCTGTGATCTCATCAGTGAGGGGACCTTCCAACATGAAAACTCCCTCTACAATGGACACTAGCAATTTCTCCACAATTTACAATCCTAGAGAGTCATGTAGGATTCTGAGAGGGAATGTGATTCGCCCAGCGTGATACAAACCATAAGGGGCAGAGGCAAGATTCCAAAGGCTGGCCCTCTATCCACAAGGCCATGCTGTCTCTTAATACAGATCTCTCTCAACATACATAAATCTTGCATGGAGGTGAGTGTCCCCCTCTTCCCAATTTTTCTCTCAGCATAGACATCATGGGGATGGCTTCATGGGTTGAGCAGTGATGCTCAGGACAGGAGCTAATGCACTTCTTTACACACACACACACACACACACACACACACACACACACACACAGAACAAAGACTTCTTTTTAAGGACATGGACCAAAGACCAAATGGGGGCAATCCTAGGAGATGGCAGCCACCTGTAGTCTTTCTGCTTCTCTCTTCACTGCAATCAAGATTTATATTTCATAGTTTCTGAATTTCCGCAGCAACTCTGAGGGGGTGTCTCCTGACCAGCGAAAACGTAGGTGCCAGTAGTTCCCATCTGGAAAGCCTTTAAAAGAGAGGAATCCACTTTTAGAAATCAAAGATAGAAAGTCCATGCTTTCAAGAACAGAGTCAAGAAGCAGCTAGGTAGAGCAGTGAATAGAGCACTGGCCCTGGAGTCAGGAGGACCTGAGTTCAAATCTGGCCTCAGACACTTAACACTTACTAGGTGTGTGACCTTGGACAAGTCACTTAATCCCAATTGCCCTCAAAAAAAAAAAGAACAGAGTCAAAAAACCTCTAAGTTGGTTGGGACCTTGGTGGTCATCTGGTCCAAACTTGGCCTAAATAAGAATCCCCACTACATCATACCAAAATCCTGATGCCCTCCAGGGAGGGGAACCACTTACCTGGAGAGGCAGCCTGTTTGGGATAATATTCATTTTGTATTAATTACTTAATTTTTCCTGACATTTAACCTAAACTTGCTCCTCTGAAGGTTCTGTTCATTTTTCCTATTCCATAAGATCACAGGTTTTCATCTGGAAGGGACCTCAGAGTCCAATCCAAACTTCTCAGTTGACTGATGAGGAAACTTACCCAAGGCAATAAACATTGGGGGAAGGATTTGAACCCAAGACCTCTGCCTCCAGAGTATCATTTTGCCTGCTCATGGTCTTTGAGGCCAAGAAGTCCAACCTGTCTTCCACATGACAGCCCTATCTCCTCTTATCCAGGTTAAATTCCCAGTTCCTCCCATTGAGCCTCATCAAAAATGACCATGAGCCCCTTCCCCATCCAAACTTTTCCAAGCACATGAGTGTTGTCCCTAAAACATGGGAGAATATAACAACACATCACTGTGACAACTGATATGTCAGACAAGTATAGGTCTTCAGGATGAATTATTGTCTTGGGAAATGGCTATTCATTAAAACAGTCTCTTAGGCTCATAACTAGGAACTAGGGTTTAGTTGATGGGTAGACCCCAAAAGATTTCAAATACTAGGATCTGTTTAGAGCATGTGATATTGGGAAATACTATCTAACTCCAGCAATAAAATGCTAGAGTTTTTGTCTGGAGATTACTGATCTGGAGATCTGTATTCAAATCCTTTCTCTGACACTTATTAGCTGCATGCCCCTGGAAAAGTCATTTCTCCTCCTGAGTCTCAATTTTCTCATCTGTGAAATGAGGATGCTAAACCACCTTGTTGGATAGATGGGGGAGGGGTAGACAGAGACCTCAAAGACACTGACAATAAGTCTCTGTTGGGAAGGTAACACCCTCACCTTCAAGAACAGGGTGGAACTCAAGAAGAGGAACTCAAAATTGCTATGATCACGAGACTGTGAAGGCCATAGACTCCAAGCACATCATTTTACAAATGAGATAACCAAGGCATAGAGCAGGTAAATTATTTGTCCAGGGTCACAGAGCTAGTAAATGTCTGAGGCTGGATTTGAACCCAGATGTTCCTGACTTCACTTCTGGTACTCTACACACTGCACCACATTAGAGGCATAACATGGTATAGTGACCAAAGTGCTGAAATGAATCAGGAAAACCTTGGCTCAAATGCTGCTTTAGGTACTTCCTGTCTGTACGACCAATAAACAAATTGTTGAAGCATACTGAGCCTCAGTTTCCTCTTCTGTAAAATGAAGCATTTTTACTAAGTAATGTCTGTGACCACTTCAAGCACTAACTCTATGAGCCTATGACCCAGTAGCTTACTTTGTTAATTAATTATTTTGCTAACATAGTGGGAAGCTCAGTCATTTTTACGCTGCAGAAAGAGGACCATCACTGTCATCAATGAGGCTGATACTCATTAAATTTGGTACCAGTGGACACAGTCTGGTCACCACACTGTAGCTGAAGGTCTGAGGAAGAGGAAAAGGATAATCAAGAAAGGGAAGTCCAGCCTCAAAGTCATTAACTTTATCTTCTAGTAAAATGTCTGTTCTATCATGGGTTTTCACTGCCAAATACAACCTCTCTAAATTCAGAAACCTGCCAATTATCAGGGAATCCTGGAAAGAAATTCACCACAGGACCAATTTTCATCCAAGCACAGCACAATATGAAAATTGTATTACCATCACAGACTCTCTGCCCCTAGCAGGAGCGTGGGAGAAAGGGTATTCTCATCAGCCCAGCACCATATGGTCAGCACCATAAATCAGTTCAGACAGAACTTCCATTAAAATAAACCCTGAATTTATGCCACAGGACTGAGTTTGGACAAAGCAGGGAGAGATGGAAACTACAGGAAACAGAAATGTAACTACAAATGCTGATTAATACAGCCACCTGTAGTCTTTCTGCTTCTGCAAGATTAAAAGCCCCTGTACATCTGTATCCCAAAGAGATCAAAGGAAAAGGACCAATATGTACAAAAATATTTGTAGCATTTCTTTCTGCAGTGACAAAGAATTGGAAATTGATGGGATACTCATCAGCTGGGGAATGGTTGAACAATTGTAGCACATGTTTGTGAGGGAATGCTATTTGTCCGATAAGAAATGACAAAGAGGATGGTTTCAGAAAAACCTGGGAAGACCTATATGAACTGATGGAAAGTGAAGTGAACAGAACCAAAACAGTATACACAGTAACAGCAATAGTATGAAGATGGTCAACTATGAAAGGCTTAGCTATTCTAATCAATACAGTGATCCAAGACAATTCCAAAGGACCCATGGTGAAAAAAGCTATCCATCTCTGGAGAGAAAACTGATGAACTCTGAGTGCACAAATCATAGGAATTTTTTTCCACTTTATTTTTCTTGCTTTTTTTGCAACAGGGATAATATGGAAATGTTTTACATGTCTTCACATGTATAATGAATAGCATATTGCTTGTCTTCCTGATGGGAGGAGAAGGGACTGGAGGAAGAGAGAAAATTTGGAATTCAAAATAAAAAAGAATATTTTTAAAATGTTAAATTTTGAAAAATTATGCTCCTAGTACAGAGTTTTGCACACTTTTGGTCTGGAAAACCCAATTTAATTATATTGGTGGTGGAGAACCCATAGAATGGAAACTCCCCTCTTGATGAATTAGCCACTCAGCTTACAGAGCTCCCCAGTGCACTGAGAGGGAAGTGATTATCTAGAGTCATGCAACTAGTATGATCAGAGGAAGGACCCAAATACAGGACTTCCTTACTCTATCCACTATGCCAAGCTGTTTCTCATCCTGCACATGCTTTGGAGAGCAAGATATTCACTGCCACACTTTTGTCATTAGCAAAAAAAAAAAAATGAAAACAATTTGGATGCCTATAGGTAAGGGAATGGCTGAACATCCTGGCATAGGAATGTAATGGGATATTCCCACACCATAAAAACTGAGGAATGCAGAGGCACATGCTTGAGCAAGTGAAGGATGATAATGGGGGCTACAGGCAATAAAAAAGGCAAGAGTAAGATGAAAACAACATAGACAATGACCAGAACAACATAAATAAAAACAACACACACAAAAAATTTGTATTTGGGTTAAGAGCAATGGCCAAACCTGACTCCAGGTGCTTAATGATATTTTTAAAAGAATTTTTCTCCTTTCAGAAGATAGGTGGGGGACCACAGGTGCAGAGTGCTGTATATCTTGTCAGACATTGTGATGGTTTATTCTACTTAACTGTTTTTCCTTTTTATTTTACAAAAGAGAATTCTGAGCAGGTGGGAAATGTCTGTGGCATGAAGAAAAATCCAAAAACATGCATGAATACCTAAACTATGCATTGGTGCCTTCAAGTTCAAAATTGAGACCCTGTTGGGTGATACACACACATTTCAGGAGCCATTTTCCATACTACTCATTTTATCAAAGAGCTCAAATGAGATTCAGGATACTGGCTGGCAGTCTGCCCAAGGTTGAGCAAAATGAAACTGCCACAGCAGATGTCAGGCACCTGGGGCTAGCAGGAGATTATAAAGGGTACCAGAGAGTGATAGATGAGAAAATATCAACAAGCTTTGTAAAATTTACTTGAACATTTTATTTCTTTGAAAGCTGGGGCCATGAAAATTGCTACATTGCAAGGAAACAAGATTGTCTGCGATTATGCAGAGGGCATGCTGGGACCAAGCTCTGTGCCTCTCACAGCAGAAAGGCTCCATTTGGAAGACAACCAGAAAACAGGAGTTATGATAAGCTTCCACAGAATTCCATCATTCTCCAGATCTGCTGTCCAAAAGGAAGACACCCTTCATGTTTCCACTCCCACTCAGAGTAACGGTGAACCCAAGTCCAGGCTCAATTATCACCTCCTATGGAAAACCTTTGATGGCTCAGTGGATAGAGCGCCAGGCCTGGAGTCAAGAAGACTCATCTTTCTGAGTTCAAATCTTGCCTCAGACACATAGTTGTGTAACCCTGGGCAAGTCACTTCACCCTGTTTGCCTCAGGATAGACTGGCACCTTCTCTGGAGGAGAGAAAGAGGCCAAGTCAATGAGAGATTTGTCTAGGTTCACCCTAGAGCCAATACTATCAAGGGATATCAGAGATCAGGGGAAAAACATTCCGACTCAGACACCAGAAAGACTTAGGTTCAAGTGTCATTTCTGAAGGAGAAACACATCTGACCCAAAATGCCTCCTTTTCCCCTTGGTTGAATGAAATGTCTATGTGGCTAGGTAAATAATGTGTCTGTTTCTTTCTTTTCTTTTTCAACCTGATCTGTTATTTCATCAGTGCAAGGAGCCTCCCCATAAGGAATTTGTTCTCCCAATGCTTCTCCCAGGTCAGTCCCTGATAAGCAAGGGACAGCTTTAGAGAATAATCTGGGGCTTGGAGAGAGGTCAAGTGATTTGCCAGGGTCACACAGGCTGCATTTGGCAGAGGTAAGATTGAAGCCAATGTCTTCCCGACTCTGAGTATACCTTCTCTGCCCACTCCATCACATGACTTCAATTTCTTACTGATGCTAATTACAAAGCTTTCTCAAAATACATCAGTATAGGGCAAATGTTCTTAACCTCAACTAGATGACATTAAAAAATATTTCAATATATTTGGTTTCTTTTGTAGTTTTATGTAGTGCACTTAAAAACATGATTCTGAGAAGAGATCCGTGGGCTTTAGTGGACATCCGAAAGGGTCCATGACTCAAAAAAGGCTAGGAAGACCCTCTATCGGGTACAGGGATTAAAGCTTTGATTCCATTGGAAAAGAGAAATCATGGATGAAGAAACTCCCTCTGCTAAGCCCCTCTGCACCTTCTTGGAAATTTAGGGTCTTAAAGAATTGCCTAGAATAGTGATGTCAACCTCAAATAAAAATAGGACCACTAAATAGTACATAAGAATCCCTGCAGGCTACAGATTGACTTAGAAAATCATATGTTAACATTATCCATGTTCTACTGTATTTTTGTTTGTTTGTTCAATATTTCCCAATTATATTTTAATCTGGTTCCAGAGCCAGCAGGCAAAGTCTTTGCCATCTCTGGCCTAGAGCACTGGCTTGTCCAGAGTCATATTTGATAGGCCAGGATATGCCTGAAGCAAGTCTTGAACCCAAATCTTCCTGGCTTTCATGCCAGCTTAATATCTACCATTGCCTTTCAATAACACCATAAAAATGAAGAAAAGGCAGAAATATATACCAGTGTATGCTAGGCATGTTCAATTTTTTCCCCCTTCTCTCTTCTGGAAACCTACTATTGCCAGAACTTACCTGAGGAGTCTGGGCTTTGCAGGGACCATGACTTGTCCAAGGTCTCAGGCTCTTCTTGCTCCTTTCTCTCTGGGGTGGAGCTTAATCCTTTTTTGGTGGTTTTTTGCTGACTTCCTTCCTCATCCATGTTGCTGGTGTCAGCTGGGTCAGGTTCTTCCAGCATCTTCTCTTTCTTACTTCTGACAGCCCAGTGCATAGACTAGAAGAAATGAAACAAAAGACAAAGGTAGGTTGTAGCTGCTCACCATGGTTTAAGTTTTGCTTCAGATGTTTCCACTAACCTGATGCATGACTTTGATCACTAGGAGATTTGTTGTTGATCAGTCATGTCCAACTCTTCATGACCCCATTTACAGTTTCTTGGTAGAGATACTAGAGTGGGTTGCCATTTCCTTCTCCAGTGGATTAAGGCAAACTGGGTTAAATGACTTACCCAGGGTCACACAGCTAGTAAATGACTGAAGGAGGACATGAACTCAGGTCCTCCTTACTCCAGGACTGGTACTCTATCCATTGCACCACCTACCTGCCCTCTTTAGATTAGCAGACAACAGGTCAACTTAATTAAATAAACACTGATGAATTATTTGGCACTGTGCTAGGCACAGGGGAAATAAAATGAGAAATGAAACCATCTTTGCTCTCAAGAAGTTTACCATCTATTACTACTACTACTGCTGCTGGTGGTGGTAGTAGTAGCAGTAGTAGTAGTAGTAGCAGCAGCAGAAGCAGTAGTAGTAGTAGTAGTAGTAGTAGTAGTAGTAGAAGTAGTAGTAGTAGTAGCAGCAGCAGAAGCAGTAGTAGTAGTAGCAGCAGCAGAAGCAGTAGTAGTAGTAGCAGCAGCAGCAGCAGTAGTAGTAGTAGTAGTAGCAGCAGAAGTAGTAGTAGTAGTAGTAGCAGCAGCAGCAGCAGCAGCAGCAGTAGTAGTAGTAGTAGAAGTAGTAGTAAACATTGACACAGTGCTTTAAGATTTGCAAAACCCCAAAGGTAAGTGCTATTATTATCCCCATTTTACGGATAAAGAAACAGCTTCAGAGAGAGTAAATTACTCTCTGCTCAGGTAATACCTCCTCTATAAAAAGAGTTCTTTCCCTCCTCAAATTTCCCTGGAATCGTTTTACTGGGTCTTCATTTCTTTGGCTCCTATCACTCCATTCTGTGTGTTACATATCCCTATGACCATACACATTCAAGGCAGAATGAATGGTGTAGTGGACAGAGCAACAGATCTGAAGTCAACAAGATCTATATTTGAATCCTGCCTCAGACACTATGACCCTGAACAAGTCATTTGACCTTTCTGGAATTCAATTTTCTCATCTATGCAATGAGGATATTAAAACAACTAGCACTGACCTCATAGATTTGTTGTGGGGATTAGGTAAGACAAAGTCTGTGAAGCACTTTGCAATCCTTAAAGCCCTATAGAAATGTGAATTATTATGATAAAATAGCACTATTGTTTAACTGAAGTTTAATTGGTTACTAATCATTTCAGTCCAAACATCCATATGGAACAATCATTGACCAACTTTGATTCCCTAAAACAGAGCTGAACAATTGGCTTTCAGATATAAGGCTGAACTATACGAACTATAAAGAACCATCTAGAAAACTAAAAATAAATAAATAAAATTTTTAAAAGAAGTTACAATAGCATTATTATGGGGAAAAAAAAGAACCACCTGGAAGCAGCTGGATGGGATAGAGCTCTGTGTCTCAAGTCAGAAAGACCTGAGTTCAAATCCAGTCTTAGACACTTACTAGCTGTATGACCCTGGGCAAGTCACTTGATCCTGTTTGCCTCAGTTTCTTCATCTGTAAAATGAGCTGGAGAAGGAAATGGCAAACCATTCTAGTATCTTTGCCAAGAAAACCCCTGACAGGATTACAAAAAGTTAGACACAACTGAACAACAGCAACAACAAATGAACTGTACCATGCTGCTGAAAAGGAATACTGTCACAGTATTAGAAATGACAAATTTGAAAAAAACTAGACTCAGGTTCCAAAAGAGAAACAATCAACTGCACAAGGACAAAATGGAGATGTGACTGGCAGGAGTCCACCCTGTAAAAAAAACCTAGGGGTCCCAGTGAACAACAGGCTTAATTAATCATTGAGGTGGTATGGCACACCAAAAACAAAGTCAATCTTAAGGCTATATTAAGAACGCAATGGAGAGGTGCATGATGATGGTAAGCAGACTATAGCATATAACCAATGAAGAATATTTTTTCTGAAAAGCAACAGGAGTAAAGGACATCATCAAGAAATTATATGATGGGAAGAAAAGGTTGGCTAGTCACATGCTAAATGCTAACAGCAAGAGATGTTAGACAGGTGGTTAAAGACAGCAGAAGTGCTCCACAGATAACCTCACAATGTCAGTCAAAAGCAAGAGAGGCCTTCAGCATGTTGAATGGATCCCATTTAACAAAATTTAGAGAGTACAGAAGATATTAGAGCAACGAACAAGATGCAATCTGAATCACAGAGAATTTTCAGATTGGTGAGAGCCAAGATCTATGTGAGTTTGAGTATTAACATGAATTCCAAAGGGGATAGTCCCACTTGTAGTCTGTGGGACTCAGGCAAAACTGCGTCGAGTGTTCTATCCATTTCTGGGCATCATGCTTAAAAGGTACATTAATAGACAGAGGTATGTCCAGAATATGGCAATGAAATGGTGGGATCATGCCATAAAATGATACATTGAAAGAGTTGGAGATGCTTAGTCTGGAATTCAGAATACATAAAGGTTAGTAATAGACAATAAAGCTGAATGGGTACATCAGCACCAAAGTCTGGTGGACCTTGAATGCTAAAGTCAGGAGATTATGATTTACTCAGTAGGTGATAGAGAGCCATGAAAAGTTGCTGAGTAGTAGAAGAGTGGCTCTAAGCAGAAAAAGAAGGAGTCCTGGACTTGGGGTCAAGGGACCTGAGTCCAAATTCTGATTCTACACGCTACCTTGTGTGACCTTGATCAAGTCATGCTCTCCTTCAGTCTCAGTATCCCCATCTGTAAAATGAGGGGGTTTATTAGTGGTCCCTCTAACGCATCCTGGGTCATCTCCAGTCATCCTGATAAATCACTGGATCCAGATGGTTCTGGAGGAGAAATTCCCAAGATCCCTTTCATCTTTAAATCTATATTTCTCTTGCTACAATTTTTAAAAAATAAGTTTAGTTACTTTTTACAAATGTGACCTTCTATTGATTTTTCCCTGAGTCACTCTCAATAGAAGAAAAAAGTGTTCCGTTTCCCTTTTTTAAGGAAATGCAGAACAAGATCTGATCACATACAGACATTCTGCAAGTACTTCTTTTCCAGATCCATAAAGATTCTCCCCCAGACACCTGAGTGTATGTGTCATTCAGGGCACAAGTGACGTCAAGGGAACTGTCCTTAGTGGGATGACTCACTCCCATTTAATTAAAAGCAATAAAAGCTCCAGGTAATGGCAGTGGAGAGAAGCATTGCAAAGAGGAAGAGATTGGGGGAGATCTAGGCAGCCAACTGGTTAAATTCATAGGGCATAGAGTCAGGAGCACACCTAATGGAAGAGCTACCCAAATGGAAAGACACTGAATATCAGAATCAGAAACTTATTAGCCCACTGAAGAGTGTGCTTTAAAACATTCTGCCTAGTTAATGAATTCACAGTCATCAGGTCATAGAGTGAGAATGCAAAGGGACTTTAGAATCATCTCATTTAAACTCCTCATTTTGCAGATTAGGAACTTGAGACCCTAAGAGTTTGAGAGACTTGTCTATGGTCACATAGGTAGTAACTGGCAGAGCTAGGATACAAACCCAGAGCTAATGACAACTGACTCCAAATCCAGTGCTAGAGCTTGAGATGTCATAGATGTATAGCAGGGAGGAATGGAATGTTATCTAAACCAACCTCCTGTTTAACAGACGAAGAAATAGAAGCCCAGAGAAATGAAGGGACTTCATTTCACAAGTAGCAAGGGCAGACCCAGGACTCAAACTCATGAACTCTGACTGCTTTCTATGGCTTTCTATGGCTATCTTTAAAAAAGGGGTGGGGTTTATTAGCAAATTCTTTCTTTCAGGAGTTCACAGGGAAAATAAACCTCTTATGTCTCCATGACAACACATTTTCCAGAAGTGTGAGTAGGGAAGGGGGCCGGGGGAGAATTAGATGATTTGAACGTTCAATATGTCATTTTACTAATGATCCCTTATTGATCAGTTGATTTTAGTTTGGTCACTATGAGTGAATTTTTCACTCTTTCCTCCATAAATGGCAGAGTATAATATGGACAGAAGGATGAGTAAGTCAGGGAGAAAAAATCCCACCATAAGAAGCTATTATGGTGGCAGAGATGCTGAAGGCACAAAACTAGAAGAGAATGTTTTGAAAACATCTATAAGCAAAACCACAAAGTAAAATGCAAATTAGTTACAAACCAAATAATAAAAAGTTTAAAGAGCTAAAAAAATTATTTTAAAACCAAATGAGAGCTGTAGAAGATATAAAAATAGAATAAATAGCTCAGAAAAAGAAGTACAAAATCTTACTCAAGAAAATAACTCCCTAAAACAGAATTAACCAAATAGAAGCTAATGGCTTCATAAGAATTTAAAAATATAAAAATAAAGTCAGAAGACTGAAAACATCGAAAAAAATATGAGGTATCTCAAAGCAAAAACAACTGACCTTGAAAACAGATCCAGGAGAGATAAGTTAATAATCAATGGACTACCTGAAAAGCATGACCAAAAAAAAAACCTTAATATCATATTTCAAGAAATCATAAAACTGCCCAGATCTCTTAGAATCAGAGGACAAAATAGAAATTGAAAGAACCCACCTGTCACTCCCTGAAAGAGACTACAAAATGAAAACTAGGATCATAGCTGAAATTCAGAGTTTCCAGGTCAAAGAAAACTACAAAAGGCAGAGAGAAACAAAGAATTCAAGTATGGGGGAGCCAGAGTCAGGACACACAAGATTTAGCAGCCACCACTATCCAATACTTTCATTACATCAGACCTAGAAATGTTTTTTTTATAAAAACAATATTTTAATGCCCTCCAAATGCTCCCCTTTTCATATAGGTATTTGTTTTGGGATAAGTCTAGGATCATGATTGACAGAGAAGGCTCCATGCCTCCAGTGGACAGTTGCTATCCAAGAGAACAATTTCTGTACCTTACAGGAACTTAGCTCATTAAGTCCTGCTTCCTTGTTTTACAGATGAGGAAACTGAGGTGCAGAAGTCAAGTGATTTGCCCAGGATCAAATGGCTAAGCATCTGAGACAAGACTTGAACTGAAGTCTTCCTGACTCTAAACTTGGTCCCATGCCCAAACCATGGGGTCATTCATGACCAGTTCCCTATCTCCTATCTTGGAGGATGTAATGTGTGTGTGTGTGTGTCTGTGTCTGTGTCTGTGTCTGTGTCTGTGTGTCTGTGTCTGTGTCTGTGTCTGTGTGTGTGAAGGAGGGCCACAGTAGAAATACCACTAAGTGGAGCAATCAGAAAATCTGGTTCAAATCCTGGCTCTGCCATTACTTACTCGTATGACCCTGAACAAGTCCCTTCATGCTTCCAAGCCTCAGTTTTGTCTTTCTGTGAAATAAGGAGGCTGGATTATCATCAAGCACTTGAAAGATGTGTCACGTGGAAGACTTTTTTCTGTTTGGCCCCAGAAGGCAGTACCAGGAGCCACAGGGTAAATTGTAAAGAATCCAAACAAATATAACATCAGGTCAAACATCCTAACAATTAGAGGCATTCAGAGATGGAATGGGAGACCTCAAGAAGTGGAATTTCCTCTTCCTTGGAGGTCTTCCAAAGAGGCTGGACAAGTTTCTGTCTAGAAAGTCAGAGTGGGGATTGCTTCCTTGTATGGCTTGGGATGGATGGATACTGAGATCCTGTTCAGCTGCCGCATTTGAGAAAGATGATCTCAAAAATTCCTTCCAGGTTTAAATCTTAGATCATATGGATAATATGTCTCACAGTTTTACAATGGGACAATGTACCTAAGGTACACTGTAGGCTCAAAGAACCAAAGACACATCAGGCTTCTAGGTAGCCCAGTGGATGGAGTGCTGAATGTGGAGTCAGGAAGACCTAGGTTTCAATATAGTCTCAGACACTTACTAGTGGTGTGACCCTGGTCTTCCTCAGTTTACCCAGCTGCAAACAGGGATAATTATAGCACCTACTTTACAAAGTTCTTATGAGCATAAAATGAGATGTTGGTTTCCAAAGCCATTTGCAAACTTTAAAATACTATCTAAATAGGTAGAAGCAGGAAAACTTCATGGTTCCCCCCATAACTACCTCAAATACCTATAAAATATGACTCTAAACAAATTTTAGGGCTACAGAACCCACAAAGTGACAGACAGAAACAAAACTTCTGCTGAAGGCAGCCCAGCAGGTGGACAGGAAGGGTCCATCAGAGTGTGCTGGGAGCTGAGCCCAGCCCTTCACATGAGCCCATGGTTTTAGCCCCAGGGTGGTCCACACCACTCACAGCTGGAGTATTCAGGAGAGTGGATCACCAGCAGCTGTGGCGGTTTCCAGAATTACCAACCCATAAATGCCAAAGACAAAGTAAAATGTCAGTGGAACTCTGCTGAATCTGGGGGGGACAGAGTGCAGTCCAGCCCCTATCCCTAGAGTGAGAAGCAGCTGAAGTGGTGACCCTGCAGCCACCTCCATGTGGCTGCTTCAGAGCTCCCAGCCTGCAGATCATAGAAGGGGCCAAGCAACCATTCAGAGGGTAAGCTCTCTTGTCTGAACCTGACTGGATTTGGATCATGGTCTTGGGTGGTGTCCTGAGGTATCTGATCAATGAGCCAAAGCTTGTGGGAGCTGTAGAGACAGTGCCTTCCTGATAGCCCTGGCAGCTGTGAAAACCCCAGCAATTTGGGACAAAGCCCTCCCCTCTGGAAGCAGAGTTCTACTGTGGCAAAGAGCTCCAAAGTCAAGTAATTGACTGGCAACATGAGCAAGCAAAGGAAGCAAAGCAAGCACAGCCATGCAACTCTAGATTCCTTTTTGGGAGGACAAAAAGGATCAAAGTATAGAATGGGAGGAAGACAACACAATCAGAACTCCTGCACCAAAAGCTTCCAAGAAAACTACAAACTGGTTACAGGCCATGGAGGAGTTCAAGAAGGATTTTGAAAATCAAGTAAGAGAAGTGGAGGTAAAATTGGGAAGAGAAATGAGAATGATGCAAGAAAATCATGGAAAGAGAGTCAACAACCTGACTGAAGAAAATGACACCTTAAAAAAAGACTAATTCAAATGGCAAAAGAGGCCCAAAAAGCCAATGAAGAGAAGAATGCCTTAAAAAGCCAAATTTGCCAGATGGAAAAAGAATCTCAAAAGCTTTCTGAAGAGAATAATTCCTTCCAAATTAGAGTGGAGCAAATAGAAGCAAATGGAAGTGAATGACTTTATGAGAAATCAAGATACTATTAAACATCCAAACAAATGAAAAAATAGAGGGCAATGTGAAATATCTCATTGAAAAAACCACTGACCTGGAAAATAGATCCAGGAGAAACAATTTAAAAATTATTGGACCACCTGGGCGGCTAGGTGACACAGTGAATAGAGCACTGGCCCTGGAGTCAGGAGTACCTGAGTTCAAATACGGCCTCAGACACAAAAAAACACAAAAAACTAGCCATGTGATCTTGGGCAAGTCACTTAACCCCAACTGCCCTCCAAAAAAAACCAAACAAACAAACAAAAGAAGAACCTAGAAATCATCTGTCAAGAAATTCTTAAGGAAAAATTGCCCTGATATTCTAGAACCAGAGTGCAAAGTAGAAATTGAAAAGATTCACCAATCATCTCTTGAGAAAGATGGCAAAAAGAAAACTCCTGGGAATATTATAGCCAGGTTCCAGAGTTCCCAGACCAAGGAGAAAATATTACAAGCAGCCAAGAAGAAACAATTTGAATATTGTGGAAACACAATCAGGATAACACAGGATCTAGCAGTTTCTAAATAAGGGATCAAATGGCTTGGAATATGATATTCCAGAGATCAAAGGAGTTAGGATTAAAACCGAGAATCACCTATCCAGCAAAACTGAGTATAATGCTTCAGGGTAAAATATAGTCATTCAAGGAGGTGGAGGACTTTCAAGCATTCTTGATGAAAAAACCAGAAGTGAATGAAAATTTTGACATTCAAATACAAGAAGCAAGAGAAGCATGAGAAGGTAAACATGGAAAAGAAATCATAAGGAACTTATCAAAGTTGAACTATTTAGATGCCTATATGGAAAAATGATATGTAACTTATGAAACTTTTCTCAGTATAAGGATAGTTTAAGGGAATATAAATGTGCATATATGTGTATATATGTGTGTGTATGTGTATATATGTATATATGTGTATGGATGTATACATACATCATATATGTCTATATAGGAGGGTATATATGCATATTAATACATATGTGAGTGTGTGTATGTATGAGTACAGGTATACATAGACAGAGGGCACAGGATCAATTGAATAGGAAGGGATGATATTTAAAAGGTAAAATTGAGAGGTGAGAGAGGAATATAATGAGAGGAGATGGGGAGAGACAGAATGGGGTAAATTATCTCATATAGAAGAGACAAGGGATAACTGTTACAATGGAGGGGGAGAACAGGAAGGTAAAAGGAAATGGGTCAACCTTACTCTCATTGAATCTGGCTTAGGGGAATGACACACAGTCTGAATTGGGTATCTTTCCCTACATGAAAGTAGGGGGAAAGGGGATGAGAGGGGGGATGATGGAGGGGAGAGCAGGTTGGGAGGGAAGGGTAGTTAGAAGCACACACTTTTGTAACCAGAAAGTCAGAGGGGCAATGGGGGAGGATATAGGAGAGAGCAAATTGGGGGAGGGGGCATACAGTGGGATCACTATTTGGGGGTGGTAAGTAGGGGAAAGATGGGGAGAAAATTTGTAACTCAAAATCTTGTGGAAATGAATGATGTAAGCCAAAATAAACACAAAAAAAGTCAATTTAAAAATTAAAACAAATAAAATAAATAAATTTTTAAAAAAGAAAAAATACTATCTAAATACATAGTCAAAGGATATGAAGTTTTGAATGAAGAAATTAAAGCTATCTATAGTTATGTAAAAATGCTCTAATTCACTATTGATTAGAGAAATGCAAATTAAAACAACTCTGAGGTACCACATCACATCTATCAGATTGACTAACATGATAAAACAGGAAAATGATAAATGTTGGAGAAAATGTGGGAAAATTGGAACACTAATACATTGTTGGTGGAGTCATGAATAGATCCTATCATTCTGGAGAACAATTTGGAACTATAAGCAAAGGGTCATAAAACTATGATACCCTTTGATCCAGCAATACCATTACTAGATCTGTATCTCAAAGAGATCACAAAAAAGGGAGAGGATCCCACATGTATAAATGTATTTATAGCAACTCTTTTTGAAATAGCAAAGAACTGGAAATTGAGGGGATGTCCATCAGTTGGGGAACAGCTGAACAAGTTGTGGTATGTGAATGTAATGGAATACCATTATCCCATAAGAAATGGTAAACAGGTAAACTTCAGAAAAACCTGAAAAGACTAGCATGAACTGATACTGAGTGAAGTGAGCAGAACCAGAACTGTACACAGTAACAGTAACACTGTGTCATGACAGACTTTGTTAGACTTAGCTCTTCTCAGCAATGCAATGATCTAAGACAATTTCAAAAGACTCATGATGGAAAAAGCCAGCCACATCCAGAGAAAGAACTTTAGAGTCTGAATATAAATCAAAGCACACTATTTGCTCTCTTTTTGCTGTTGTTTTGTGTGTGTGTGTGTGTGTTTTCTTTCTCCCAATTTTTCCCTTTTGTTCTGATTCTTGTTTCACAATATGACTAATGTGGAAATATATGATCATACATGTATAACCTATACCAGATTGCATGCCCTCTTGGGGAGAGGGGAGTGGAGGGATGTGGGAAAATTTAGAACTCGAAATCTTATAAAAGCAAATGTTGAAAACTAAAAATTAATTAATTAATTAAAAACACTATCCAAGGGCATAAAAGGGAACAGATTGTGGGAGGGGTCTTACAGTGGGATCAATGTTCTGGGCTGGGGGGTAGGGGCAAAAAGGGGAGAAAATTTGTAACTCAAAACTTTGTGGAAATGAATGATGTAACCAAGAAAATAAATTAAAATTAAAAAAAACACTATCCAAATGTTAACTATTATTAACCAGGTGCTAGCTATCAAGGGCTACCATGAGGTGCAAATGAGATAATAGTTGTAAAGTGCTTAGCACAGTGCCTGGCTCACAATACATGCTATAAAAGTACTATTTAATAATAATATTATTATTATTACATTATTATTTTTATTATTATTATTATCATGGCAACTGTTGTTACTATCTGTAAAATGGAGATTCAATCTACCTACCTCACAGAGTTGTTGTGAGGAAGAAAATATTAATACTTTGTAAACCTTCAAAATATGAGTCAGTAGATAAAGAAAGGGAGTCTCTCAGGCTAACTAGGTAGCACCATGGATAGAGCACTGGTTCGGAGTCACAAAGAACCTGTCACTTGATCTTTCTCAGTCTCCATCTCCTTAAGAAAAAAAAATGACAATAATAATATCATCTACCTCCTAGGCTTTTTATACGGAACAAAAGATAATAACAGAAAAGTGCTAAGCAAATGCTAGCTATCATCATCATCTTTATTAGTCTCAAAGTCAAGAAGATCTGGGTTCAAGTCCTGCCTCTTACACATATTGGCTGGGGGAGGAGGGGAATCTGAACAAGTTTTAAGATCTCAGTGCTCCCCAAGAAGTCCCAAAGATTGTAAATGTCAGAAGCAGGCATCAGTCTGCACTGGTAGAGTTTTCACACTGGAAATTCATGCACTGATGACATTAAAGGAATTTTTTTTAAGAGAGAAAGGAAGGAAGGAAGGAAGGAAGGAAGGAAGGAAG
>CM053598.1:23269367-23292993 GCA_028646575.1 Pseudocheirus occidentalis
AAGGAAGGAAGGAAGGTCACCAAGGACAGAGTGAATTGCTTTCGGAGAATATCTTCTGAGTCCCTGAGCCTAAGGGGTTGTACTTGGCATTCAAGAGCTACAAGAGTAAAGGTGATTTGAACAGTACTATAACCACACACCATGTACACAAACAAATCCTAGAACCAATGTAACTTGGGCACAATGTATCCAAATCCATGTGACATTTAGTTGCCTCATTTATTTAAACAGAAGAAATAAATTGAAAATGGCCAAACTTCAAATACATCAGATTGCACAACATGAGAATCACGAGTCAAGAGAACAGAAAGTCCCTGAAAGTGAGCGAGCAAGAAACAACAAAAACTGGAAGACACCCAGAAGACTTTTGAGTAGAAAGATTGCTGCACAAAGACCAGTGTTTCAACACCTCTGGACCATCAATAAAAGACAACTAGTCACAGAACTCCAGCTAATCCATACATCTTAACTTTGCAAATAAGAGAAAGTATCCAGTCAGCAAGATACTTAAAGAGAGGAAGGAAGGAAGGAAGGAAGGAAGGAAGGAAGGAAGGAAGGAAGGAAGGAAGGAAGGAAGGAAGGAAGGAAGGAAGGAAGGAAGGAAGGAAGGAATCAGAAGACTTAGGGAGGCTCATAGATGAGCAAAAGCCTGGATTCTGGTTTGTTGGGTTGGATTTGGGTTTGGGATTTTTTTGTTTGTTTGGGTTTTTAGTTTTGGGGGTTTTTTTGTTTGCTTTTTGTTTCTTTTGTAGGGGCTTGTCTTGAGATTACAAATGGAGAAAGGAGATGAACAAGTAATGTAAAAGATCTGTAAATTAGTAGTGAGATTTTGAAGGAGAACTGCCCCCCCTCAAAAAAAATCCACATTTGAAACAACATTTTCTGCAGAGGAAATGAATTACAAAAATCAGCAAAAATGAAATCAGAGAAGGTAACATAATTTATTCTACTCAGGGCTTTGAACTTGATTTTAGTACAGAGAATTATTAAAGGACATAAGGTATATTTTCACACATAAGAGGCTGGAACATGGTCAGATAGAGCAGACAGAGTCATATTTAATTTATTTGTACTTTGAATACCCACTCCACACACACACACACACACACACACACACACACATACACACACACACACACACACACACACACACACACACACACACACATACTCCTGTCATATTAATGGGATATAAGATCTTCCCACCCATTAAGAGACCTCACATAGAGCCCATTAGGGGAAGTTTGCTTAGAGAAGAGTTGCTTGTAGGAAGACTTTGACACCTTTTGCTAAGTGCTAGTCAGTAAGTCACAAGGGCTGTGATGCCCTCTGGCTCTGAGAAGTGTATGAATAGTCTGAGTTGGTGTTGTGCTTTGTGGGATCTCTTATGAGAAGGAGCTTGTGATTCCGCTCAGTATTCTGTGTAGCTGTATGTTCAGAAATAAAAGGGTCTCTTGATCCAGGGATACATGCAAAGTGTATAGTTGATTCAGGCAGTCAGAGCCCTGTCTGTTTGTCTTTATTTTTCTGCTTTGCATTTTCCCTGTTTGCAGTTTCTCTGAAGTTTGGGGCGCTGACTTTTCCCCTGAACTAGTGAATGTAATTTTAAAAGATTGTTGACCCTTTAAACAACTGTCTTTCCTAGTTAAGCAGATCTAAGAACCTGTGCTAGCAGCCATCCTGGGTATGCCGGTGTGCTTGCCACTACACGCCACCTCCACCACCAAATGTCATCAAACGGGTCTGCATGGAGAGAGACAGCTGGCGTGCAGCTCTCAGCTGAGTTACAGCAATAAGATAAATTTACTCGTGGTTATTTGTACAGATATCAAGCATCCTTTTGGGGAACCCAACAGAAATGAAACAACTGTCACTGTATTAACAATTAACGGGGGGGGGCGGCTAGGTGGCACAGTGAATAGAGCAAAAAGCAGAAAGGTGAGAGAGAGAGAGAGAGAGAGAGAGAGAGAGAGAGAGAGAGAGAGAGAGAGAGAGAGAGAGAGAGATGGTTCCTCTCATTTGAGGAACAGCCAAGAGGCCATTTCATTGGATCAAAGGGTACATGGTAGGGAGTAAGATATAAGAAAAGGGTGGAGGGGAGCTAGGTTATGCAGGTCTTTGAACAACAAACAGAGGTTTGAACAACAAACAACAAACAAACAAACAACAAACATATTTGATCCTGGAGGTGATAAGGAGCCATTGGAGTTTACTGAATATGGGGGAGATGAACCTCCTTAGAAGACTTTTGCCTCTTCTCCCTCTTTTGCCCCTAGTGCCACAGCTTAGGAATATAGGCTTTGGGGGTTGTTGTTGTTTTTTAATGGAAAATGATAATAAAATGTTAAGGATTATAATTTTGGAGCTGGAAGGGACCTTAAAAGGCATCAGGTCCAATGCCCTCATTTTCCAGATTAAAGAGCTAAATAAGGCCCAGAAAGGGGCAAGAATCACCCAAGGTCATACAGCTGGAAAGAGCCAGAGGTGACATTCACATCTGAGTCTTCCTGACTCCATGCCAGGACTCTATCCACGAATATACTGCACCATGCCAATGCAGTAGGAACATGCCTTGCTTTAGAGAATATATAAACAAATAGGCTTCTAAAGACTTGCACGTAAGATTGACTTAACAATAGCAGACACTATTTTTCTATTGACTTATATTATGAAATTTGAAATTATTCCTATAAAAATAATCCTGACCCTAAAATTGGAATAAAAACATTTTAAAATATAGCAGACCTTTAAGAACAAACTATTTTAATTAAAAAGATGTAATTAAGATAAAGCATAAATAATTTTTATATGAAAAATTAAAAGCAAACTGTCATTCTCCTTCTGTTTCACAAAATATATTAGTGGTACAAAGGAAAAATAACACTTAAAACTGATATTGAAAGTCCTTTGACTTCTATCCATTCACCTTCCCTCCAATGGTCTTGAGGCATCGGTATCAGAAAAAGTCCAGGGCTAAGCATGCCTTCAGACTGAGAGGACTTTATAACTACAGACTTTACTCTGGAGAAATTCCCCCCTCAGCAATCATTGCCTGACACATTCAACTCTCAGAAACATTTCTCAGTTGATCAACAACTATATATCTGCACTCTGGACTTTGTATGACAGCAGCCTTGTGGACTTGGCCCAAGGTTATAATTCCCATTAAAGGATAAGCCTTGCAGTTAAAAATGAGTGAAGAGCAGATTCAGAGACAGTACTGAGTCCAGAATACATTACATATTTCCTGGAAATGTTCACAAAGGCAACAGTTTGGAGAAATAGTGAGCTATCACCCCCTTAATAATTAAGCAGGACTGACTCCTACATGTAAACTTAAGAGTGCTAAAGAGTACAAATCCTGACACATTTTTTTGGCCAGTCTCTTCCCACAATAGATTTCAGGGTATTGTTAGATATCTATACTAGATTCTGAACTGTCTATGAGGCACAATGGGATAGCTCAGATAAGGTTCTTACATGAACCACAAATTTCTACTCAAAGTCTAGTGGTTCTCTCTTACTCTTAGGATGGAATCAGAACTCCTCTGTTTGGTACAACTGGCCCTCCCTCACCAGTCTTGCTGTTCATCACTCTTCTCCATACACCCTAAGCCACCCTACTGGCCCAATTGCCATTCTGAACACACGATATCCCATAGCGAGGAAGGAGGTGGAGCTAGATCAGGGGAGCTCAGGACTACCAACTGGTAAATTGTCAGCGTGAGAGCAGAACCATGAGAACATTGTATCCGGTAATAGCAATATTGTTTTAATAATGACTTTGGGCAAATAAGTCATTTTGACTCTTACAAATACCCAAATAAAGGACATATGAAGGAAGATGCTCTCTGCATCCAGAGGAAGAACTGATAGAGGTATAGAATAGGGATATGTGCGTATGTATATACCTACCTGTGTCTAACGGTATCCATCTCTAGGGTGGGGGAGGGAAGAGGGAAGAAAATGAGGGAAAAATAGATTCACAGTTTCATGCGCAATCATCTTTTTATTGTACTGTGGTATAGAAATGCTTGTTTTATTCTATAAATTAAAAATAAAATCAACACTGTGAGCATTTACAACTTGGAAATAAGCAAATACTCCAAATCAGGTCTTGATTTATTGAACTTAAGAAGGTGATAATAATGTCCGCTAAACTTCAAAGTGTGGCATGCATACATTTTTGTTCTGAAAGGCTAACTGTAAAATATTTAGCCCCGCCCAAGCAGCTCCCAGCTCCTCCATCACACTGTAAGCCCCTTGAGAACAAAGATCGTATTTTACCTTTTCTAGATTTACACACAGTCCAAGGCATATAGGAGGAACTTACCATGTATGGCTCATTAGCTGATGACTCAATGCTTTTGCACCTCCTTCTATCCTTGGAATGTTCTCCCTCTACACTTCTACCTCGTGGATTCTCTGATTTCCATCAGGAATGAGCACAAATAACACCTACCATAAGCACTTTCTGGTATACCCAGAGCAGTGCCTTCCCATACAAGGTTACCTTCACACGTGTCTTATATGTATCTCTATAAATGCATGTTTTCTCTCCCATGAGAGTGGCAGGGCTAAAATTTGAACCTTGTACCCCGAGTCCAAATCCAGAGTACAATGATCCAAGATATAAGGATAGTGCCGCATTTTACAATGAGGTCCACTTCTTTCATACTAGATTGGTCTTTAAAGAAAGACAAAGACATAACCTACACACCACATGATCATCGAAGAGAGAAACTTACTGTTTTCACTGAGTTACTCAGAGCTTCCCACTGCTGGAAAGGAATAGAAATCTTGCTTCTCCTCCAGTAGTCATAGCGATCCCTACTGTCTTCATTGGTCAGGATATCCTTGGCCTTCTGGAGCCTCTGGAAATTCTCCACTTGGATTAAAAAAAAATGTAAATGAAAAATGCTTTTCTCTTGGGAAATTATTTTAAATCCCTAAAATGAATTTCTATGCTTTTGACCCAATGGGTATGAAGAAAGAGCCTGCTTCCATGTAGACAGTCATCTAACCTCCTCATTTGGGGGTAGGGTTATATAATTTTCTGAATTCTCCTCCACTTTAGGTAGGATCGAGACCAGCTACCAAATGGGAATAATAGGGAGGGGAGGAGAAACAAGTTTAAATGAATCACATAAGACTCCAGTTTGATCCATCAGTGACTTACAAAACATCAGACAAAAACCAAAGAAGCACCTGCCTTCAAAGAGCATAGATTGTAATAGAGGGATATAGCAAATATAAGATAAAATGGGAAATGAAAGTCTAGGGTTGAGGGGAAGTAGATCAGGAAAAGTTTTACAAAGGAGGTGATACCTTAGATAGTTAGTAATAATGTACAAAGCCAGCCACAGGAAGGAACCAGAAGAAGAATTTATTAAGTGTTACTTCGTGCTAGGTACCATGCTAGGAACTTTACCAATATTACCCCATTTGGTTCTTGAAACATCCCTAAGAGATAAGTATTAGTATTAGGCCCACTTTACAGTTAAGAAAGCTGAGGCAGGCTGAGGTTAAGTCACCCAGGATCAAACAGCTAGCAAACATCTGAGGCTGGCTTTGAACTCATGTCTTCCTGATTCCAGATGCAGCTCTTTATTCTCTATGACACCAAGTTACCTAGGAATTGGCATGTCAAGTGTCAGCAATGATCAATCAATTAACAAGCACTTTTTAAATAGCCTATGAAGGGGCTAGACTCCTCTTGCCCAAGATTAGAATCAGTACATGTGCTTGGGTCCAGACTTAGGAGCCCCTTTGGAGAAGTAGGGGGTGTGCCTTAGCTGTGCTACTTTACATATCTATCTGTGTGTGTGCGTGTGTGTGTGTGTGTGTGTGTGTGTCTGATCCCCAAACTAAAGTGGTAGATCCAAGAGAATAACCACTTTGCTGCATCCTCTCTAAGCTGGTATCTTCTCCAGGACACAGCAAAGTACTTTAGAGCACGGGTTCTTAACTTGGTGTCTTGGACTCCTTTGGCAGTGTGGTAAAGCCTGTAGACCCCTCCTCATAATATTTGTTGCCTATATTCGTAATTGAAGGAAATGTTCAACTTCAGTTATGGGTTGGTCAAAATAAAGCTTTAATTTTTTTTTCTCATTCAAATTCACATGCTTCCTGAAATAAATCTCCCAGGTCCCTGGAGGTGAGGGGGGCCCCAATGGATCCCCAGTTCAAGAACCCTTCTCTAGAGTCATACAGTGATGACTTAATTAGCATTTGTTGAGTTGTTGAGTTGTATGTTCACCAGGTTGGTAGTTCCCTCCTACCACACGCACAAAGGTTATAGAGGCTTTCTAGTGTTATGAATTATGAATTGTGAGTTATGAGTCACCCTCACAAAGTGCAAGATGGAAACATTATCATTTGGGTTTTCCAGCAGATTTTGAGCCTTGGTTAATGTTGGTCACCAAGCAACGTTGATAAGCAAAGATCAAAGGACAGATTAAATTTGCAAGAAAGCTGTCCTCCCCTTTCTCTCCCTTCCTCCCTATTGTAGAAGATAAAAGCCAATTTCATTTGATGTATATCTTTCAATATATGAAGTAATCAAATGAATCACATAAGATAAACATTCCCATCTGCAGAAAATGTCTTTCTGTTAATCAACCACAGGAACAAATCATGTGGAAGAGTTTTAAAAGGGGAGATAAAACCAAAGACTTCTACCTCTTCTCTGCTGCAGGGTTACATGGGCTTCTTGGTGGGTTTTGCCTATTTCAGCGTGAAAGTCTCTGTCCCTGCTTCATTTCTGCCATGTTAAAAACACTGAAAAGTTCAATTTCATTTACTTGTAAGGCCGGGCAATGTGCCCGTTCTAGTTGGCTTAAGGGTTTATGTTGTTTTTCAGGTAATCAAGATTAATTGACTTGCCTGGGGTCACACAGCTAGTGAGTGTCTGAGGCCAGCTTTAAACTTAGGTCCTCCTGATTCCAAGGCTGGTTGTCTATGCACTGTACCACTTACCTGGCTCTAGCTTAAGGTTTTAAGGGAAAGAGACTGGTCATATTCTGCAAAGTTATCTTACCCCAATATCTGGATATAAAACAGAGTGTATATGTACATAATGAAGTGTAGACACCTGTGGTGCCCAGCTGGTCCAGGCTCTGGTAGACATTGGGGTATACAGAGACCAGTATCAGCTCAGCTCTGCTCAAGGCTGCACAAACATCTGAGCAGTGCACTGAGGTGCATTGAAGATCCACATTTAGGGCTGAAGGACATCAGAGGTTATCTCATTCAAATGCCTAAGGTGACAGATGAGCAAAATAAGGCCCAAGGATCTAAGGGTCACTTGTCCAAGACCATACAGGTCGTAAGTAGCAGAATTAAGACTCAAACTTAGGTGCCCTCTTTCTATTATACCAAGCTGCCTCTCCTTTGGTTACAGACTATTTTCAAGGCTGGATTAATAATAATTGCTTTGCTTTAATCCATAAAGTTGCCAAGAAAACCCCAAATTGGGTCATGAAGAGTTGGACATGACTGATATGACTGAACAACAACAAAATCCACAAAGACATCATAAAGGTTGATGCATGTAGAAAACTGTTATTCTAAGGAAGGTGTTATGATTTGACAAACAAATGTATAAGGATACTAGCACTGAATCAGCATTAGAGGGGATATGCAAAGACAGGTATATTGTTGGTAAAGCTACGAATTGGCATAACCATTCTAGATACAAATCTGGAATTAGGTAATTCCAGGAACTGACTGAACTATTTGTACTCATTGACCCAAAAATACTACTACTAGGCATAAATCCCAAAGACAGAGAAAAACAAATACCTGATCAATACCAAAAAATGGATTACTGCATTCTTTGTGGTAGCAAAGACCTAGGAATGAAGTGGATATTCATCGATTGGGTAATGGGTAAATAAAACTATGGGATATACCTCCTGCCAGAGAGGTGATGAACCCAGGGTGTACGATGAGACACAATATTTTTTAATAGAGCCAATATGGAAATTAATTTTGCTTGACTGCATATTTGCTACAAGGATTTTGTTTTTTCCCTCCATGGGAAGAGGGATTAGAAAGAAGAGAAAATGTAATTGCTAAATTAAAGATTAAATTGATTTTTCAAGATCTATGGGATGTGAATATGATTTTGTTTGTTTGTTTCTTGTGTTGGACAGGAAGAAGACAGCAGGCTGAACTGTCTTGAGGAAATTACAAAACTCTTTTAATGACTCCAGGCTTCTCATGTAATCCATTTCTGTCCTGTTGATGTAGCCATTCCATCCCCCAAACTAGACTTTACTCAGAAAGAATCAGGTTACTACACTCAGTTCTTTACTCCCTGGGACCATATTCTACCCTGACTCCTTCCCTAGAGTAGCCATTCTCCCATTCTGAGAACCATAATCAAGTCATTGCTTCTTGAAATGACATCAATGTGCTTCAGTATGGCTGCACTTACCATCTCTGTAATTCCCAGATCAAAACTCCCTTCCCTGGTCATCATCCATTCAATCAGTCAATCAAAAACATGTATCGAGTGCCTACTAGGTGCCAGCACTGTACTAAACAATAGGGATACAAAGGAGAGAAAGATGGTCCCAACTTCAAAGAGTTTACAGTCTAATTTCCCATTCTGTGTTGTCTTCCCCTGTTAGAATGTAAGTTTCTTGAGGGCAGGGCCTGTCTGGTTTACTTGTAGTTGTATTCTCATCACAACATGCTATGTGAAGGATGTGAAGCACAACACTAGATGCTTAATAAATGGTTTCTCATTAATTCACTCATGGAAACAAAGGCCTATCATTTTAATACCACCATTCTGCCACTGCTACCATATGGCAACAAGCCATAGAATACAATGGAATTAAAAATGGTTTTTAGAAAGGGCAATGGAAAGACATAAGGTGAATACCCTCAAGATGTAAAATGGAATCAATAGGGACATTTTTAAAAGAACAGGAATGATAGATGTCATCAATGAAGTGTATGGCAGGAAAAGAGAGGCTACTCCAAGAGCCAAGGACAAGGGATGGTGGATGTTCCTCTGGAAACTTCAAGATGTCAGAGAGCTCAGACTTCTAGCACATTGGGTGGACCCTGTGTGGAGAAGTCACAGAAGACCCTACAGAATCACACAGTCTGGGAAGGGTTGCATTCTGCATCACTAGAAGAAACTTTCAAATAAATGAAACTATAGATCCAATGGAGTATGGATATAATGGAATAATATTGCACGATAAGAAATGACAGAAATACAGGGATCAGAGAAACATAGGAAAACACAGGGTGAAATCAGCAAACCCCAAAGTCAATATATGAAATTACCACAACAATGTAATTTTAAAAGATCACTGAAAGGGAATACAAACCCAGGGATGCCATGACACCAAGGAAATCATTGACAAAAAAGAAAGTCTAAATATATATCAAAGTATTTATAGCTGCATTTTTTTATGGTAGCAAAGAACTGACAACAAAGTCAATACCCAGCAATTGGGGAATGGCAGAACAAATTGCGGTCCATTAATGTAATATGACTATGCTGTAAGGATTACAGAAGACCAAGTAAGGACTTACATGAACCAATTTGGAATGAAATAAGCAGAGCTAAGAAAACGATATACACAATGAATACACCAGTATACATGATGCACCACAAAACAATGGAAAGTAAATACTGCAAAATTACAAAGAGTAGGTTTGTCCCCAAAGAAAAGATATAAGAAAACGCTACCACCTCACTCCTTTGCACAGATGGGAGGTCTACAGGTATGAGACATTGCATGTATTTTCAGATTTCTTCAACACATTGATCCATTTTGCTGATTTTTTTCTCTTTTTATTTCCTTTAAACATAATATTTCTTATATGAGGTGGCTCTCTGAGAGGTTGGAGGGGAAGATATATCAGGACAAACTAAATCCACTGAGGAAAGGTAGCTTCAGGACTATAGAAGGAGCACTGCACCTAAGGGAACCTCATAAGGGCTTCCATAACAGTAGAAAATAACTTGAATCAGCTTTTGAATAACAGCATTTGCCACATATGCTCGAAATTTGAGCCCACTTTCTCCCCAAATCTACATGTTCTCACGGGAGAGAATGCCCCCAGCTCAAGGGAATGTTTTTAGGCCAATTATCTTATCACACTGCCTTAGTAAATGCCAGTTTCTTAAAGTCTGCCTGGCTAGTCGATATTAATTGATAATCAATGGGGAAGCACATTGTTAAAGGTTTATGAGCCATAGCATTAGAAAGGTGTGCCTAGTCCTTCAAAGTCCCCTAGAATCCTGAGCAGGAAAAAGCCCACCAGCTTATAGAGATCTTTTTACCTGTCTATGCTAGGAAGCTTTGGGAGAGTGAGCCCAGAGCCTGGGCTGCACCAGGATTGCAATAGTGGCATTTTCAAATCCATTTATTGCAATCGAACACTTAAGGAGGCTTCTCCTCTTGGTGTTCCCTACAGCAATGCACAGAGACAGAGCCAAGAAGGGATCTGATAAAGTTAGAAAATGGAGGACAAGAGTAAGGAAATGAAAAACTGATAAAGACAGATAAAATCCTGAAATTTACTTATCTGCGGACATGTCGTATGACCCTGGTAGAATGTAAGGTCCTCAAGGGAAGGCCTCATCTCACTTTTGTATTTGTGTCCTATGTACCTATCACAGTGCCGAGCACATAGTAGGCACTTAATAAATACAATTTATTAAAGCTATCCCATCTCTCTGAAGCTTCTTTTCTTCATCTGCAAAATAGGAGTCATTACATATTACCTATTGCAGTGCTGAGCACATAGTAGGCATTTAATAAATATGATTTATTAAAGCTATCCCAGCTCTCTAAAACTTCTTTTCTTTATCTGCAAAATAGGAGTCTACTTCACAAGGCTGTTGTGGGGAAAACATTTTGACAATTTTAAATTATCACAGAAATTCATGTGAACTATTAATTTTGATGTGTGAGCAATTAATTTTCTTTTATAAAAATTACTTGTTTCTATGCTGGTCTGTGACTAGCATATATGAGTTGTGGAAAGGAACTCCACTGTTTCCCAAGCTAGTCACTTCAGCAGCAAGCATGTAGCAATGGCATCAAAATCAACCCCAAATTCAAATTTCCTCTTTCTGGGGTCCAACTAATGCCAGATCTGAATGACAAACGTTCATCAGTTATGTTCAGGATTTCAGAGATACTAAAATATCCATCTGGGATAAATGAACTGCCCTCTGTTTGGTTTGGGGTTTTTGAGAGATGGGTGATGATGGATGCAGAAATGACACATTTGCTATCAGATTTGACTTCTCTATTGGTTGGCTTTTTAAAATTATTTTTCATAGAATCACAAAATCTGAGCATTAGCTGGGATCTTAGCAGTTGAGTCCATACACTGAGGAAATACTGGCTTTTCTGTCTTACAAAAGAAGATGTGACGGGTAGGAGTTAGGAGAAGGGAGTAAAGGATATATCCAGAAATGACCTATATAAAAATCAAATAAGTGTGTACACACACACACACACACACACACACACACACACACACATACAGAGAATAAAAGACTAGATAAAATAAAATACCTATCTGGGGGGAATTTTTGAAAATCATTTTAAAACATAATGCCTTTCTAACCTTAGAAAAGAATGAAATCTCTTTAATTTACAGAATTTAATAACTTCTCCAGTTTGGTTAAATTGGTATACTAGAAGGCATGGGATATAAGAATATACTGAAATTTATTTCCATATGAAATTATAATATTTGCTTATAAAGATTTGTACTGAAAGTAAATGTATACTGATAGAAGGAATTATGGTAAGAAAAATTTTAATCTTTAAAATTTTTCATGAGATGATACAATGTTTTATATGCCTGGTCTTTCTAGTGTTAAATAAAATGGCTACTCTAGATGATGTAATGAGAAAGCACTGGATTTGGAGTCAGAAGACCTGTATTCAAATCCCGCTTTTGTTACCCTATCTATGACTTTGGGCAAATTACTTCTCCTCATCTAGAAAATGCAAGTCTTAGGCTGGATGATCTCTGAGGTCCCTGTGAGGGTCAAGGTCACAGCATCCCAGGAAGTCAGAATAGGTTCTATGGTAAGTTCTAAAGACAGAATCATTTCCATCGATGGACTGAGTCACCTATTTAATTTAATACAAGAGAAGATATGAACATGGATATTCCCTCATTTTGAACACTATTTATTCAGTCTCAGGTTTTATTGAACAAGGAATATTGCGTAAAGCCTGTCTCCATGGCAACCAGAAGTGACAATGATCAAGCAAGAAGCAGTCATGTGCTCTGATGTTTTCCAGAACAATGCGGATGATACCATAGGTCAAGCTTCATTGAAAAAAAAAATCTGCCTTGTTTTGTTTTGTTTTGTTTTGAAAGTGCTTCTCAAATATTTATACCTGCTGTATTATTTCTATTCAAGGACATTAACCTAATTGTTAGCTGCTGAACTCCTGTCAGAAAGTAAATAGATTACTTCCCAGTAGTATTTGACTCATGTTTTCCTGATGGAGATACCCAAATACCACAAAGTAAAGGAGCTTATGACCATCCATCCCTACCATCAACTTTCCATCCACCCTGTTATTGCTTCTTTTGGATCTCCTGAGACCATACCCTGAGTAACAACATACTCAGGTTTTGAACTGCACATACTGTCCTGACTGGTGAGTCAGACAGTGAAAATACACATGGCCCACTATGTCTTGCTGACCCCAGACCCAAGATCATGTTTCATTCATATCATATCTGACAGTCATCCTTCTGATGGCCTTGCCACCTACCCTGCTGCATCACCATCACCACCACCACTATCCCTCCACTTTCCACCTTATAATCTGTAATCAATAATCAGATCAATATTAACATTGCTTTGGGAAAGAAAGTATCTGCTGAATTCTCTAGAAACACAGCATGCTATGCTGGAAATATTCAGTTGAAATAGAAAAAATAGCAGGAAAGGTCACTATTACAATGCTAGTAACTAAATAAAACAGAAGAAATACAATTGAAGGAAAAATAATTTTTTTATGAATCACACTTTCTGGAATTTGAGGATGAATAGGTCTAATTAGAAGAGGAAGTAGAGAAAGATGGTTATTTTTGGAGTTTATGGAGTAAATGGATATTGCTGGGTTCTACCAAGAGCTGTAGATTTTCAGGAATGTTTTATTTATGTATTTTGTTGTTATATTAGTCATTTTGGGATCTTTCCCCTCATCTCTATTGAACCTTACTTTGACAAAAGACAAAAAAACAGCTAACATACTGACCTTTTCTGCTATTTTTTCATTTCAACTGAATGGCTAGCCTGGTACCTTACCACTATCAGTAGCACCATTTCTCTGGAAAAATGAACCGTGACCCTGAGAGATGCCAAGGACCACACTCTCCAAACAACTTAAGATGATCAGTGACATTATTTCTATCTATAAATCAATAAGCATTTTTAAGAACCTTCTGTGTGCCAATACCTTAGCAGTATGACCCTGGGCAAGTCACTTAACTTCTATTTACTTCCATTTCCTCAACTGAAAAAATGGGGATAATAATAACACCTACCTCCCAGCACCTACATAAGGTCATATCCATAAAGCCCTTTGCACTGGGCCTGGCACAGAGTAGGAGCTTAATAAATGTTTGTTTCCTTTCTTCTTTGCTAGCACAGGGACTGGTACATGGGGATAAGAACTGAACCTGAGATTTCATTGGTACAGAATTTCCAAATGAATAAACACCTTCTACCGAGTCATGTCAACAAGTATTTATTAGGTGCCTACTATGTTCCAGCAGAAGGAAAGGAAAGGAAAAGAGAAAAGGAAGGGTATGGGGGTGGGGGAGATGATGAAAGGACCCAGCTGTCCAATTGTTAGGACTAAACATGGCCCTGAAAAAGAAATAAGAAAATATATTTTCCTCTCTTCTTTAGAGAAATAGGAGACTATGGGTGTAAAACACTGAATGTTGTATAAGACTCGATTAATGTATTACTTTTGTGAAATTGCTCTTTCTTTTTCTCTTTTTGAAAAATTCTTTGATATAAGTTATTACTTTCTTGGTAGGAGAAAGAGAAGGGATATATTTGAAAATGAAGGCAATGTACAAGTAGAAAATAGCAATATAAATTTTAAAATTAATTTTTGGTAAAAGAAAAATGTTTACACTTGGATTTATTTTTCAATTAAAAAAAAAACTACCTGCTTGGGGATCTTCAGGATTCTTATCAGGATGAAATTCAAGAGCTCTGATCTTAAATTCTGCCAGGATTTGGTCAACCTGAAAGAAAATTGATGCTTCAATAAACAAGTAAGGTTAGTGATGGATACAGCATTTGTACATCAGCTTTTTCAGCTCTTCACAAAGACAACTCATGCTCTTGGAAGGGAGAATGTGTAAGGGAAAGACTGTAGTTCCTAGATCCAGGAAGGACCTGGATTCTCCATATTCTGCCTCCGAAGTCACTTAAACTTTCTGCTCCTTACTTTTGTCATTCATAAAATGGTGAGTAGAGTTGAAGGAACTTCTCCCAGAGGCCACAGAATCCAACTCCAACCTGAGCAAGAATCTCCTCCTATGTTATGTTGTCATAACCTTCAAGTCCCATAATCCTTCTACCCCAGGACAGCCCTCCAAGCACTTGACATCAGTTATCATTTTTAAGCTTTCTCTTTTCCAGGTTCAATGTCTCTAGTTCATCTGCCCCTCCTGTGGCTTGAGCTTAAGGCCCTTCCCCATGCTGGCTGGCCACCTCGGAGAGCTCACCATCCTCTCCAAAAGATGGTGTCCAGACTTGAACATAATACACACACGGTAACTATGACAATATCATCTGTGGTACCTACTAAAGAGAGTTATTGTGATGATCACACAAGAACGTGTATGTTAAATGAAAACTATCAGCCGGTGTCATTTGTTCCCTGAAAGAGCCTTACTTTAGTGGACAAAGACCAGAAAGCGATTTATCAGTATGTCATTATTCAAATTGTATCCCTTTTCTATCGGTTTAGCTAAATGGTAAATTTACTTTGCATTTTTTGTACATATTCAAAATTACTTTTTTATTTACTTATTTGTGTCTCTTGCACCCCACCCCACCCCTCACCAGTAGAATAGAAGCTTCTTGAAGTCAGGATCTTTCTGGTGTTCATTCAATGCAATGACCAATGGGAGGCTTAAGCCAGTCATCATAGATTGTAGATGTGAAAGGTGACATGTACACCTCCTGACTCAACTGAAACAACAGAAACTTGTTTGGCTTGATTGCAAATACTGTTGGGGGGGGGGGAGGAGAGGACGACAACACACATGAGCAGTGATGCAAAAAAAAGCTAGGGAAAAGGAAGACTGCCAATGAAACATTTTTTTAAATACACAATGGAGAGGAGAATGAGGTTCAGAAG
The DNA here is from genome assembly GCA_028646575.1 of Pseudocheirus occidentalis. Taxonomy (NCBI): domain Eukaryota; kingdom Metazoa; phylum Chordata; class Mammalia; order Diprotodontia; family Pseudocheiridae; genus Pseudocheirus; species Pseudocheirus occidentalis. The sequence goes on from CM053598.1 coordinate 23,284,766, forward strand.
GGGAATCGAACAAGCAGGGCAGTGCTGGTCCTACATTAAATTTAGCATATGGTTTTAAACAAGCTGAATGTAATTGGGTCATGATTTCATACACAACCCACTTATTCTGACTTTATATATGAGAAGTTCCAATTTGTTGAGGCTTTTCTAATTCATTATTTTTTTTTCAATTTAATTTAAAAAAATAAAATCCATGGAATCCTTCTAACTCAACACAGATAGGTTCCCAATCCAAGCAGAAAACAGAAGGTAGGAAGAAAGGCAGACAAAATTGTGAGGAAGGGTAGACAAAGGCACCTCTCTTAATGCTAAGGAAAATTTTCTTAGCTGAATGAGATAAGAAATATGCTTCAATATCACTCAAAGGATCAGCAACAAGCCCCTTGGTGATATTTTGGTTCTTTCTTAACCACCAGAAACTATTTCACCACAGGTGCCTAACATACTGCTTGGCCCCAAGCAGGTGCTTAGTAAATACACAGGGTTTGAGAGGTGGGACTATATATTGTATAAATAAAGATCATGCTTCACATTTAAGTAACACTTTAAGGTTTGCAAAATGTTTTACAGACCTTATCTCTTTTGATGGTCACCACAAAACAAGTTTGGGGATAGAGAGGATGGTGAGGCCCATGTTACAGACATTTTACAGGTCATGAAGCTTAAGAAAGGTCACAGGGCTTTCTTAGAATGACATAGCAAGGTTCAGAGGTGGGATTTGAACCTTAGTTTTCTTGGCTCCTAGTCTAAACATCTATCCACTAACCTTGCAGTGTCCAAATGAACTTGAACAAACATCTAGTCCTTGTTTTCTGTCAATAGAATACAATTATTATTGTTGTTGGGTTGTTTTTTTTTTTGCTTTTTGGAGGGCAATTGGGGTTGAGTGACTTGCCCAGTCACACGGCTAGTAAGTGTGACAAGTGTCTGAGGCAAGATTTGAACTCAGGTCCTCCTGACTCCAGGGCAAGTGCTCTATGCACTGCTCCACCTGGCCGCCCCAGAATGAAATATTTTAAATGAAATGGTTTGACGTTGTTAAAGGGAACATATAAAGGGAATGGGTTCTAGGTTGCTGTTGGGTTGGGCAGGGTTGTTTTTTTCTTTCTCTTTTTTCTTTTCTTTCTTTTGGGGGGCGGGGGGGAGAGGAGGAGAGGGAGAAAGGACCCTGATCTATTATTTTCTTGGTATAGGGAGCGCCTAGGAAAGAAACTCCTACATGACTACCTGCTCTACAACCAATGGTCCTGGAAAGTTGCCTGGAGGTTTTGAGAAGTTGGGGGACTTGCGAGCATTTGTCAGAAGCAGAAGTTAGCTAGAAGCTCATTAGCAGGTCTTCCTAGTGGCCAGCTTCACTCAGTCCCAATACTCTTTTCCTCAAAAGAGAATTACACTAATAAAAGAAACATTCATTGGTTGATTACACTTTATGTTAGTGATCATTAAGAGAACAAGCAGCAGGTAGGAAGACTGTTTGAGACTGTTCAAGGGGGAAGGGGAAAAACCATTCCCCAGTTGTCTGCCTTCTTTGTAGATTAAAAAGTTAGTATGTCTTCAATAGTACAGATCAACAGTTTAGAGCCGGAAAACACCTTAGGGTTCATAGTGTCCAATCCTTCCATTTTATAGATGGGGAAACTGAGTACCAGAGGTCACCTAGTCCAAACCCCATATTTTATAGATGAGCAAATTGTGGCCAGAGAGGATAAGTCATGCAGCCAAAAGTACTACAGCAGGGAGGCAAACTCAAGTCCTCACTACCCTTTTCATCATTCTCTCCATCCAAGAAAGTAAGCTACCTCCCTCCAGTTGTGGACCAACTGAACCCTTACTAGGATTTTCACCAATAATTCATTTGGGAAATCATTCAATTTTATAGAGTGAATTTCTGTTAAATAAGTCAAAAATCCTAACATTAAAAAAAAAAAAAGGCAGCCAGGGGCTGGGGGATAGTCAAGAAGGCCTGGGTTCAAGTCCCAGATATGCCACATATCATGTGACTCTAAGCAAGTCACTTAAGCTTTTAGGGCTCCCAACTCCCATAAGACTATTAACAACAGAAAAGGTGGAGATTTGTTTTAGTAGAAGGGGTTTAGTCAAAGGGAGGATACCAACAAAGGCACAGGTCCTGTCCTGCCCCACCCCAATATTTTTTAATCAATCTTACACATGTTGTTTGATCTAATCAAAAAGCATATATCAAGCATTTACTATATGCCAGGTACCATATTAAATGCCAAGGATGCGGATAAAAAGCAAAAAAAAAAGCAAAAAATGTCCCTGCTCTCAAGTAGCTTATATTCTAATGGGAAAGACAACTCTCATGCAAATAACTATGTCTACACAAGATATAGACAGTGTAAATGGAAGGTAATTTCAGAAGGAACTAGAAGCTGCGGGGACCAGAAATGCTACTTCATTCATGATTTTAAAATATCTCAGATCTCTACCTCTGTAAGTACAGATTTCAATGGAACATAAAAATCAGCGTAATAGGAAAATATAGATTCTATACCATATATTACCTACTGTTACACTCTGTGGCTCACGTTTGTGTATGTCTATTGAGTTGGAAGACTTCTGAGGATATCCTTTTTGTGATTTGTTCTTTAATGTGTGTGTGTATATATATCTAAGCTTTTTAGTTTTAATCTAACCTTTTATTTTTTAATCATCTTCATTTCCAAAGCCCACTAATAGTTAAAAACCATTTCAAAAGCACTTTAACATAGAGTTCTTGTAATAATTAAACAGGACATTTAAGTAAGAAAGCCAAAATATAGAGAAAGTCTCTTTCCCAGGTCATAAAATATTGCATGACTATAATGGATTTTCTAAGCAACAGCCTTCAGATTATTCAAACTATGTAAACGTATTATAAAATTAAAAGCTCCAAACTTTGAATAGTTCCCTTAAATTAATCTTTGGGATCTCAGGCTCTAGTCTAGAAGGAGAAGGATGTCAGGGATGAGCTAGTCCCACCCCCTTCAGCTTCCAAAGGAGGAAATTAGCAATGCTAATTATCTTACCGTAGAGAGTTCGTCGCATCCCAGTAACTCATAATAATCTTCAGCATTCTCCATCCTACAGTTCAGAATTGCATCCATTCTGCACTATGGAGACTACAAGCAAGAAGCACACAGCCTGGGAAATATGGGAAGCTTTCTTCCAATCTCTGTTGTGCTGGCTCCAAGCAGCAGCCACCAGCTTTAAGGTGCTCAGGAGTTAATGAGCACAGATGTCATAAGAGACTCTGGGCAGCTCTCTCTTTCATTGGCTGTTTGCATAAGAGAAGGAAATGGGTCCCTGATGGCTGCCTAGGATCTTTGGGATTTGTAGTTTTGGAGACTGTTTGAAGAATCTGTGTCACAGACCCCTTTGGCAGTCTGGAGAAGCACACAGAGCCTGTCTTAAAATAATGTTTTTAAAATGAATAAAATAAAAGAAATAGGCTTACAAAGGAAACCAATAATATTGAAATAAAACTATCCCCAAAAAAACTATTTTTTGAAGGTCATGGACCACAGGTCCATTTTTTTTTTTATTTTAAAGGTGAATCAGACTTGGATAAATTAGTCCAGTTCCTTTGTGGGGGTTAAGGGAAGAGGAGAAAGAAAGCAAAATCCAAGGACAAAAAAAGCTGAAGTGCTTCACCCAACATCACATTTGTGTTAAGTGGTAAGGACATGGTTTGAACTTGGGTCTTTTCACTGTGCCTGACTCTTTACAACTTTGGTTTTTATTATTACTCTTTTTTTGGATACAACTTGTGGTTTCATTAGTGTCGAGAACTTCTAACAAAATAGTTCAGTTGTGCCAAGTGTGAGGTCACTCCAAATGCCAGAAACCCAATCACCTGAAGCATCTGCTGAGTCTTAGAACCCTCAAAGATCCTAAGCTTCTCTGCCACTTAAGCACAGGTTTTCTTCAAGGCTGTATCTTGGGTCTCCTTCCCCACCTCCTTCCCCACAAGTTTTACATTACACTCTCTCCCTGAGGGATCTACTAAATTCCCATGAGTCCAGTTTCCCCAGGTGGCAGCTGCTGGACATTTCCACCTTGATGCTTCATTTGGATCTAAAACTCAGCATATTCAAAAGGGAGCTCATTATCTATCTGCCTCTCCTCCAAATTTACTTGTTTCTGTTAAGAATACTACCATCTCACCAATCAGGAAGGTTCGAAATCTCAGTCATCTTTGACCCTTCTCTCAACTATCAAGTTCAGTCAGTCTAGCTAATTATGCTTGCAAAAAAAAAAACTCTCCTACCTCCTCTCTATCACCCTATTACCTCTCTCCTCTACCACTGAAATAGTCCAATTAGTATCCCTGTTTCTGGCCTTTCCTTCTCCAATCCATCATCCAATCATCCAATCCACAGCTGTCAAAACATGCTTCCTAAAACACAGATCTTACCAGGTCACTCCTCTGCTCAAGCAGTTTCACTGACTCCCTATTACCTCTAAGATAAAATGCAAGGCCCTCAGTCTGGAATTTAGTGTCCACCACTATCTGACAATGACTTTCTCTCATTCATTTCTCATTCTATTCTCCTTCACATCCTCAATATTGTAGTTACACTGAACCAGTAACTATTCTCTGAACTCTGCACTCCATCTACAACATCTCCTTATTTTCACAAACCGTTATCACCGTCCTCTTCACCCTTCCTTATTATTTGAATGTGGCCCTCTTTAACTTCTCAGAATTCTGATCTTCCTACAAGATTCAGCTGAATAGACTCTTGCTCTGGGAAGCCTTCTAATTCCACACCCTGCCTGCTCTAGTTGTTAATGTGCTTCCCCCACCCCCCCATCCCACCCCATCCCACCCCCCCACCCCACCCCCCACTTCCCCACAACTTATGTGTTTTGAGTTTCAAGGCTGAGGTGTCTTGCATGCTGCAGTTTAGGTATGCTTACAGATTGGTGGAGAAAATGAGTACTTGAACTTGCAAGATTTCATGAGGGATGGAGTTGGTGCTGGAGCTTCGGAGAAGAAAAAGTTCTTTATGAGAGACAGAGAAAAAGAGAGAGAGAGAGAGAGAGAGAGAGAGAGAGAGAGAGACGCTCTTCAGGGAGAGACCCATGGAGAGAGAGAAAAGACTTTAAGAAGTGTCTCACAGAAAAGAGCTGGCATTTCAACATGACCCTTATCCTGGACTGGTGGAGAGAATGCTAATGGCCTACGTGACTGAGTGAGTAGAAGAGTTTCTTCTTTCTTGTTTCAAAAGAGGACATGGAATTAGTAGAGCTGTAGAAAAGCCAGCGCTTCATCATCCTTGATTTCTAGCTTGCCTACCTAGAAACTTTGAGGAACTTTCTTTTAGGTGAGATTGGGGCATTTCTCTTGCTCAAGCTGAGAAATCTTTCTCCCAGTAAGAGAGCTCATTTGTTCTGTGTATTGTCTGGTATGTTTTTTTTTTTGGAGGGGGGAGGGCAGGGCAGTTGGGGTTAAGTGACTTGCCCAAGGTCACTCAGCTAGTAAGTGTCTGAGGCGAGATTTGAACTCAGGTCCTCCTGACTCCGGGGCTGGTGCTCTATTCACCGTGCCGCCTAGCTGCCCCTGGTATGTTCTATTGGGTAAAGTTCTCAAACCATCAGTTTGGATAAATGGGTTTCCTCACAATTCACTATTTGTGATGGTATTTTGTGTAACTAGCATTTGCTGTGAGGACTCAAGTCTGTGACTATGAGCAAAGTGTGGCCTTCCCTTTTTCAGAAATAATGGCCAGGAAAGCCGCTTGAAACCAAAGGTTGTCCCCCTAGATAGCAATATTTAGGGGGACTTTGTTGCTGTTTTTTATTTAGGGGGACGGCTAGGTGGTGCAGTAGATAAAGTATCAGACATAGAATTAATAAGACTCATTTTTGTGAATTCAAATCTGGTCTCAGATCATGACCAGTTGTATGACCCTAGGCACATCACCTAACCCTATCTGCCTCAGTTTCCTCATCTGTAAAATGAACTGGAGAAGGAAGTGGCAAGCCACTCCAGTATCTTTGCCAAGAAAATCCTAAATGGGATCACAAAGAGTTGGGCATGACTGAAAAACTTACTGAACAACAAACATAACAAAGGGGGCAGAGAGATAAAATTCCGGTCCAGTATCCTTTCTCTGACAACAGAGCATCCACATTTGTGAGTCTGTCTCCAGGAAGGAATCAAAATCTCCTTTGGAAAAAGATGTATGGAAAAACATGTATATGGATATCATAGATATCCAGAGATATCTATGCAAGCCTTCATTTAGACAACCCACGTGAACATACACATTTTACATGGGCAGTCCAAACACCTTAGAGTTGTACTTACTTATCTCTCTATATGTTATATACCCTGTCTACCCTTCAAACACAAAGTAAACTGCAAGCTTCTTCAGGCAGAAACTTGTTTCTTTCTTTCTTTGCATTACTATGTAGCAGAGTGCCTTGCACACAACAGGGATTTAGAAATACCTCTTGCATTATATCATATGGGACTGCTGCTAATTCTGCCCTCTGGAGCCAAGTAAAACAAGTCTTTGTCATAAAACTCTTCAAACAGTAGAGAGCTATTGGGATCTACATAAGTCTTCTTTTTCCCAAGCTGAATATCCTAAGTTACTCAATGTGTGGCCAAATCTTCAGTCTTCACCACTTTGGGCCACCTTCCTTTAGAATCTCTCTAGCTCGTCAATGTCTTTCTTAGAATGTGGAGCTCAGAGCTGTACTTAATGCTCTACATATGCTCTGACCAGAGCAGAAGATAGTGAGACTGTCATTTCCCTTTGGAAGCAAAGTTCAATAACCCTGCCCATCCCCTGTCCCAAGGATGATGTTGTTTCATTTAAACAATTATTTTTTAAGGGTTGCCAATTGGCATTAAGATGTCCAAAGAAAATAAGTTCTCCTCAATTTTCGGTAACTTCAAAGAGAGAAGAAAATATTTGTGCCCAAACAATTGCAAAACCTTTTCAGTTCCCTGAATTAGTATTAAGGAATTTAATGGATAAAATGATCACAGGATGTAAACAAATATGTACTTCTAAAACAAATTGCAAACTATCAACAACCATTTGAGAGATTGCTTTACTTACTAACAAGAGAAATAAATAGGTTATGGCATATGAGCATAATGAAATATTACTGTGGTGTAAGAAGTGATGAATATGAAAAATACAGGAGTGCATAGGAAGACGTATATGAACTGATGCAAAATGAAACAAGCTGAACTAGGAAAACAACATATACGGGGTGTCCCAGAAGTCTTAGTGCAGTTTTAAGCTACTAATGTTTCTGGGATATAGTAGGCATTTAATACATACTTGATGATTGATTACACAGTGTATATGCCAGGTGCACACACACTATAAATAAATATAAATTATATATATATATATATATATATATATATATATATATATGTGTGTGTGTGTGTGTGTGTGTGTATTATAAATATATGTTGTGTGTAACATACAAAGTACAAAATGGGTCCATACAAGGTAGCTTAAGAGGAAGAGCCCTAGCATTTAAAAGCATCAGGAACAGCATCTCAGAGGAAGAAAGGTATTCTACAAGTTAAAGGTAGAGAAGGAGGGCATTACACACAATGGGGCCAGTCAATGCCAAAGCATGGAAATAGGACATGGAATGTTGTGAGTGAAGAGCAGAGAAAGGGCTAGTTTGTCTGGATCACAGAGTGTGTAAGATGTAATATCCAATAAGACTAGAAAGTTATATTGCACCCAGGTTATGTAGGGCTTTAAAAACTAAGCAGAGGAAGTTCTATTTTATCCTAGATGCAATAGAAAGCCACTGGAGTTGGTTGAGTAGAGGAGTCCCATGGTGAGATTTAGGCTTAAAGAGAATTACTTTGGCAGAAGTGGATAGCATGGATTACGGTGGGGAGAGCCCCAAAGCAGGAAGATCAGTTTAGAGGCTGGTGCTAGCAGCTAGGGGAAAGTGATGAGAATCTCAATAAGGCACATGAGTAGAAAGATGGGATCAGATACAAGAAATTGTATGAAGGTAGAAAGAACAAGATTTAGTAACTAACTGGATACATGGAGTGAGGGAGGGAGAGTGAAAAGCTGAAGATAATGTCAAGATTAAGAAACTGAGCCCTGATAGGATGGTGGTACCTGATAGAAATAGGTATGTTTGGAAGAGGTAAAGGTCTGGAAGGAAAGACAAGGAGTGAGTTTAAGATGTTTCCAGGACGTCCAGCTTGAAATATCCTATAGGCA
>CM053598.1:23301671-23313704 GCA_028646575.1 Pseudocheirus occidentalis
AAGGAAGGAAGGAAGGAAGGAAGGAAGGAAGGAAGGAAGGAAGGAAGGAAGGAAGGAAGGAAGGAAGGAAGGAAGGAAGGAAGGAAGGAAGGAAGGAAGGAAGGAAGGAAGGAAGGAAGGAAGGAAGGAAGGAAGGAAGGAAGGAAGGAAGGAAGGAAGGAAGGAAGGAAGGAAGGAAGGAAACTAGGCAGTGAATCCCAAGTTCAGTAGGCAACTTCTGGCCATCAAATTTTACCTTCTTTTGGAGAGGAGAAGAGAATGAGCTGAGTTACCCAACTAGCTGGTCCATACATTGGACCACAATAAGTCCCTGCCCAAGCTCCAATTAATGGCTGTATTTGGGGTCCTCCAGGCTTGGAGTCAATGCCAATAGTAACTGTTTCTCTTTGGAACAGCAACCCTGAGGGTCTTACCTTCCCACCTAGATTTTTTTCTTATTTTTCTTTCTTAAAAGAGGCCTATTCACTATCCCCTCAGGCTAAGCAGAAAAAGGCTGATCCTTCCTGGCCAGCCTTTGAAAACAGCTGTCATATCCCCAGGGCAGTTACGTGGCACAGGGATTAGAGCACTTGGCCTAGAGTCAGGAAGACCTAAATTCAAATCCAGCCTCAGGTACTTATGAGCTATGTGATCCTGGGCAAGTCACTTTACCCTGTTTGCCTCAGTTTCCTCATCTGTCAAATGAGTTGGAGAAGGAAATGGCAAGACCACTCTAGTATCTTTGATAAGAAAAACCCAAATGGGTCCCAAAGAGTCAGACAAGATTGAACAACAGCAATCACATCCCCACACCCCTTCTGGTAAATTCTGCTAAGTCTCTTCAACATCCCAGTCACTAGTAATCGGTCTTCTTGGAAGCTGAGAGTAATGTTAACAATTGGTCTTTATACCTAGCTAGCAGGCATTGGTGAAAACAGGAAGCTGTCAAGGAGCCTGTTTCCTTTTTTAGGGGTGAGGGGTAAGAACCTCTCTAGCAACAGTCCTGTGGAATTGAAGAGGTACCCAAAGAGGGTTAGGGCTGCCTGAGACCTCAAAATACCAACATGCTGGGTCCAGAATTCTACTCAAGTCTTCAAAGCCAAAGAAAAAGTAAAGTTTATTGAAAGATGTGGGGGTAGACTCTTACAGAGCAAGTCTCTGCTAAGCTATTCTACAGCGCTCTCACTAAGATGGAGGGAAGATGGGATTCTATATACAGAAAGGTTGTGGGAAGAATCTAGGGTTGGTCCAGAGGAGGAGATTGGGGAGGGTCTTCAGGAAGAGTGAGATGAGGTCAGACTCTAGTAATGAATGATTAAGGGTGGGAAATTGCTGGAGGCTACCTGGAGACCATAGACAATGGTGGGCCAGGCCAGTTCAAGGGTGGAAACCGGAACATTAAGGGTAGGAAACTATTGGAACAAAGGAGGGCTAAAGACTTGGGCAGAGCCACAACTTAAGGCCTATGAGCTCAGGCAAATACCTTCCTTGGGAGGATTTACTTTCCCAGAGCCTATACTTCAAAGATTCAAGGAGCTCAAGGGGGTCCCAGAGCCTACACTTCATCAGAATCTCAGGAGTTCTGCTTCCCTTCTTGGAATTTTCTGTTGTGCTTACCCCAGGTTCAAAAATCCTTAGTTATAACTCTGAATATCAGGAGGTCAGATGTGGGACAGCTCTATATAATTCAATTTAACCTCCATTCTGTGGCTTACCTTTCTAGCCCTCTTAGACAATCATCCCATCCATCATCCATTCACTCTATCATCAGCCAAACAGCTCTTCTACTAGTTCCTTGTACACACACACACACACACACACACACACACACACACACACACACACACACACGACTATCTTATATCCTATCTCTGCGAATTTGAATGTTAAAACTGGGCAGGACTTTTGGAAGACAGAATGTCAGACCTAGAAGGAACTTTAGAACATGTGGCAGAGACATTTTCCTGATACTTTTCTCCTGGCATTCCTCTTTTCTGTCTAACCACACCTTTCCTTTGCTGGATTTTCATCCTTGCTACTCTCTCTAATTGTAGACACACCCCAAGGCTCCATAATGGGCCCCCTCTTGGTGATTTCCCTCTATACTATTTCATTTGATGATCAGTTGTTATCTCTATGCAGATAACTCCCATATGTATATATCCAGCCCCAACCTTTCTTCTGAGCTCCAGTCCTGCTTCAAGAACTGATCATCTTAAAACAACTTTGTACACAGTACATTTTACTTTGTATTAGCTCATGTAAGTCTCTCCAGGCTTTTCCAAGAGCATCCTGCTCATCATTTCCCATAGCACAATAGTATTCCATCACAATCACAAACCACAACTTGTTCAACCATTCCCCAATTGATGGGCATCCTCTCAATTTCTAATTCTTTGCCCAATGAAATGAGCTGCTATGAATATTTTTGCACATATAAGTCCTTTTCCTTTTTTAAAAAATATCTCTTTTGAGATATGGACCTAGCAGTGATATTGCTAGGCCAAAAGGTATGCATGGTTTTATAGCCCTTTGGGCAAAGTTCCAAATTGCTCTACAGTATGGTTGAATCAATTCACAATTCTACCAACGGTATATTAATGTGCTATTTTTCCCATATTCCCTCACCATTTATCATTTTCATTTTCTGTCCTATTAACTAATCTAATAGGTGTGAGGTAATACCTCAGAACTGTTTTAATTTGCATTTCTCCAATTAATTGTGAGTTGGAGCATTTTTTCATATGGCTATAGATAGCTTTGGTTACTTCATCTGAAAACTGTATATGTATACTGATAAATACTCTTATTTTTATAAATTTCACTCAGTTCTCTATATGTTTGAGAAATTAGACATTTATAGAAACTTGATCCAAAAATTTTTTCAGTTGCTAACTGTATTTCCATTTACCCTATTTCCCCCTCCCTGTTTATTCTATTCTCTCTCCCCCTTTCACCTTGTCCTTCCTCAAAGTGTTTGCTTCTGAATATCCTCTCCCCCATTCTGCCTTCCCTTCTTCACTCCTCCCCCTTCTCTAATTCCTTCCTCCTCCTGCTTTCCTGTAGGGTAAGATAGATTTCTATACCCAATTGAGTTTCTGTATCATTCCCTTTGAGTCAATTCTGATGAGAGTAAGTTTCACTCACTCCCCCTCACCTCTCCCATATTCCCCTCCACTGTAAAAGCTTTTTCTTGCCTCTTTTATGTAAGATAATTTACCCCCACTCTTTCTTTTCCTTTCATTTTCTCCCAATACATTCCTCTATGACCCCTTAATTTTACTTTTTTAGATATCATCCATTCATAATCAATTTACACCTGTGCCCTTTGTCTATATATACTCCTTCTAACTCCCCTAAGAATGAAAAGTTTCTTATGAGTTACAAGTATCATTTTCCCATATTAGGAATGTAAACAGTTTAACCTTATTAAGTACCTTAGGATTTCCCTTACTTGTTTATGCTTCTCTTGAGCCTCATATTTGGAAGTCAAATTTTCTATTCAGTTCTGATCCATCTTTTTCCTGAAGGGCTATACTCAGTTTTGCTGGGCAGGTGATTCTTGGTTGTAATCCTAGCTCCTTTGCCTTCCAGGACATCATATTCCAAACACTCTGATTCTTTAATGTAGAAGCTGTAAAATCTTATATTCCTGATTGTGGCCCATGAGACTTGAATTGTTTCTTTCTGGCTGCCTGCTATATTTTCTCCTTGACCTGGGAATTCTGGAATTTGACTATAATATTCCTAGGAGTTTTTATTTTGGGATCTCTTTCAAGAGGTAATCAGTGGGTTCTTTCCATTTCTATTTTGTACCATGGTTCCAGAATATCAGGACAGTTTTCCATGATAATTTCTTGAAAGATGATGTCTAGGCTCTTTTTTTTATCCTGGCTTTTGAATATTCCAACAATTTTCAAATTATCTCTCCTGGATCTATTTTCTAGGTCAGTCATTTTTCCAATGCTATATTTCATATTGTCTTCTGTTTTTTTTTTCCGTTCTTTTGGTTTTGTTTTACTGTTTCTTAATTTCTCATAAAATCATTGGCTTCCATTTGCTCAATTCTAATTTTTAAGGAATTATTTTCTTCAGTGAGCTTTTGGCCCTTCTTTTCCATTTAGCCAATTCTACTTTTTAAGGAGTTTGGGGGAGGTTTTTCGGTAAATTTTTGTACCTCTTTTACCATTTGGCCTAGTCTGTTTTTTGATGTGTTATTTTCTGCAGTATTTTTTTGTGTCTCCTTTATCAAGCTGACTCATTTCTCATTATTTTCTTGCATCACTCTCATTTCTCCTCCCAATTTTAACTCTACTTCTCTTGATTTTAAAAATCCTTTTTGAGCTCTTCTATGGTATGAGACTAATTCACATTTTTCTTGGAGTCTTTGAATGTAGGAGCTGTGACTTTGCTGCCTTCTTCTGAATGCATGTTTTGATTTTCCTTGTCACCATAGTAACTTGCTACCGTCAGAATTTTTTTCCTGTTGTTTGCTCATATTTCCAGCCCATTACTTGACTTTCCACTCTTTGTTAAAGAAAGGCTCTGTTTCCAGGGTGGAGGGTACACTGTCCCAAGCTTCAGGGGTTTTCTGCCACTGTTTTCAAAGATACTTGTAGGTTCCTGTAAATTTTCAGTTCTTCTAAGGTGCGTGATCTAAGGAGAGGTGTTCACTACTCTCCTGACCTGTGCTCTGGTCTGTGAGTAACCACAAACAGTCTTTTCTGCCATGGAACTATGAAAAGGGTCCCCAGTCCACTGCAGCCACAAGCTCTGGTGTGCTAGTGCTCCTCCTCACACTGGGACTGCCACCCAGGACTGCAACCCAGATCTGAGTATGAGCAAAGTAACAGAGTCCTTCCCCTAGTGCCAGTGAAGAGAGCACTGTAATCAATTTCCTTCTGATCATTTGTTCAATCCCCTTATTGTCTGTGGCATAAAGGCTTTGGAAGCAGCTGCCGACACTGACACTGACACTGACATTTGGTTGGCTCCCAAGGTCTGCTTCAGGTTTGTTGGATCCCAGTCTGCACTGTCATGGCCTAAGCTAGATTGTGCTCTTCTCTCACTCTGATGCAACAGACCTTTCCTGCTGCCTCTCTAAGATGTCTTGGGCTGGAAAATTGTTTCACTCCACCTTTTTGTGGATTCTGCTGCTCTAGAATTTGTTTAGTCATTATTTAAAGGTATTTTGAGGGGTCTGGGGAGAGCTCAGGCATCTCCCTGCCTTACTCCCCCTCATCTTGGTTTTGCCTCTATCAAACCCCTTTAAAAAATAGAGAATGCAAAGTTTAAAAAGTAGTACCAGAGACTGTGAGACCAGAACTCCAGATCTGAGTTTACATGGAGAGGGAATTCAATCTCACAGGCTCTGGTAAGATTCTCAGGTTTGGTACCTAGCTGTTTTCTCCTTGAACAGTGTTTTGTTTTGTTTTAAAGAAGCAAGTCTAAAGATGTGAATTGATTATATACTAGTTATGGCTCAATAAGCCAGAATGTCAATGGAAATGCTTGGTGCCTTCTACAAGGAACATCTTCCAAGTCAACACTCTTTTTCCCTTGACCTGGGTGTCACATCCTCAGTACTAAATTATTTATATGCAAGGGAGTGGGTAAGGCTAGTTTGCATCACAAGAGTGCTTGGTTGATGCAAGCTCAGAGTAATAGAGGCTGGGGACCCTGTTTCCAGATTGTCCAGATGGTGTGTAGTAATAGGACCCTGATCCTTGAACTGAAATGTGCAGCAATACTGCAAATGGTTCTAATCTGCTAACCATGTGATGAAGAGATTCCATGTTGACCAATTGGCTAGACAAAAATGGGACACATTACACAAGACGATAAAGCTGCCATGGTATCTCATTCATGCCTGGCTGTGTTCAAGTGAGGAGGCAAGGACTAAACCTTTGGTGGGGAGAGAGGCCTCAGACCCACAAGTACCTGGCACTGCTTGTGTATCATTTTTGTGTCTACTTTTTCCGACTTTTAGTTACAGAATGGGGATTATTATGATGTTGTAAGCTCTGAAAGGTTAGGAGGGGGAGGACCAGAAGTCCAGGAGCTTGGGTTCATGCCAGGTTGTGCCAGAGTCCAGAAGATCAGGAATGAAGTTACCCAATAAATGAGAAAAGTGAAACTTCTCAGTCCACAAGTTTTGTGGGAACAAGCCAGAGTTTTAGTTTCACCTTTCCCCTTTCTTCCCCCCACTCTTTACTGCTACCATATCAGCATTAGGCCCCTTCAGGAGTTTTTGACTTCCACCTCTGTTTGCCACACCCTTGTTAGCATTAGGCCCTTTAAAAGTTTTCTACCTCCAACCTTGTTAGCAAGCTTTTTCTCCTTCTTTGCTTCAGGACCCTTACCCCTTTCCCTTTCTGTCAATCAGCATTAAGCTCTTAGTCCCACCCTTCTTCACTTTGGCATTTGCCAAATAAGGATAGGTACATTTGAATTGGCTATCCTCTATTTCCTTGTTCTTTGTAAACCTGCCTCTCAGTCACTGAGAGACAGTGGCAGACTTCTTTGTTCCATATCTTTGGGGGAGATTTTCAAGCTCAAATTGTAAGCCCACCTCCCAGCCAATGGGAGAAAGGACAGCAGGGGGGAAGGGACTTGACTGCATTAGGGTATAAATTCCTGTTCTGTCTTCTGAAACATGCCTCCTCTCCCTGATCTGCCATGGAGAGGACTGCCCTCCTCCCACGGGGGAAGAGAATAAAATCTTCCTGTTTCTTCCTCAAGATACCTCTGACTTTTCAATTTTCTGGGTAGGAGATTTTTGGGGTCCCTATACCCCACACACCAATGACCTGCTTAAGCTATTCCAGAGGTGACTAAGACAGGGACCCATCTGGAGACTATACTGAATTTGGAAGAGAATTGGTGGCACAAACACTATATAGAAACTTTGTTAAGTCTGAGCCACTGTCCCCAGTGACTGAGGTGGCAGAGGAAACCATGTGCTTCTAGGTGCTGAGGGAGAATGTTTATATTTCTGCTCTTGTATGTTTGTAGTAAATATCCTAATGGATATTAATTGATTAAATGAAACTGAGATCCTCTCTAATCACTAGTAATTAACAGTGGGAAGAACATACTGGACAAGGATCTCAAGCCAATGACATCTATAGTCCCCTTGACCCTTCAAGAAACCCCTAAGAACCCTGAATGGTGATATAGATAGCATCGGTTCTGTAGGATGAGTCCAGAGTCTTGCTCCATGTAAAATTCCTAAAAACAACAACCTTTTCTAGCTATGTGATATGGTATATTTGCCACATATACACACATCTATCCATCCTATCTCTGTGGTGTATCTTTTATGAGCCTCCTCCTCTCTTCTGACACTGTTACCCTGGTGCAGACCCTCATTACCTCTCTCTGGGACTCTTGCAATGCCCTGGTGGTTCTTCTCCATGTGTCAAGTATCCTCCTACTCCAGTCCATCCACCACTCCACTATCAGAGGGACTTTCCTTAAGTACAAATCTGATATTGTCACTCCACCCTGCACCCTAACCCCCATTCAATAGCTCCCTATTACCTCCAGGATCAAATAGAAACAAATCTTCTATTTGGCATTCAAAGCCCTTCACACCATGGCTCTCCCTTCCTTTCTCAATCTTCTTAGACCTTACTCCCGACTATACACTCAGCAATGCAGCAATACTAGCTTCCTGGACGTTCCTTACACAAGATACTCCAGTTCCTGATTCTGTACCTTTTCAGTGGCTGTCCCCCACGCCTGGGATGGTCTCCTTCCTTCCCTGGCTTTCTTCAAGTTGCACCTTCTGCACGAAGCCTTTCCCAGTTCCCCTTACTGGTGACACCTTCCATCTGAAATTAACTCCAAGTCACCCTATATATGTCTTGTTTGTATACACCTGCTTGTGTATTGTCAGCTCCGTTATATCCTGAGTTCCTTGGGAGATGGACCTGTTTTCACTTTGCTTTGTATCCTCAGTTCTTAACACAGAGCCTGTCACCTAATAAGCACTCAACAAATGTTTATTACACACACAGAAATAAGCCACTTATGTAAACTACTCATAGGTTGCTGGGAAGATTTTAAACAGCATGTACTCCCCAAACAAAATGGGTTATAGTCTATTCAACTAAATAATGAACATGTATTTATTTGTGAAGTACTATGATAGGGAAAGACAAAAAAAAATGTAAACCATCCCTCCCCTTAGAGTATATTCTTTTATTTTTTAAAAAAAGTTTTCTGAATGTCTTTTGTCTCCATATACCATAATCAGTGTTGAGGTGCTTACTATGTGTCAGGCATGGTGCTCAGCTCAATGGATACAAAAGAAGCAAAAGATGGTCCCTGCTTTCAAGGAACTCACAATCTAATGGATTTATTATATAATTTATTATGTATTTATCTCAACACAGCTTTCTTCACAACCAGATTGAACTCCCTTTCTTTGAAAAAGGAAAACCAATTAAAAACACCTAGTCTGACCCCCTCATTTTTCTGATGAAGAACTGTGGCCCAGAGGGCAAGGTGACTATCCCAAGGTTATATAAGTAGTAAGCAGAACTGGGATTCTAATCCAGGTCTTCTAACTGCAAATATAACATGACTGACTGTGTAGTATGTAGAGCACTGGGCCTGGAATCAGAAATACATGAATTCAAATCTGACCTCAGATACTTGCTAGGTGTGTGACCTTGGGAAAGTCACTAATCCTCTCTCCATTTGCCTTAGTTTTCTCAATTGTAAAATAGGGATTGTGATAGCTCCTACCTCTCAGATTTGTTGTGAGGATCAAAGAAAATAATATTTGTTAAAAGCACTATTTAGCACATTGCCTGAAGCATAGTAAGCACTAATAATATATAAAATATAAATAATATAAATGTTATTCTATTATGAGATACAATAATATTATATCACTATCACAATAATATAATTAGTAATATAACATAATGTGAATTATATAATTACATTATATACTAGACAATATTACAAACATTATCATAAGTAGAAAAATAATATAACTATTAGTGATAAATATTATACAGTGCATGTAAATATTAATATACTTATAAATATATGATACTACACAGAATTTATTACAGAGGTGCTAAATAAATGCTTACTCCCCCTCCCTTTTTCCACTCTCCCATGCTACCTCTTTTGATTCCTCATTACAGATCACATATGCAATAATACTCCATTACATCCATATATACAATATTTAAAAAACAACTCAGAGGTATCACCTCGTACCTATCAGGTTGTCTGATATGACAGAAAAGAAAAATAATAAATATTGGAGAAGATGTGGGAAAATTGGAACACTAACGCATTGCTGGTGGAGTTGTGAACTAATCCAACCATTCTGGAGAGCAATTTGGAACTATACCCAAAGGTCCATAAAACTATGTATATCCTTTGATCCAACAATACCACTACTAGGGCTATATCATAAAGAGATCATTCAAAAGGGAAAAGGACCCACATATATAAGCATATTTATAGCAGCTCTTTTTGAGGTGGCAAAGAATTGGAAATTGAGGGAACGTCATTCCCCAATTGACTACCTAAATATTGCTTTTTTTCTTCCGGTTTTTGGGGAGGGGTTTTTTTTTCTGATAGGAAAAAAATCTGTTCCAAATGGTTTTGTATCTATGGGTCCTTGTCATCTCTCTTTCCCTGATCTCTTTGGGGTACAGGCCTTGTAGCAGCATAGCCAAGTCAAAGAGTATGCATATTTTAATGACAAATTGCTTTCCAGAATGGCTAGATCAGTTCACAGCTCAACCAAAAGTGCATTAGTGTGCCTATGTTCTGCAGGAGGTTTTTGAAATAAAGACAGCAAAAAGAGGCTCTCTCTCTGTCTCTGTCTCTCTGTCTCTCTCTGTCTCTGTCTCTCTCTGTCTGTCTCTCTCTGTCTCTCTCTCTCCCTCCCTCTCTCTGTCTCTGTCTCTCTGTCTGTCTCTCTGTCTCTGTCTCTCTGTCTCTCTCTGTCTCTGTCTCTCTGTCTCTCTCTCTCTGTCCCTCTCTCTCAGCTAGAGTACTGACCTGTCTGTGCTCAGCCACTGCAATACTATGTAACACCTGATCTGGTTCATAATGAGCAGCCGACATCTCATATTTGTTACAACATAAGACCTCCTAAGCAAAATCTGACTAAATCCAAGGGACTGTTCCAATTGATTTGTTGAAGCCAACATCCAGAATTAGCCTATGATGGAGAGAGTTCCCTATCTAAGAAGCCATTTAGAGGGATCTCTCCCTCCTGGTGGAAATGGAAACTACTCTATTTGAACTTAACTTTTATCACTAAGAAAAAGCTGTTTTTGATAATGTCATCATTCTCATCCTAGTATTTCCACAATTTGAACCTAGATGATCCATGGGAAACAACTTCCCACTCACTTTTTATCCTCTTGTAATCTTTTTGCTTCCCACTTCTGCATACCTACCTACCTATTCAACAAAAACTGCTTTAACCAAGTTACCAATGATCTGCTTTTTTTTTCTTTTTAAATATATTATTGATGCACTCTTCACTGTTTTTCACATTGCTGCCTTTTCCCATGGATTATTTCATTTTCCTGCAGAAATATAACTCCCTTTTATTTTTTTTCCTTAATAGTATTTAATTTCCCCCCCAATTACATGTAAAGATAGTTTTCAACATTCATCTTTGTAAGATTTTGAACTCCAGGGGCAGAGTCAAGATGGCAGCATAGAAGCAAGAGAACTCCACAGCTACCAACATAACCACCTCAAATACCTATAAAATATGACTCTAAACAAGTTTTAGAGCTCCAGAATGCACAAAATTACAGAAAAACACATCTCCCACTGGGGGCAGCCCAGCAGGCAGAATGGGAAGGGCTCATCACAGAGCACTGGGAGGCAAACCCAGTCCAGCCTGAAACTGCAGCTTGGCCCCGGCATGACCAGGACAAGCCACAGCTGGAGCACTCCAGAGAGTGGATCACTGACAGCTATGGCAGTTACCAGAATTATCAACCATAAGAAACAAGGACAAAGTGAAAGGTCAGTGGAACTCAACAAAATTTGGGGGAGAAAAGTGGGTCCAGTCGACTGCCGCCAAGGCAAGGGCAAGAAAGCAGAGGAAGAAGCCCCTGCAGATGCCTACATGTGGCTGCTTCAGAGCTCATGGCCTGCAGATTGCAGGGGGGCGAAGTGATCATTCAGAGGCTAAGTACGCTTGCTTAAACCTGACTGAATCAGGATTGTGGTCTTGGGTGGTGGTCCTGAGGTGTGTGACCTGTGACCCAAAGCTGGTAGGGGCTACAGAGACCGCACCTCCTAATAGCTCTGGCAGCTGTGAAAACCCCAGCAATTTGGGACAAAACTCTCCCCTCTGAAAGCAGAGATTTACTGTGGCTCAAAAATGAAATTAATTGACTGGCAACATGAGCCGGCAAAGGAAGCAAACCAAGCTCAACAATCCAACTTTAGATTCCTTTTTTGGGGACAAAAAGGATCAAAGCATGGAACAAGAGGAAAACAACACAGTCATAACTCCTCTACCAAAAGCTTCCAAGAAAAATGTACACTGATTACAAACTATAGAGCAGCTTAAGAAGGATTTTGAAAACCAAATAAAAGAAGCGGAGGAAAAATTGGGGAGAGAAATGAGAATGATGCAAGAAAATCATGGAAAGAGAGTCAAGAACCTGACTGAAGAAAATAACACCTTAAAAAATAGATTAACTCAAATGGCAAAAGAGGCCCAAAAAGCCAATGAGGAGAAGAATGCCTTAAAAAGTCAAATTTGCCAGATGAGAAAAGAATCTCAAAAGCTCACAGAGGAGAATAATTCCTTCAGAGTTAGAATGGAGCAAATAGAAGCAAATGACCTTATGAGAAATCAAGATACTATTAAACAGATCCAAACAAATAAAAAAATAGAAGGCAATGTAAAATATTTCATTGAAAAAACCACTGACCTAGAAAATAGATCCAGGAGAGACAATTTAAAAATTATTGAACTACCTGAAAGCCATGATCAAAAAAAGAACCTAGAAGTCATCCTTCAAGAAATTTTCAAGGAAAATTGCC
>CM053598.1:23314204-23334765 GCA_028646575.1 Pseudocheirus occidentalis
GGAAGCATTTGGTGTGGGAGTTCTGAGTTCTGGGCTCTCTTCCTCCCATTCCATGCTTTGACCCTTTTTGTGCCCAAAAAAGGATTCTAGAGTTTTATTGTTTTTATTTTGCTTCCTTTTTCTCATGTTGGCCAGTCAATTAATTGGTTGGTTTTTTTAGCTTTGTGAAACTCTGCTTCCAAGGGGGGAAGCTCTGTTCCAAATCGCTGAGGTTTTCCCAACTGCCAGCGCTATTAGAGGGGTGTTGCAAGTCCACCCAGCTTTGGCTTGCTGAAAGTGCACCCCAGGACCACCACCCAAGACCAGGATTGGGATCCAGGCCACTCAACGCAAGAGCACTTGGCTCTGATCAATCGATTCAGCCCCCCTGCTGAGTCCGCAGGCCAGGGGCTCTGAAGCAGCCTGGTGGGGCCACTTCGGATCCAGCAGTTGCCTTCCCCCATTGTTTCTTTGCCCCGGGGGCAGAATGGCCGAACTGCTTTACTCTCCCAAATTAATTTTCAAAGTTTCACTTTCACTAACCATCTGAAGATTTAAAGATCACCTTAGGCCGGTGCTTTAGATTTTCTTTGAAGTAGACTCAAGCTGCTGTTTGGGAGGCTCCACTGTTCCTTGTGGCCGCCCTGGGGCCTAGAGTGGCCAGGGCTGGGGTTTTGGGCTGGCAGTTCTATGCTCTGGTGGGAGCTGCCCCTCTCCTGTCCTGCTCCTCATGCCTTGGCAGATGTGGAGGTGCTGGAGGCTGTAGAACCTGTGAAGACTGGCTGCGGGGCTCGGCTCAGGCTCCTACCCACCGCCCAGGCCTGGCCAAGGTCTTGGCTTCTGGCTGTTCTAGCCTTCGCTCCGGTGGCCCCACTGAGTCCCTGCTGCCGAGCTGCCTTCAGCGAGAGATGTGTTCTCTGTATTTTTGTGAGTCTGAGAGTCCTAGGCTTTCCTAGACTTTGTCTGGGCTCATATTTTATGGGTGTTTAGGGTGGTGGTGTGGGAGCTGCGGGACCTTGCTGCTTCTACGCCGCCATCTTGGCTCCGCCTCCAGGAAAATCTGCAGTTTTGAATTTCAATGATTCTAAAGGTTACACAGATATATATGCCTATATTATCTATATTATATGCCTATATTACATATATTATAGACATTTGAACATACTAATACAAAATACAATTATAATGGTCCCCAGCAAGACCTCTTGCCCACCATAAGAAAAGGTGAATGAATGAAAGTATTTATTAAGTGATTTATTCTGCACTAAGTTTGGGTATAGATGGAAAGTTCTTGCCCCAAAGGAGCTCACATTCTAATGGGGAGTAATAATACGTTGAGATTTCAGCCGGTAAGCAGATGGGAAGGTTACATGGTCCTTAGGGTAGAGGAGCAAAGCAGATGATCACGTATCATCTTTAATACCATTTCCACTGATAAAACCACATCAGTTTCTGATGTCGAAGCAAACAGCATAAGAGACTTTGCTGGGGAGAACTTTCTGTTCCTCGTCTTCAGTAGCTGTGACTGGCAAGGAGGTATAGAGGCTACAACACTCCTGAGGCATCTGGGTTGGAACTGAGAAAGCCTGTTCCCTAAGCACACAGATCTGGGAGGGAGCCTTGAAGCCGTGCACGGCAATGATTATGTGAGTGGAATCTAAAACATAAGTGATCATCAAGCCTCCTGGTGATGAGGAAACCATTATGGTTGATGTTGCTTATTGTCTATTTCCTCTTGGTTGGATGTAAATGTTTTAAGCTAAGTAAAATCATTTCTTAAGGTAAAGGAGATATTTTCAGATAGGGAGAACTTTCGACATTTCTAACAGGACACCTCCTACTTCTCTTTGCTATTCCTTTTTTTTTTTTTTTTTTTGGATGGGGGAAGGCAGGGCAGTTGGGGTTAAGTGATTTGCCCAAGGTCACACCACTGGTAAGTGTTAAGTGTCTGAGGCCAGATTTGAACTCAGGTCCTCCTGACTCCAGGGCCAGTGCTCTATTCACTGTGCCAACTAGCTGCCCTACTATTTCTTATTATCCTAAATGAATTTAAGGCTCACCTTGTGTTCCCTGCCAAATTCAACTTTTCCTTATCCCCAACCCCAAACCCCTGCCCAATTGCCAGGGCCCTCCCTTTCATAAATTACTTTATTTATGTTTGTAACTACTTACAAACCAAGACTAAAGTGAAGGAAGAGTTGGTGCATGATTTTTTGTTTACAAATGATTGTACACTCAATGCAGCTTCTGAAGCTGAGATGTGAAAAGTATGGATTGATTCTCTTCTGCTTAGGCCAAGTTTGACCTAACGATGATCACCAAGAAAACACAGGTTCTTCACCAGCTAGCACCACATCATTCATATGTGGAACCATCAGTTATAGCAAATGGAGACATTCTGAACACTGTGGATAAGTTCAGTTACCTTGGTAGTATACCTTCCAGGGATATATACATAGATGATGAGGTTGACAGACACATTGCCAGAGCTGGCACACATTGTCTGGGAGGCTCTGAAGAAAAGTGAGAGAAAAGAGATATTAGACTGCCTACCAGACTGAAGGTCTACAGATCTGTTGCGCTGACTCCATTGTTGTATGCCCATGAAACCTGAATATTCTAGCGGTACCATGCCGGGAAATGGAATTGCTTCCATTGGAACTGTTTTAGGACAATTCTGAAGCTTACCTAGCTAGATAAGGTACTGCACACTAGGGTCCTTTCTTGAGGTAATCTGCCAAGAGTTGAAATTCTACTGAAGAGAGTACAATTCTCATTGGCTGGCCACGTAGGTCACATGCCAAACATACATTTGCCTAAAAGACTTTTAAGGCAGGTGCTCACATGGTGGTCAGGAGAAGTGATACAAGGACACTTTCAAGGTCTCTCAGGTAAAGGACTGCCCAGCATGGTGGACCTGAATCCAAGAAGGTGCGGTGCTCTATGAGGGAAACAGAATTGTAGTAGCTGAAAAGAAAAGTAGGAAGTACACATTTAGAGACCTCTCTACTCCAAATGTTCATATGGACTATTTGTGTCCAACCTGTGCTAAAGCCTTTCTAGCTTGTATTGGTCTCATCAGCCACAGTCAGACACACTTAACTCCAACATGGTGGTGTCATTTTGGTCCTTTTTGATTAAGAAGGACAATAACCAGCGAACTAATGCTTCCCCAATACAGTATCATTGGTATTCCCTAATACCAGCGTGCTAAGCTCCTTATGAGCAGGGACTGGTTTATTTTTGTCTTTTTAACCCCACTGACTAGTTGAGTAATCTGCACATAGTAGGCATCTCTGTTAAATTAAGATGAAATGAAAGGAAGAAAGTACAGGACTTTATGATAGACTGGGAATGGGGAAAAGGGAGGGAAGATTCAAAGATGATTCCAAAACGCTGTGTTGGGGGAAACGGTAGTAGTGCCAGACTGATAAAAATGGGAATGTCGGGAAAGAAGCCATGTGAGGACCAACAACGACTCTGACAAAGAATCCTATTGTTAGAGTTTGAAGGGACCTCAGAACCCAATTAATCCAATCAATTCATTTTATACAGGAAGACACTGAAGCCCAAGGAGACAAAATGTCTTACCAAGAGTCCCCCCAATAGTAGAGTGGGGTATACTAGTGCATCTAAGGTGACAGCTCCAAGTAGAGGCCTAGTTGGAAGGTCCAGGTCCTTGGTCAGGACTGGGAGGAGATGTTTATGGTCCATCACCATGGAAGCGGTGAAGCTGAGATGCCAAAGAACATGAATAAAGGACTGGCAGAAGGAAGGAAGCAGGTAAGAAAGGAAGAGAAAAAAAGGAAGGCTTAGAAGAAAATCGATAAGAAAAGCCAAGAACAGAATCTCAGGAGAAAGCTACAATTATGGGACAGAAAGAAGGAAAGGAATTCTCAAGGAAGCTGTCAGGCAGCAGGAGGAGAACCAGGAAAGATCATTTTCCTTTATTTTATCTCTAATATTTTAACTTTTGAGAAAACAAAATACTATCCCTCCCATTTTTTAGAGTTGAATCTTGGTCAGGAGGCTAGGTGGTACAGTAGAGAGAGTGGCACCCTGGTGTTGCCAACTTCTGAATTCAAATTCGGCCTCAGACTATTAACAAGCTGTATTACCCTGGGTGAGTCACTTAACCTCAGTTTCCTCATCTATAAAATGGAGATGAGAAGAACATCTACCTCCCAAGGGCTGCTGTGAGGATCAAATAATGTAAAAAATTTAAAATATTTAGGATGGTGCCTGGTATGTAATAAATGTTAGCTATTACTAGTCAAAGTCACACAATACAACAAGTTCATGTAAATAAGCTTTATTCTTGATCAAGACCTATCCTTTTCCTTAGATTTAAACAAGATTAGAAACTTTGGATTCCTACCTAACCTTGAACTGATTGGGACAGAAGTGGATACTGGGATGAGTTGGGATATTGATTTGCCCTGGAAGTAGACCATGATTTCTGGTTCTCACAAGAAACTCAGGATTAGGATTCAGGGAACCTCCTGTAAAACTCTGATGGCTTATTATTTACATATGGTTATTTAAAGATCATAGGATCAGAGATTTTGGGATAATGGAGGGGACCTCTGAGGTTAATACAACTGCTTCACTTTACAAAGGAGGCATACTCAGACA
Organism: Pseudocheirus occidentalis; assembly: GCA_028646575.1. Lineage (NCBI taxonomy): Eukaryota > Metazoa > Chordata > Mammalia > Diprotodontia > Pseudocheiridae > Pseudocheirus > Pseudocheirus occidentalis. Next base: position 23,318,819 of record CM053598.1, read on the forward strand.
GCTGAGATGACCTGCCCCAGGTCACAGAGGCACTAAGTGGCAGAGGCAGGATTGAAACTAGCCCTTCTGATCCCAGATCGGGCCACCTTTCCACCACCCCGTGTTATAACCCACTTCTCCTTTCTGGGCCTCGGTTTCCTTCTTTGTAAAAAGAAGGGGTCCATCAGGATGAAGTGGCTCTGACCTTCTGTGTCATGGACACAAGTTCATGGACCCCTGGAAGCTGAACCATGATCCCCAGTTAAGAATCCTTCTTTTCAGACTCTAAAATCCTGCCCATTATTTAAATCCTCTGGTCTTTTGCAAATGTATCTCTCTCTTTTTTTTTAAGGAAATAAATTTAATCAAACTTACAAAGAAAAAAAGGAAATCTGGCTCATAATGGAATACAGTCATTTATCCCATATTGTTCTTTTTCAACCCTTCAAAAACCCTGAGATTTTGCCCATGTTGGTTCTCTTCCCACTGAAGCTGACGGCAATGATGGGAACCCAGATTTAGAGCTGAAAGCGACCTCCGGGCTCATCTATTCCAACCTCCTCATTTCACAGTAGTAGAGAAAGGTCAAATGACTTGATGGTCATGAAAACATCAAATGACAAGGTCCTCTGCCTCCCAATCCAAGACTTTTCACTATACCATACAATGTCTCTCTCACAACACTGAAGAAGAAGGTTTTGATCTCCTGGTGATGATCAGGCTGCTAGCGATGCCATGTAAGGGAGGCTATTTCTCGAACTGTGAACACAAGATCTCTGCTTCCAGAGGTAGTACTTGAAGCGTTTTTGCAGGACCTGTAGAATCTATTTCCATAGCCCCGCCCTAGGACAGGCACTCCTTGCCAGGTGCACGGACCTGCTTCCTCCTCCACTAATCCATCCTTCACAGGATGGCTACAAGTCTTTGCCACCGGTAGATATACATAATAGTCTCCTCCCTCCACTGCCCAATAATCACTGTCCTCTTATGCTCCAGCCTCCTTTCCTCCCTCAATCCCAAATCACCCTGCACTACCATTTTGCAATGCCTTGCCTCATGAAGTGATTTCCTTTGGTAGAAATGTCTTCCTTTACCTGTTCAATTCTCATCCTCTCTGTAATGGCCAGCTCACTTGGCACTTCCTCCAGGAAGACCACCCCGATTCTCCCGACTCAGTACCCCGTTTGCACATCTTTAATGCATTTATTACGCAATTTTTTGGTACTCATTTTTTGCAATGATTGGTCTTTGTATCTTCCCCTCCTCCCTCCCCCCGAAGACTTGCAGCCTCCAGGAGGCCCGGAGAGAGGTCTTTATCTTGGAATTTTGCACGGGGCTGGGACTATCCTGCGTATCCCAGCTACTGGAGCGCAGAATCCCTCCTCCCCCGGGAGCAAAGCGGTGGCGCAAACAGCGATCGGTGCAAACCCGAGAGCCCTGAACATTGCGCATGGCACAGGTCCGGCGCCTGCAGCCTTTTGAGTCCTTTACGGCTTTACCTTATAGCCCGGCTCCTGGAGCAGACGCTTTCCCTGTGCCACTCCTCCCAGGACCGGGACAGTTCAGGGATGCACTTAGTAGGAGCACAGGGAGGGGCGCAAAAACGACTTTGCGTTTCTTTTTTTACTTGGTCGGACGTGCTCCGAGCAGGCACCAGGACACATACTGTCCTTGGGGGTAACAAGACCAAACTTGCGCGTGGGCCAGGGACAGGCGAGTAGGGTGTGGGGGCTCATGTCCCTTCCCCGAGCCTCTGCCGAGCCTGAGGGGAGGAGGGGAGGGGGGGGCGGACGGCGCGAGCCAGGCACACGCCGGGCGGGCCCGGACCAGCGCGCGCGCGCCCGCGGGCCGGCCCGAAGCCGGAGCCCCGCCCCGCCCGCCCCTTCTCTCCCCACCCCCCGCGCGCCCTTGCGCTGAGCCACGTGACTCATTTTGTTGTGGTCCCGGCCCGCGTGGGTGTCTGTAGTGGCCAGGCCGGGAGGGGAGGGAGGGGACGGGAGGGGCGGGGCGGGGCCGGGCGGCGCGGGTCACGTGACGGGGGTTTAAATCTCCCGCAGCCGGCGCGGCGGGGGCGCCAGAGCTGCTGCTGCGCGTCTGCCGAGCGGGTGGGCGGGGGCGGGCGGCGGAGCGCGGGTGGCGGAGGCGGCGCCGAGGCCAGGCCCAGGCCCAGGCCCAGGCCCAGGCCCAGGCGGGCGGGAGGCGGTTGAAGATGGCGGACGAGGCGGCGCTCGCCCTGGAGCCCGGCGCGGGCGGCGGAGGTCCCGCGGAGCCCGGCGGGGAGCCGCTCAGCAAGCGGCAGCGCAGGGACTGCCCGGGCCCGGGGCCGGGGGCGGAGCGGGCCGGCGGGGCGGGGAGCCCTGGCCCGGAGGCGGCGGCCACCCCGCTCGGGGAGGCCTCGGACGCGGCCGCCCCCGGCGGGGACAATGGGCCGGGCCCGCGGGGCCTGCGGGGCCTGCCCCGGGAGCCGCCGCCGCCACCGCCGGACGACGACGACGACGACGAAGAGGACGACGACGAGGAGGAGGAGGAGGAAGAGGGGGGCGAGGACGAGGACGAGGCGGCGGCGGCGATTGGCTACCGAGGTGCGCAGGGTCCGGGCGGCCGCGACTGCGCACCGCCCCCCGGGGCCGGCTGGGCGGGGAGGGCCGAGGAGGCGGGGGCCGGGCCTTCACTCCGGGTCGCCGGAGCGCGGCGGAGCCGGAGGCCCCGAGCTCTGTCCCTGGCCCGTGACCCCGGGGCCGGAGCTAAGCAGGAACGTCCCCTCCCCCCGCGCTCTGCGCAGCGGGGAGCCCTCCCGCTTACCACCACCCCCCATCTCCCCTCCAGGTGTCCTGCTTCGCCGCTGCAGGACCTCCCGTGTTCGGGGATCCCGGTTTGGGGGCGTTTGCATTTATCCTGTGTCGGGGCCCCGCAGCGCAGCGGGGGCTTGTTTGGCCGGTACTTGCATTCCCCTCGCCCTCCTCGTGGAGGGCTTGCCTTTCCGCAGCCCCGGAGCCGCGGGCTGCTTGACAGGGAGAGGGGCTCTCAACACGCAGTCTCCTTCGGCTCGTGCGTTTCTGGTTGTGGTTTTTCAGGGGCTCAGGTTTTATTTCCATCGTCTGTTTTCTGGGCTCCGCTTTCCGAGAACCAGGCAGGTTCTGGACACAGATGTAGTCATTTCTTGTTGTAAACTGGGGGTAGAGTCGTGAGCGAGGTAAATCGATCGCTCCTTTTGGTTTGGAGGTGACCCCGGGCTGGAGATGGCCAGCGCTGGCGGTGCTGGGGTCCCATTGGGCATAGAGAGTTGGGAGAAGCTTCCCCACCAATGGGCTGCAGAGCCTTCGCGATTTTGGCCACAGCAACTCACCTACAAAAGGGGGGTTGTGTGGAATTTGAGGGGTGAGGGAGTGCCTGCACCAAGGAACCGATCCCTGAAGTTTAAGAAATGTGGGAAAGATAATTGAATGTCAAACTTTTATTTATCCTGAACTCCTTTTCCCTCTCTAATCCTAATCTTGGGTAGCATCTTTGACTAGCGTTTTGTAAAGCAAAAAATGCTATTAAAAAAAACTTAGTTGGCACACAACCTTTTACTTCTGGTATTGACCAGCAGCTGTTGGCATCATTTAGCAACATTTGGTATCATGTCATTTGATGCTGCTATCTTTTGAACTTTTGAAGCTCTATGACCCTGGGCAAATCACTTAAACTGTTTGCCTCAACTGTGAAATGGGAATAATAAATCACACCTACCTCCCAGGGTTGTTGGGAGTAAATCAGATAATAAAGTGCTTAGCACAGTGCCAGGCACTGAGTGAATGCCTTATCAATGTTAGCTATTACTATGAAAGGTTCCTAGATACATATGTAAGATCAGTGGATAAACTTTCTACATGAAGAAAGCAAGTGTGGTCAGTTAAACATTGTTTGCTTTACATTCATTTGAAAGCCTCTACTTGTAGTCCAGAGAGCTTGTGTTTGATGGGTAGTTCTGTTTTAATAAATTTATCAGCATCTTTTTTTTGTACTAAATTAGATTCTATAGTTGGAGCGCTAATCTCTGTGAATCTAGAGGCTTTTGGATGAAAACACAGTGATGCTGATTTACTTAACTAATTTAAAGTATAGGAAAGAATTGATCTGAAATTCACTATGTCTCATAATGAGGAGATGGCCCTTGGTGCCCAGAGGCCAGTAGAGGCCAAGCTGGGAGGGGGGTGGGGTGGGGTGGGGTTGTTTTTTACTGGTGAGGGACAGAACAGAGTTGCAACTAAGAACCAGTAAGGAGGCTGGTCCCCAGGTCATTAATGAATTTTAGCTACTAACTCAAGAAACTTTCTCAGTTTTGTTGGAGCTATAACCTGCCTTGGGAAAGTGCGTGAAAATGTGGATGAAATTGCTGTTTTAGAAGTCTTTTGTATTTACTTAGCTGCAAATGTCCCCCTGTACCCAGTGGAACAGAAGAGATTGAAGAAAGGGACTTTTTGTTCTCTGTATCTCCAGTGTGTAGCACAAAGACTTGAAAAAGAACACTTAATAAATCATTTGAAATATTAATTGAAGTAGGGGAGATGAAGGGAATAAGCATTTATATAGTGCCAATCATCTGCCAAGGCCTTTTTACAGCTGTTCTCTCATTTGATCCTTGAAACAGCACCAGGGGGTAGGTGCTATTATTATCCTCAATTTACAGATGAAGAAACAGAAGCAAACAGGTTATGTGACTTGTCCAGGGTCACCGCTTGTCATTGCCTGAGGCTGGACTTCAACTCTGATCTTGCCTACTTCAGGCCCAGCACTCTAATCTACTCTTCTACCTGCTTCCAGTAAATGGACATTTTGAGTCCATATGGTTTTGAGGATAGTCGTAATGGATTCCTAATAAGATGTCACACTTTCTTTTTGGTCCTATGATTTCCCGCTATAGCCAGCTCTTATTAAGGAAATTTCCTCTGTAGATTGTTTGCTAACCTGTTCTCTTAGAGAGTTCCCTTTGGCATTGAGAAGTGACCTGCAGTCACAGAGCCAAATCTGTCAGGCTGAACCTGAGCCCAGGTTTTCCAGATCGGAAGCCATTTCTTTAGCCAGTATTCTGTACCTTCCCTTTGGTTTACCCCTTTTTAGAGATGTAGGCTATTTTCTAAACTATTTTTCTCTGTTTTGCAGAAAATCTCTTCAGTGATGAAATTCTTGCCAACGGCTTTCATTCCTGTGATAGTGATGAGGATGACCGTGCCTCTCACGCAAGCTCCAGTGACTGGACTCCCAGACCTCGAACAGGTGAAGTTTTGGGGATGCTTTTGTTCATGTGATGGCCATTTTAAAAGTTCCCATTAATTTCCATTGGAATGCTGCCCTGGCAGGGCCATTAAAGGTGTCCTCCAGTGGAACACTTTTTCCTTGTGTAAGCATGATTTCCAGGGGTTTCTTTTTGATTTGTTTTGAAGTCTTTTCAGCAGCCGCCCAAGGCCAAGGCGCTTCTGTTCCAGGAGAGTAACATGAGAATGTCTAGAACAATTTTGCGCAGAAGTGAATTTATCATCTGCCTATAAGTGAAGCGTGCTGGCATAGCTGCCTGAATGTGAGCTGTTGCAAAGGGGGTGGGTTCCCTTCTCCAACACCAACTACTTAAGTGACTTTGAACAAGTCACTTAATCTCCTGGAGCCTTTGGCTCCTGAATACAGCAAAAGGACTGGACTAAGTTGGGTTTTGTCCTTAATGGAGAGGACCAAAATGACATCACTCTGTTGGGATCAAGGTACAGCATGTCTGAGTGTGATAAGATCAGTAGGAGCTCATAAGGCTCTACTATGGGGCGGGCACAGCTAGTTTGTGTGAATATTTGGAGTGGAGATGTCTCTAAATTTGTATATGTCTCATTTCTTTTGAGCTACTGCAATTCTACTTTGCTTTAGCACCTTCTTTGATGCAAGTATGCCCTGCTGGGCAGTCCTGTGCCAGTATCTCCCATGTCTCACAGTCAGTTCAAAGTTCTTCAGAGAGACAAAGTAGGTAGATAGATCTTTGCGGTCCATTCCAGCTCTTTTGCTACAGAAACATCCACTTCAGCCTTCTTGATCTTGGATTTCAACATCTCTAGAGAGCCCTCCTTGGTAGGACAGTCAGAAATACCCACTGGACTGGGTTCTTTACTTTCCCATATGAGAGGAAGGGGGTAGAGGTGCTTTAATTGGCTGGACTCAGTCCCCTCTTGGTACTTCTCTCTAGAAGAGTCTTCAAAACCTGATTATAGAACCTTAGCAATGCTAATTTGGAGATATTCAAGTTAGGAACTAATGCCCTGATAACATGACTACCCTTTGGGATCTTTGTCCTTTGAGCTTTTTTTTTCTTCCTGGAATAAAAGAAGGTTTCTAGAATTCAAGGTCATGTTTTTCAACATGTTTTTCTCAATCCTTTGGCATTTATGTGTCTCTTAACTCTGCCTGGACCTTCCCAGCTGATGTTTCATTCTTGAAGGCTGGACGTTTTTGTTTTGATGTTAAATATGACTCACACTTCTGGATTTTAATATTTGTTACTGAAGAATTTTTTCCTAAGTATATCTTTGCTTATAGAGCATACCACCACATGTCACCTTTGATGCAGGCATGCCATGCCAGACTGTCCTATGCCAGTGTCTCCTGTGTCTCCCATGTATCTCTAAATTTTTTAATTCCTTCAATTCTACATTGTGATGTCAGTTTTTTAGGGACCTATAGAATTTCATGGAAGTCCTGCACTTAATGCCATGCCTGGCATGTAGTAGGCAATTAATAAATGCTTGTTGGCTTGATTCACCTCACTACCTATTTGGATTTAAATACCTATAGCCTCAGTGGGCTAAGATTGACTCCCCAGCTCTTTTGAGTATCATACATGTAGAACAAGTATGAAACTGATACATTGTCCTGGAAAGAGTTCTTCAATAGTTCTCATAATTAATGTGATGAACTGGGGCATCTACAGGTAAAGATTGGAACTTTAACTTTTTGGAGATATGTTGACCGTCTCTACCAAGACTTGTACTGTTGAGAATGAGTTTGAATGAGTTTTACCGATGGAACTCTTTATCTTGCTGACATTTTTGTGAACAATGAAAATCTTTTATTTTTTTTTAAGAATCTTGATTTTTAAAATCTTAGATTTTTTGCAGTGTTTTTCCCTGTGAAGAATTAAAGGTATAGTATGTGGTAGTTTCTTAATATCATAAAGTTTGAAAATACCTGAAAAATTGGAAGAGTATGGGAGAGGCAGTGTTAAAATGTTTTCAAGGTCCTGTTGGGAGGTGAGAGTTATATAAGTGAATAGTAAGTTTTTAGTCTCAGTGTGTAAATGCTAACTTAAAGTTGAGATTTGTGTGTGAGGTAATAGAAATAAAAAGATTTAGAGATTCAGTGTTTCTATACCCCTCTCAAAGTCTGCATGGAACTAAAATAGGTGAAGAGCCTGGTGTCCTTGGGGCTCCTCGGGTTGCCATGTGGAGCTCTGTGAGGATGGTTGTAGCCCCAGTTCACATTAGGAGGTGCCTCTTCTGGCACTGGGGGCTGGTTGCTTCCGGCAGGTGGTCTTGGCTCATTTGATTCCTGAAGTCGAGACTGTCAGATTTCAAGCATATGAGTGATATGGTTTTTTGGGGGGGAGGGGGGTTGGAAAATGTCTTAAGAATGAGTTGATTCAAACTGAAATTCCTCTTTTTAACTTAAAAAAAAAATCTCGTTCAGGGTCCTAGAGGTCTTTAGAAGAGCGATTTGATGCCCTTTTCTTTTTCCCTTACCCTCACAGGTCCTTACACTTTTGTGCAGCAGCATCTCATGATCGGCACAGATCCTCGGACAATCCTAAAGGATCTGCTGCCAGAAACAATCCCACCGCCTGAGCTAGATGACATGACGCTCTGGCAGATTGTTATCAACATCCTTTCAGAACCACCGAAAAGGAAAAAGAGAAAAGATATTAATACAATTGAGGATGCTGTGAAGTTATTGCAAGAGTGCAAAAAAATCATTGTTCTCACCGGAGCTGGGGTGCGTAGTGTGCTGTGGATGAACTTCTTCCTCTTCCTCATGCTTTTTCCAGTAAAGAATGTGGCTTTGGGGTTTTTACTTTTTTGTTACCCTGTTAGAGTAAGGAGTGGATGTGATTGACTTGGGGCGGACTGAGTACGGCAGCAGATGTATATACCCACTGTCAAGAAGAAGCCCTTACCTTCAGGGTAATTGCTCCATAAGACAAGTGGCAAGTGGAATCGGGGCCTACTCCTTAATCTATACAATTACATACCATTGTTCCCCCAAAGGGAAAAAAGGTTTAGATTGGGGTGCTGGACATAGAGCCTTCTGTTCTCTGGGAAAGGATGAATGCAAATCCACAGCTTCTCTCTCTGAGTGGTCAGCGCAGTCAGAGGCAGAGGAAGAAGACATGGTTGGTGATGGTTGGAAATATCTCCTAACTGGGAGATACTGAGGCAGGTTTTTGTTCTTGACTGGTTTAAATACCAGAGGGACTTTCTTTGATCTTCTTGGGGCTAGTATCCAAGGTGTGAGAGGGAATCTTCTAAGGCTGGTCAAGCCAGGTCACTACTACCCACTCTGGGTGATTCATGTTCATCAGTGATGCTACTAGAAGGAATTCTAGAAATCATAAAGATTAAGAAGTCTTGCCCTTCCAGAGTATTCAGAGATGGAAGAACTTAGCCTGATCAGATAGTTAAAATTGTGAGAATCTCATTTGGGTCAAGTTTAGAGGTCTAGGTGTTTTTCTAAGCACAGCAGATTGAGTCAGACAAGTATAGACTAGTCAGCTTAGCTTTGATTCCTGACAAGATTCTAAAACATCTATCATTAAAGAGATGCTTCATGACTATCTAGAAAAGGAAGCAGTGATGATGGCCTGCTTGGCTTCAGCATGAGCCGCATGGGCCTTCTTTTCCTTTCTTCTTCCCTCTCTTCTCCTTCCATCAGGACATTGTTGTCACTAGAGTTTATCAGAGCATCAGATAAGAGTTGTTCTTGCTGTTGTGGACCAGATGGAGAGATTCAGTAGTAGAGTTTGGTAGATTGAGATTGAGCTAAGTGGCTAAACCCTGAATAGTCAGCTTGTGAGGAGGTTTCTTGTAGAGAGAGTGCCTCAAGGGTCTTATACTTGGCAATCTGTCGCATAATATTTAGATCAACATTTGTGACAATCAAGTTTCTAAATGATCTTGACAAGCAGGAACCTGGGGCAGGACCTCGCATGTGGATTTATGTTCAGTCTTAAAGGTGGGTTCAAAAACTCAGCTGCAGATAGAGGATGAGAGCTCTGTGCTGGATAGTAGTTTATCTGAAAAAGCTGGGCTGGGGCTGCAGGTTGAAGAGTCATTAGTGTGACCTGTCAGTCCAGAGGGCCATCATCCCGCTGTGTGCTTGTCTTGGGGAAGACCTTAGCTAGAGGCCTATAAGCTAGAGAATATGCCAAGGACAGCCAAAATGAAAGTGTTTATCTTGAAAAAGAAAAGGTCCAAGGGCCAGGTGCTTATGAGGCTGTCCTGGGGAAGAGGGCTTAGACTTGTTCTGCCTGATCCTGGAGAGCAGAACTGGGGCAGATGGCCTGGAAGTGAAGAGTAACTCACCAGGCATTAAGAGCCACCCACATGTGATATGGTTTACCCTGGAGGGTATTGGGTGCTCCCTCTCTGATGAACACTTGTCACTGGGGGAGTGGGGATCCTCCTTCAGAGCATTCGGTGTTGGCCTATGGGGCCCAATGCCCCTTTCAACCCAAAGAATCCATGACTCGGTTCCTTTCTTTGGAACAGTGTATTTATCTTCATTATAAAAATGCTGCAAATTAACAGAGGAAAAAAACAAAATCACATTTGCCACTTTACCTGGTAGAAGCATCCAGGAGGTGATTGTGAAACTCCAAAAAGGAGGCCCAGCTTGAGAAAGTGGCTGAACTGATTTGAGACCAGGTAGAATCTACCCTGGCACCAGATGTCCACAAAAATAGCACCAGAAGTGCCTTTTTCCAAACAATGTGACAAATAGCCACACCTCCAGGTCCTTTTTTCCTTATCAATTTCTGAACTTTTATTATGAAATACAAGTCTGTATGTATTTCCGAAATAAAGGCCAAATAACTTCCACATTTGTGATGTTCACTATAATCCAAGTAAGTGATTTAACTCTTGGGAAGGGGATCCAGACTTTGTTTTGATATAATTTCCCTTGAGCTCCAAAGACCCTTGTCTCCTTTAACAGATTATTGTAGAAAAAGTTCCTTTCATTTTCTTGGCCCTATTGAATTTGAATTACTCATATTGTGATCAAAAGCTTTGAAATGACTTAGTTTTCTTGTCTCAAGCCACCTTTTCCATCTCTGCTGTAGGCATAAGGAATTAAGCTGGTATCCATTAGACATCTCTGTTTTTATTCCCTTTGAAATTATGGTTAGCCCAAAGTGCTGTTCCCAAAAAGGAAAATCAAACTATGATTCCTTTCCTTTGCTTGTTTATCTCTACTTGTGTGGTAAGAACTAACTAATTATAGAGCCAGAATATCTAATTATAGAAATTACACCGTGCATGTTGTGTTCCAGGTATCTGTTTCCTGTGGAATACCTGACTTCAGATCAAGAGATGGCATTTATGCCCGCCTGGCGGTAGATTTCCCTGACCTTCCTGATCCTCAAGCAATGTTTGATATTGAATACTTCAGAAAGGATCCAAGACCATTTTTCAAGTTTGCCAAGGTATAGTCTTTTCTGAGATTAAATCTTCTGCTAAGTGATTGCCATTTTATTGTTGAAATGGATTGTTTATTTTGCAATAAACACCACTATGGATTAAGATGTTGAAATAAAGTGCTCATTTAAGTGAGGTAAGGGAACCTAGGAGTGAATAATCTGAAGAAAATGCTTATTCTCAGAAGGGGGTTTGCCCCCCTTTCTCCATCATGATTTTCTAGCTGCTTATTTTTAGGGTGATAGGCTGAAGCATGTCAACAAAGAGATAATATGAAGGAAAATTCATTTTTTAAAACATTGCAGTTTCAAATACAGGTTTTAATTAGAAATCCTATTTTAAAAATTTACAATCTTGATTTACCTCAAATTTAGTGACTCAGCATGAAAGCGATTTTTAGTTTGGGAAGGTGTTTAAAACTTCCATGTGTTCAAGAAACCTAGTTTCATGTTAATTTTAAAAAAGTTTTATCTGGGGGCAGCTAAATGGCACAGTGACTAGAGCAACAGCCCTGGAGTCAGGAGGACCTGAGTTCAAGTTCAGCCTCAGACACCTAACACAAAAAATTAGCCATGTGACCTTGGGCAAGTCACTTAGCCACAAATGTCCTACTCTCCCCCTCCAAAAAAAAGTTTTATCTGTTACTGTTTTTACATTATTGTCCTTTTCCTTTATCTGCATCCATTGAACTCTTCCCTTGTAACAGAAAAACAGTTAAGCAAAGACAGCGCAGTAGCATTTATCTGCAGAATATGCAGGTTCGCCTGCCTTTCTGTATCCTTTGTGCTCCAGCCCTGAGGTTGACTGTTAGTTGTTCAGGGTCTTTTAGATGATCAGGCTTTTCACTGTCTTCATATACACTATTGGAATCATGTCTCTTGCTCTTTTCCTGTTTCTCTTTTCTTTGCTTGTGTCAGTCTGTATTCTCCCAAGCTTTAGAATTTCTGCCTCTAACAGTGAAATAGTTTTCCATTGTATTCATAAACCACAGTCTTTTCAGCTGTTGCACAGTCAGTGGACGCTCAAGGCTTTGTGTGTGTGTGTGAGGGGTGGGTGTCATAAGAGATGTGGGGGACTTGAGGGAAGAAAAGGTTTGGAATAGATTCTGTGAGGGATGAAATAGGGAACTGGTCAGGGAGCAGCAGAGGGACTACTCGCTGCTGTAAGGACCCAGGCGAAGTTAGAGGAGATACGGTTTTTTGAGGCATATGTCCTTATTTTCAAGTAAGAACATAAAATGTTCAAGGAGAGGTGATTCTTTAATGTATTCATAATGCTCTTTTCTGTATGAAGTGGTGGTTGCATCACTGCTTGTTCAGCTTCCTTGCCTGGTCAGTCATCTTTGGGACAGTGGGGCTGGGGGGTGGGGCAGAAAATGATTGAGGTAGCCCTTAGAATTAGGGGTGGGTGCAGTTTGTGGCCCTAGAACAAAGCAAGCAGATCTTCTTTCAGAAATTCAACTCTTCAGAATGTTTACTGGGCCAGACGCAAAACTCTTGAGGGAAGTTTATAACAAATTGATCCTAAATTAATTTCTTGTTAACTTAACTAGAAAGCAAAAATTAAAAGTGATGAATATTGAACTTTGTATGCATTTTTTCTCTCTACATTTCTACAAGCTAAGTCATTTTCTCCCTGCATTTCTATCAGACCTATAACCACAGAAATGTAACTGTTCAAAATGGAATCATCTGGACGTGCTTTTGCCCTTTTTTAAGTTAATGCCTCATGTGTACCTTTCACATAGTGATGCGTTATTTCAAATAGCTATCATGTGAGTATAGTTGCTTAGCTGTTCTCTTGTTCTTGGAGCATTTCAGTGATTTCCAAATTTTTCTTTTTATAATAGTTGTTACAAGCATCTTTATACACATTATTTTTTACTTAGGTTATTTCTGTGGGAATGACCAGGATCAAGGTTGTAGGCAATTTATGGTTCTTTTTACATATAACCAAACTATAGCATGGTTTCAAAAATAAATTAATGATGCATTTAGGTTGATTTCTTTGTCACATTGCACTTTTATAAGGAGGCAGTTCTCACAATGATGACGATGGTGACTGACATTTCTGTAGCCCTTATCTACAAATTTGCCAGTTTTTTTATAAGTATGATCTTATTTGAGATAGGTACGACATATATTACCATCTTCATTTTACAGATAAGTAAACTGAGGCTAAGAGAGATTAAATGATTTTCCTGTGATTACGCAACTAATTGTCAGAGAGAGAATTTGAACTCAGGTCTTCTTTACCCCAAGGTCAGCCTTTTATGCATTCTGACTCACTGTCTTACTTTAATTTGGGTGGTATTAATAATGCCCTTATTTGGCAGAAATTTCCATGAGTTTTGTTTAAAGGCACAGAGTAACTAGGGCTTTTCTTGTGCATCTGATATGAAAGATTTAGCTCAGTACTATATTTACATGATGCTGATAGAGACTTTTGCTACTAATTCAAAGAAAAAAAAGTAACATGAAGTGCCACGAAGTTCACTTCTTATGATCAGCAAAACTCATTTCCCCAAACATCCCAGTCTGATTTACCTGCTGCTATTAGCGCCTAAAGCTAAGTATCTGAAATCCATTGCGGTCATCTTTTTTGTTGATAGCTTACAGGTACTTTCTTTTCTAAAAGCTTGCTGCCTGAATGTTGGAAAATCTTGGGTGTCTGAGAATAGAAATAGCGATGGCTGAACACGGGCAGTCTAGTGTTTAGCATAACCCACTGCAGTCAGCAAAGATGATTGTACATAAAATAAATTAATGACAAACCGAATAACCTTCAGCAAAACAAATAAACCTACAAAATAAAGAGCGAAATATTGCATAAAATCCTCAGCATTTAACAGGATGGAAGCAGATGAATTAAACAAAAAATTATCTTGTTCTGTGTCCTAGGTTTGTCTCAAGTTCCTGCTCCCTTTAACTTTGTCTTCTCTCCTTTTTAACCAGATGGTTTTCTGATAAAGGCAGCTCTTCAGAGAGAATAAAAAAATAAAATATATTTGTTAAAGTTAAAAAAAACTGTACACTTTATATTATCTTGTATTATGTGAGATCGTACATGTCATAAGGCAGGAAAGCAATGAATACAGGTTTGTGTAGGGAAGAGGAGAGGAGAGGAATCTCCTAACAACAGTTTTGCCTGTTTGTGCTTTGAAGTAGACGTTGATAGCATCAAGAGAGACTGCAGGAACACTGTCTAGTTCTGGGAGGTAACCCTTAAGTTAAATGCTTAATCAGTGGTATATGGTAGAGACAGAAGCAATGGATCTTTAACTGTTGAGCAAATAATATTTACTTTGGCCAAACATTTCAAGAATTAATACATAGCGGAATTAACATCAGCATATAAAAATTTGAGAGGAAAAGTTTTTGCTGGATTCATGAAGCTGTCTTACCAGGAAAATTATGAACAGAAATTGGCCATAGGCCAATATTAACCTTGAGCAGAGAACGTCAGTAAAATGAAATTTGGCCATTGCTTATTAAGTAGGGCAGAAAAAATTAATGTATGTCCAAGCTGTGAAAAGCTAAATATTGTCAAAATTTGGGAAATATCTCTTGCTTTTTTGGGAAGAGTAGATGACTGCCAGACTTCTTGACTATGGCCCTGATACACTAAGGGAACAGCAGAATCCTTGAGTGCAGCACCCATTCTTGCTGTGCTGTGGCATAGCCAAATCATTGAAGAATAGATTTAGACCAGTGCGCGTCCTCAGTAACATACTGTACGTTGCTTTGCCCTTCAACACAAAACAAACCATAGTTGAGTCTAATTTGAAAGCTGTATAGCTGTGTTCTATCAGTTATCCTGAATGTTGTCCCTGAAAGGGAACACTAAGTTCAAACCGAATGATTCAGACTCTTTGGGCACCTTTTTCTGCAGCCCCAAACACAAGAATGTGAATAGAATGTGAATGTCCCCTAAGCTGTTTTTGTCTTCATTCTTAGAATGTAACTTCCAAGAAAAGAATGAAAATCTATGTCATCATCTTTCATGAGGAATATTGGTCCCATACAACTTTGTATCTAGACCGCTGTGAAGCCTGGAATATGGAGAAGGCAGAGGTGGTTAACTGTACAGCCCATGTTTACTGTTTTTAAAGAGAAAACCATAGCAGAAAGGGGCTGGAGAAGCGAGCAGTCTCCTAGGGTCCCTGCCTACCCCGAGGGGCTTGCTGCAGCTTCTTCTGTTTGAGCCTGAGCCTCCCAGTCTTTTCTTCCCTTCTACCTCTTATCTCTACCCTCACGACAGTTTGGAAATAGCCCTAACCCTGACTGCCATTTTTAAGCTGCCATCTGAAGGAGCCACGGCAGGCATGAACACATGAGTGGGCTAATAGAACCATCCTTCCTGTGCTGGGGCTAAACGTGAGTGAAGAAGCAGGGTGTGCTGGGAACGGGTGAAGTCAGTCACCTCCAGACAGCAAAGGCCTTTTCTTTTTCTTTTCCTTTTTTTTTTAAAGTCCACATACATTTCCCCATATGATAGAAGTGTTTTGGTTTGGTTTTGCTTGAGTACAGCTTCCTTGTTTAGTACTTTTGTCTTCTTCCTTCTCTGCAGACTGGCTGTTCTTTAGATGGCAAATGGATATCAATGAAATGAGCCCAATTTAAGACCAAAATTTGGTATCAAAGAGAACTATGTTTTTTATAAATACAGGTCAGATGAAGGAAACTTGGTTCCTTCCATTCCAAGATGGGGAGATCTGAAAATTCTTGTAGACAGATGGGAAATTGGCAAGAATGAGGAACGGATTGAGGGTGAAGGTGAATGTGAAAGAGATTCTGACTCCAGGACGAAAACAGCGATTTATGGCCAAGGGCAGGGATTCGCTTTAGTCAAATAGCTAGGGGACATGGTGGACTGTGTTAGGCCTGGAATCAGGAGCTCAGATTTGACACCTTGCACTTGATGGCTGTATGACCCTGGGCAAGTCATTTAACTCTGTTTGCTTCAGTTTTCCCATCTGAAAAATAGGGAGAATAACAGCACCTAGCTCAGGATTTCTGTAAAGTGCTTAGACTAGTGCCTGGCATGTAGTAGGTGCTGTGTGAATGCTTACTCCTTTTTCCTAATGAAGAGTATTAGGATAGTCATGTGCCTACACTCTAAACTGGGTATCCTGCCTTACAGGAGAGGAGGGGGTAAGGGGATGAGAGGGGGGAGGGCAGGGTAGAGGGTTGCTGGAAGCACACATTTCTGTAAAGGAACAGGGACAAAGTAGAGAATAGAACGGGGGGGGGGGGGGGGGGG
>CM053598.1:23335265-23373784 GCA_028646575.1 Pseudocheirus occidentalis
GGGGGGGTGTAGGAGAGAGCAGATTGGGGGAGGGGCTTTAGAGTGGGATCGCTATTTGGGTTGGCGGGTAGGGGAAAGACGGGGAGAAAATTTGTAACTTAAAATCTCATGGAAATGAATGATGTAAACTAAAAATAAACAAAAGTTAATTTTTTAAAAATAATAATAAACATATAGAACTCTTAAAAAAAAGGATAGTTATGTGCCATATGAAAAGAGAGTGGTGGTGATGCTGCAAAACCAGGAATTGGTAGCAGATGGCACTCATTGAATGTCCATGAATGAGAAGTTGAAGTCACCCACTATGGGCATGTAAGGCACAACTGGAATTTGGGGTAAGAGAAGAAAAGCTTTGAAATAGGAAGATTGAGAGAGGGCATTATCAGACAGCAAAGGCCTAAGAGTTTTGAACCACAAATTTGTAGTTGGTGAAAACAGCTTTATTTTGTAACCTATTCCAGTAATGTTCAGCAAGCCCTGGACCAAGACCATAGGAATCCAGGGTGGGAGGGAAAGGATGCAGATTTATAGTTTAGGTGTCATGGAAGCCCAGAGAGATAATGGATTGTCTTTTCAGTGCTGGTAAAACAATTGAATGACAGAACCATGTTATTTCACAAACGAGAATGAAGAAGCCTTTATTATGGGCCAGTACCATGCTAGGTATTGAGGGTACAAATAGAAAAAAAAAAAAGCCCTTGTCCTCAAATTGTTGTTCTTCCATTAGAGGAAGACAACACACAAGGGACAGGTAGTCAGGGAGGGGTTTTTAGGAAGTTGTGAGAATGGTGAACATGGTGGCACGATTGAGTGACCTGGTGTTTATAGCAAAAGTAATGTTGGTGCTGGGACTGCACCAGAGGAAGGGGTAGTTAGCGGGGAGAGGAATGTGGTGCCCTGCGGCACGGCAGGAAGGTGGCTGGAGTGCGTTGAAGTAGCTCTGGATATGTCTGGGTGAGCCTTGATTTCACCAGTCAGGAGGGAGGAAGGAGAGGTGCCCTGGAAGAGTGGAGATGAGTGAACCCAGGAGATGGAGTGGCAAATAAAGGAACAGGCATTTACATGTGTATCACATTGTCCTAAGCTCCAGAGATGACAGAAATGCAAGATGAGGGAGGTTTTATTCTAATAGGAGAGACAATAGCTGCAAGTCAGAAGGAAAGGTCCTGTGGTCTTTTTTTTTAATTTAGTTTTTTATTTTCTTGTTTACATTTTTCATTTTCATTACATTTTTGAATTACACATTTTCTCCCCATCTTGCCCCTGCCCCAACCCTAAAACAGCAATCATGGTCCTGTGGTCTTTAGGGCACAGAAGCAAAGCAGGTGATAATGCACCGTCTTTGTCATTGTCATCGTGTTGATATCTGATGCTGACACGTTTGACAATGCCAAGGATGGCATTTGATGGTGAGAATCTTCTTTTCCAGGTCTTCAGGAGCTATGGCAACCAAGAAGGTAGGACTGAAACACCTTGTGTAAGCAATTGCTAGACCACGTTTCCATGGGCTTTGCTGTGAGAGTCTTGGTTAGAAGCAGGACTAGAGATAAGGGGTGGGGAAGCTGCTACTAGCAAGGGCTCTTGGGTTTACCTGGCCGTCAGGGGCAGTGAGTCGGAAGAGATGGGTCAAGTTAAATATGAAGGGCAGGCTCAATGTGAATCAGTTATTTGGTGTAATTATAGGATGTAGACTGCAAAGTTTTGGATCTTTGAGGTCATGGGTGGTATATTAGAGCAGCAGGATTGGAGTCAAGAAGAACTAGGTTCGAATCACAGGCCTGTTACTTACCATCTGTATGATTTTGAGTAAATTGCCAGAGTTCTCTAGGCCTCAGATTCCCCAGCTCTATAGTGAGGAGGTTGAACTAGGTGGTCTCTATGGCCTCTTCTGACTCTAAAGCCATGATCGTCTGATAGATAATGCGGACGTCTGAGGTGTGATGGCCATTGTGTGACTGAATTGGGAGAGGTGGAAGTTGAGAAGGTTGAAGAGTTGTATGGTCTGCTAGGATAGTGAAATTCCTGAGGTTGATGAGATGGAAGACCAGGAACTCTGTTTACTTTGGGAAAATTTAGGTTAATGGTTTAGAAGCTGGTTGGGTGACAGTGAGGTCAGAAGCAGTGCCCATGCACGGACTTGAGAACATAGTGGAGATGGGAAAAGTAAGACGATAACTGTGGAAGTGAGAACAGGAGCTGGCGAATTAGAGGACTTGTCTCCATCGAAGAAGGATTTTTATGGATGTAGTTAGATATTCAGAGAGGAAATAGGCTTCTGTCGCTGTGCTTGGCACACAGATGACTTGATGCAAAGCTTCAAAGTAATAGGATGTGATCCATAGAAGCTAAAGAAATAATTAAATAATAAACCCCGTAAGGGCAGCCAGGTGATATAGTGAATAGAGTACTGGGCCTGGAGTCAGGAAGACTCATCTTCCTAAGTTCAAATCTGGCCTCAGACACTTAACTGGCTGTGTGACCCTGAGCAAGTCATTTAACCCTGTTTGCCTCAGTTTCCTCATCTGGAAAATGAGCTGGAGAAGGAAATGGCAAAGAAGTCCATTAACTTTGCCAAGAAAACCCCAAATGGAGTCACAAAGAATCAGGCACAACTGAAAAAAAATGCTTGAAAACCATTTAAAGAAAAATTTAATGAGGAAAATTAATTTTGGCAACCATGTTTTCTAAAAAGAAATCTGATTTATAAACTGTTGGTCCCAAGTTGGAAGGGAACAAGGCTGCTATTTTTATCTTTGATCTCACTGCAAATTAGATGTAGTGGATAGAGGCGGGCGAGGGAGTCTAGAATACTCAGGCTGATGTCCAGCCTGGAGAAGCCCTTTAACCTCTAAAGAACCCCAGGCAACTCTAAGACTAATTGACTTATGAGCTGCCAGGCTGTGTTTATGGAGGGAGTTTGCACTGGGGTTCTCTGCACAGATGAAATTACAGGTCCAAACAGTTGTACAAACACTTTGCAAGAGGTGTGTCTAAGTTCTTTGGTTTTAGAAGAGAAATATTTGCAAATAAAAAATGCACAGTACAACAGCGCAGCATTCATAGCAGGTGGATACTCTGAGTGTGTCCATGCCAGGAAAGGAAACTTCTGATAAAGAAGTTAAACCTCAGCTTTAGACTTCTCACAGGCTACAAGTTATTATAAAATGGCAAAGGAAAACCCACTTTTGAAATGTTTTTCTACCTTGCCAGTGTCTTCTTTGGATAGTACAATGATACTTTGCCACTGCGCCTTTTAAAACTGAAACTCTTGTTTTAATCTACTTGCTCCCTTTTTCCTAAGAAAAAGTTAGACTCAGGTGGCTAAAAGAATCTTAAATGGCATAAATTAGTTCTTATTTCAGGTGCCTAGTCACCGACCTGAAATTTTAAATATTTTCTCTGGGAATTTTGTGGACGGACTCAGCCCCTAGTAGAAAACACCTTTTAGTTCCTGTGTTAAATTTTTTCAAAAACTAAAAGCAAATAAAATTAAAAAAAATTAAAAACACTACATCTGGGGGAATTAATTGTCCTGGTTGCATGGTTTAGTATGATCAAGAAGATTTCATCTGTTCAATTTAAGCATTTAACATCTGTCAAAATGAATTTAAGGTCTCTGATAAGAAGATGAGCGGTCTAGGATATGCAGAAATAATTGTCAGAATAAGAATCACCAATCATTTTACTTCCAAGTCACTAATAATAAGGTTAATGCCCAACAGAACTGGCTCTAGACCACCTTCTTGGCAGATGACAAAAGATGGGAGGGGGAAGTGTAGAAAGATGGATACGTCAGACTGTTGGAGCTATGGTGCGGTGCAGCCATTCTGGGAAATCGTTTGGAGTCTTTCTAAGAAAGTGGCTAAAATGCTTAATACTTTTTTGGCCTAGAAAAGTCTCCTTCTAGTCATGTGCCCTCCCCGACCCCCCCCCAAAAGTGCCCCCTTTCCACAAGAATAATATTAATAGCAAAGAACTGGAAACAAAGTAGATATCCATCAGTTGGGGAGTGACTGACCATTGGGGCACATGGATTTATTGGCTAATGTTACGCTGGAAAAAAACAGTTGACTGTATGAGCCTCAAGAAGAGAGTTACATGAACTGATTGAAAATGAAGGAAGCAGAGCCAGGAAAATAGTAGAGTATTCTAAAAGTTTTTAGTGAAAATTTTAAAATAAAAAACAGTGTAAATGAAAGAACAATCCTGAAACAGCGGAAACTTAATGCTATGAAATTATAATAATTAAGCTTCTTGATCCCAAATAAAAGATGGGAAGGCATTTTTCTCTCCTTTGAATTGATTGGAGATGGCGGAACGAATTCTGGGGATGGAACATTACAGATAATTTCAGACTTTTATGATATGTTGATTAATTTTATTGAACTGTGAGGTTTTTTTTTCTCTTATAAGAGATATAAGATTCTGGGAGGGAGGGGGGAGGGATACTTTGGGAAATGTAGGTGATATAAGAACAAAAGATAACAATAAAATTTATTTTTTAAAAATATAAACTAAATATTCTTTTACATTCTATAGGAAATTTATCCTGGACAGTTCCAGCCATCTCTCTGCCATAAATTTATAGCCTTGTCAGATAAGGAAGGAAAACTACTTCGAAACTACACTCAGAACATAGATACACTGGAACAAGTTGCGGGGATTCAGAGGATTATTCAGTGTCATGGTTAGTAAACTCTTTAGAATTGCTTTTGGGGAATGATTTTCACTTGCAAGAAAAAAATTAGGACTGTAAGATTAAGTTATCAATAAAGCAGTTGAGATGTGATGATTGGAATGAAGTGGTAACACCAAATCAGTTGAGAGGCAGTTATTAAATTCCTCCTCTGTGTCGGGCACAGCAGAGACACATGTAAGAATGAACTGAAGAACTGACGGAGCTGTCTTTTTCTTTTCTTACCGGGAATGTGGGGGGAAGGGGCAGGGGATAACAAGGGCACTTCTGTATAAGTACAGGAAAAGCATAAAGAAAACAAAAGGAAATAGAAAGCAAGTCTAAAGGGAGGGAAGCTCTCCAAGCCAGGCGTGGGGGATGGCCATACAAAGGTACAGAGACAGGAGATGGAAGGATGACGGGATGATAGTGTGGCTGGGGCCCACACCAGCACCAGGACGGGCTTTGGAACCTCAACAGAGGAGGTTACATTTGACCCAGGCAGCAATAAGGGTCCACTGGAGTTGATTGAGTGGAGAGTGACATGGTCAAGCCTCTTTTAAGAAAAATAATTTTGGGTCAAGATGGCAGTGAGAAGGCAGGGAATCACCTGAGCTCTTCCCTACACCCGTTCAAAGGGCCTTAAATATTGCCCTAAACAAATCTCAGAGAGAGGCAGAACCCACAAAAGGATGGGGTGAAACAATTTTCCAGCCTAAGACAATTAAAGTTTGCCAGGAAAGGTCAGTCACAGCAGGGTGAGAATGTAGTGCAGTTCAGTGCAGGCCGCACTAGCACAGACCAGGCCCCAGCAAGCCTGGAGCAAGCCTTGAGAGGGAGTGAATCAGCAGAGCTTTCAGCCCACAGCTTAGAAGGAAATTCCAGAGGTCTTTTGGCCGGCACTTGGGGGCAGGACTCTGTTGCTTTGCCTGTAATCAAATCCAGGTTGTAGTCTTAGAGTGAGGAGAAGCACTAGCACATCAGAGCTTGTGGCCGCAGTGGAGCAGGGAGCCTTACCATAGTTCCAGGATAGACGGTGCTTTGGGTAGCTCACAGGCCAGGAGAGTGATAAACATACCTCTCCTTAGATCATACCATTTTGGAAAAACTGAAAACTTACAGGTTCTTAGAAGTATCTTTGAAAACAGCTGCACAGAACCCTTGATGCTTGGGATGGTGTGTTCTCCACCTTGGAAACAGAGCCCCACTTTAGCAGAGAGAGTTAAAATCAAGAAAGAGGCTGGGAAAATGAGGAAACAACAGGAAAAATTCTGACCACAGAAAGTTACTCTGCTGACAGTGAAGACCAAAATACTCAGAAAACAGCAAAGCCAAATTTACTGCATCAAAACCTCCAAGAAAAATATGAATTGTACAGTTTAGTTCTTGGAAGAGTTCAAAATGTATTTTAAAAATTAAGTAAGAGAGGTAGAGGTGGGACAGGTAGATGGCGCAGTGAGTAGAGCACCGGCCCAGGAGTCAGGAGGACCTGAGTTCAAATCCAGCCTCAGACACTTACCACTTACTGGCTGTGTGACCTTGGGCAAGTCATTTAACCCCAATTGCTCGGTTTTTCCCCCTTTCTCCATCCCCCCAAAAAGAGGTGGAGGGAAAATTGGGTAGAAAAATGAGAGTAATGTAAGACAGTCATGAAAAACAAAGTCATAGGCTTGGTAAAGGAGGCACCAAAAAAAAAATGCTAAAGAAAATAATATCTTAAAAAACAAAATAGGGCAAACAGTAAAAGAGGCATAACAATCCCCTGAAGAGTAGAACTCTTTAAAAAGTAGAATTGTCTAAATGCAAAAAGATATACAAAAATTCACTAAAGAAAAAAAAAATTTTTTTAATGGCCAAATGGAAAAGGAGGCACAAAACCTCAGTGAAGAAAACAATTCCTTAAAAATTAGAATTCAATAAGTAGAAGCTAATGACTATGAAACATTAAGAAACAACAAAACAAAAGCATGAAAAATCGCAGCCAGTGTGAAATATCTCTTTGGAAAAACAGCTGACCTGGAAAATAGATCCAGGAGAGGTAACTTAAAAATTATCGGACTACTCAAAAGCTATGATTAAAAAAAAAAAAAGAGCCTAGATATTATCTTTCAAGAAGTTATCAAGGAAAACTGCTCTTGAAGTCCTGGAACCAGAAAATATAATAGTCATTGAAAGAATCCACTCATCACCTCCTGAAAGAGATTCCCACAATGAAAACTCCCAGGAATATTATAGCCAAAGCTGGGGTTCCCAGGTCAAGGAGAAAATGTTGCAAGTAGCCAAAAGGAAACAATTCAAGTTTCATGAAGCCACAGTCAGGATGATGCAAGATTTAGCAGCGTTTCTACATGAAAGGATTAGAAGACTTGGAATATGGTATTCCAGAGGGCAGAGGAGCTAGAATTACTCAAGAATCACCCTGGGGAGGCTAGGTAGTGCAGTGAATACCATCTACCCTGGAGTCAGGAGGACCTGAGTTCAAATCCAGCCTCAGACACTTAACACTTAAGCCTTGTGACCTTGGGCAAGTCACTTAACCCCAATTGCCCTGTCTTTCTCTTCCAAAAAAAAAAAAAAAGCCAAAAAGAATCATCTACGCAGCAAAAAAAAAATCCTCTGGGGGAAAATAGACATTCAGTGAAAGAGTGGACTTCCAAGCATTCCTGATGAAAAAAACAGCTGAACAGAAAATGTGACTGCCATGTACAAGGCTCAAAAGAAGCATAAAGTGATAAACAGGAAAGGGAAATCATAAGGGACTTAAGGTTAAACTGTTTACATTCCTGCTTGGGAAAATGGTACTTTATAACTCATAAGAACTTTTCTCATTCTTAGGGGAGTTACAAGGAGTATATATAGACAGGAGGGCACAGGGATGAGTTGAATATGATGGAATGATATCTTTAAAAATAAAATTAAGGGATGAGAAAGGAATGCCCTGGGGGAAAGTGAAAGGGAGAGTAACAATGGGGTGAATAAATAAAATGGGGTGAATTATGTCATAAAAGACAAGAAAGAGCAATTACATTGGAAGTGAAGATGGAGGTGGTGGGTAACTCTCGAACCTTACTGTCATTGGAATTACCTCAAAGAGGGGTTAATACTCAGAAATCTATTTTACCCTACAGGAAAGTTGGAGAAGTGCTCATAAGAAGGGAGGGTGAATTGAGGGAGGCAATAGTCAGAAGCAAAATACTTTTGAGAGGAGGGAAGGGTAAAAAGAGAGGGAATAGAATGAAGTGGGGGCGGGGGGTGGAATAGGATGGAGGGAAAAAGCAGTCATAACTGAAAAAATTTTGCAAGCAAGTTTCTCTGATACAGGCCTCATCTCTCAGATATATAGAGAAATCAGTCAAATTTGTAAAAATAGGAGCCTTTCCCCAATTGACAAATGGATCAAAAAATGTCAGTTTTCAGATGAAGTAATCAAAGCTCTCTATAATCATTTGAAAAAATACTCTAAATTGCTGTTGATTGGAGAGATGCAAATTCTAACAATACTAAAGTACTACCTCACACCTATTAGATTGGCTAATAGGACAGAAAAGGAGAATGATAAATGGTGGAGGGGATGTGGGAAAATTGAGGCACTAATGCATTGTTGGAGGAGTTGTGAACTGATTTACCATCTAGAACAATTTGGAACAATGCCCAGATATTTATAGCAACTCTTTTCTGTTGGTAAAGAATGGGAAATTGTGGGGATACCCATCAGTTGGAGAATGGCAGAACAGTTTGTGGGATATGATTGTGATGAGTAATACTATTGTGATATAAGAAATAATGAACTAGAATCAGGGATGGAGAACCTTTGGCCTTGAGGCCACACAGGGCCCTCTATGTCTTCAAGTGTGGCCCTTTGACTGAATCCAAACTTTACAGAATAAATCCCCTTCATAAAAGGGCCCTGTATGAGTTAGCAGCCCACTATTTAAAGAAGCACTGAAGGGTCACAAGTGAAAAAAGTTTAAGAAACCTTTCTTTGTGTACAAAGCAAGGTATTGCTGAGCCCTGCTTAACTCTGGGCACCCTGTGTGCTGTTGTCTTAATGTTGAAAAAGGCTTTTTTATGTTGGGGGGGTTAAGGTAATTTCAGATATTTTAGTTGTTATTTGATTATTCTAGAATAGCAGGAGAGAATTTGTGCTCTTACACATACAGGAAACTCAAGCGTTCCTTTGGTAACACACTTGGCTCTTTTCAGGTTCCTTTGCAACAGCTTCTTGCTTGATTTGTAAATACAAAGTGGATTCTGAAGCCGTACGAGATGATATTTTTAATCAGGTAAAGTAGCTTGTGGGCTGAGGGCTGATTTCTGTTCTCTAAGCCTGGTAGAAGAATCCTGGGGACTAGTGTTAGAGCCTCCGAGTTAGCCTTGGTGACACAAGCACCAGTAGGGGGCAGCAGCCCTCAGATGGGACTTACAGATGTGTACTGTGCTTGTCTCAGTTTTTAAGTAATGGTATTGGCTCTGCACCAAAAAATTGAAGGAGAAAAAAAAAGAATTTAAAGTGGTATTTGTATTAACAAACCTAAATGATGGTGTAGCCACAAAATTTTTTAAAGATTACTACACACTTAGTAGCTGTATGACCTTGGACAGCTGACTTAATCCCAATTGCCCTGCCTTCCCCCTTCCAAAAAAAGAAAAAGAAAAGAGATTTTGAATGAAGATGGCATATCCCAAGAGACGCGTTCTGAAAAATGTCATCAGTACGTCATAACCAAACACCACCATCGCATCACTGTCCCGTTATAATAGCACACGTCATTTCCAAAAGAATGAACGGTTCCTTGTTCAGTCTAATTCATTGTTTTCATAGTATCAGATAACAATATACTTTAAATGCCCGTTGAGATCAGGTTTAATTCAGTAATTGATTTTAGAAAAATTGCTCTTGAGCTTAATGTTGGAAATGTCCACTAATAAAGACTTTGGGGATTGTGTGTGTGTGTCTCTGTCTGTCTGCGCGTGCACATGTGCACCCATATGTCTGCTTGTAGGTGGTTCCTCGGTGTCCCAGGTGCCCAGCTGATGAGCCGCTTGCCATCATGAAGCCAGAGATTGTATTCTTCGGGGAAAATTTACCAGAGCAATTTCATAGAGCCATGAAATATGACAAAGATGAAGTTGATCTCCTCATTGTTATTGGGTCTTCCCTGAAAGTAAGACCAGTAGCGCTGATTCCGAGTAAGTTGGCAATGGGTTTCTGGGAGAGTACTAGGATATGCTTGGGATAATACAGCTACTACAGAACTGGGTTGTTGTTAGAAAATGATTCATTGTGTGAAGTGGTGCCTCCTGAACTCATAGCCAAGGACACTGTTAATGCCAGTAGCAGTGGGGTTCTGGTACAGCCATGCCGTGGTGCGGTTCCTGAGGGAGTAAGAGTCGGCCGGTCTCCTGCTTCTGCCTGAAGGGGATTAGGTCGTAACATATTAAGAATGTTGTGGTTTCGTGACCCTTGTACTTGGAGGGCTCAGGCTAACTGAATACAAGTCCAGCCTCGGATACCGCTTTGTGATCCTCACTTGACACACTTGACTTCTGCGTGATTTTTACCATTTGTACCATGGGGGTGATAAAAGCGCTTCATGCCCACCCAGAATTACTGTAAGGAGCAAGTCAGATAATATGTGTGAAGTGCTTCTGCAAACTTGAGATTGCCATGTAAGCGCCAGCCGTTGCAGGGTTGTTTTTATGTTGAAAAATGCTTTTTATGTTTAGGGGGTGGTTGTGTTTTAAGGTCATTTTAGTTTTTTAACTATCCTAGAAGAGCATGAGAGAATGTGTCTCGTGTTTTGTAAGCTCCCAATGTGGCATCCAGTCCTTAACAAAGTGGGGCCTGGCCTTGACACCTCCTCCTCCCCTCCTCTTTCCCCCTGACTGTTCCAAGCAGCGGGTCCTATCCCTCCTTCCCCGTAATAGCCAATCGTGGGGTTCTTCCTCAACACAACTGCACCTGCTTTTCATTCCTAGCCTCATCCCTGCTTCTGCTCCCTTTCATTTTGGAAGTTGCCAACCTCCCTCAGGCCGTTAGACCCTAACTGCCCCTGGGATTGCCATCCTTCCTCCCCTCCTCTTCATCTTGTGGCTGCATCTGTCCCCTTCTTGTTTTGGGTGGTACAGTTACACAGGCTGATGAAACACTGGTGGGTTATACTCTTGTCTTTATCACAGATCTCATGATCATTCTCTCCATAAATACCCCGTTACTTTTACGGCCCCATGGCTCACAATCTTGTTATTCTCCTTAGCTCCTTCCTTCGTCTGTCTGCACACAGCAGTTACCCAGGCTTATTTCTCCCCAGATGACATCTCTCAGATGTGTCCACCTCTCTCTGCCCTCGGATACAGCGTTAGCCCAGACCTTGGTCGCCTCTCTCACCTCAGCTCTGGCAGTAGCCTCCTGTTCCGTCTCCCAGCCTCATGTGTTAGCTCCTCTGGACAGCTGCCAAAGGGATTTCCCACAGCTGCAGGCCTGCCCAAGTTGTTCTTGACTCCCTAAACTTTGCTAGTTCCTCATGGACTCTAGGATCAGCTACTATTAGTATTGGTCTTATCCTTTAAAAATGCATTTTCTTATAAAAGTTTTATAATAAGCTAATTACTAGTACAGTACTATATAACTTATAAGTGAATATACCCATGGGGGTCATTCTTGTGTTTTCATGATCACTTCCCTTTTCTAAACGTTCACTAGTGAATAGTATGTTCTGGAGTTTTGCCAGGAATCAGAGTCAGACTCACTGATGTGGAGTTTGCAAGCTTCCCTTTTTGGCAATTCAGGACAGTATTTGCCTTTCACTTGTCTTACGACTCCTCTCCCTTTCTCTGTGGCCTTTCGGAGGTGACTGACTCCTCGCTCCCATCAGCCACTTCTTTCAGTTTTGTGGGATGCTGTTTATCTGGGCCTCATGACCTGAACTCCAGGGAAGCAAGTTGAAAAGTAGGGAGATAATAAGCATCTGCCTTTTTCCTGTACTTTCTGGTTGGAACTTCACTTTTTGAAGGATGAAATAGTAATAAATGTAAGCTTAGAGATTGTTAGGTGTGCTCATGTTGGTGGACAGAGCTTTCTCAGCAGATGTCTAAGTCACTGAAATTCCCCCGTCACTGTGACTTCTGCATCCTGTGTTTGCATGAGCAGTTTCCATAGCTCACTGATGTCTCCTCTCTGTCCGGGTGGCCTGTAGTAGAATCTGACACTGTCGGTTGCTTGTTTGCCTCCAGCACGTTTTATCCACAGGCCGTCCACTTTTCACTCTCCTGATTCCTGGGTCTCCACTCCTCTTAGTACATTCTCTTAGTCTGCTGTATTGATGCTCCTCTAACACTGTCCGAGACCCCAACCCTGTCATCATTCTGTCCCTGCAGAAGAATAGAACGTCTTCAAGAACCAGAGGTCAGTCGTGGGTCTCGCCCACAGTGTCACTTACCTCTGTGGGAGGATCTGGTTCAGGTTCCTCTCTTGGGTTTTGTCCACTGTTCGTGTTTTGTTGTTTATACTGTTATTTTCTTTTGTTTTAGTTGTTCTCTGTATTTAAGCTCCATGTCAGCATCACCCCTTCCCCTTTCTCCCCCACCTCCTTTCTCATGGATCCTTTTCTTTTCTGTCCAGAGCCTTTTTGATTTGACTTTCACATCTGGAGGCCATTAGTGTTCACTAGCCCTGTGTACATGTTCTCTGTCTCTGAGCAAGAGAGCCCCTTCCAGCCGCATTTCAGGCTGTGGGTCTCAGATATCGTCCATCCTCTTACACTCCTCTGCTCTTCTGAAGCTGCCGTGTCATTTGGCAGTCGCGGTCTAACATTGCCCACCCTCTGGTCTCCCTCGGTCTTCATTTTCTTGGGTTCTTTTAGCAGTATCATTAGTGTACATGTAAATCACCAGAACTGTGGGCTTCCCATCAGGTTTGATAAGTCTTTGGAGGTTTTAAAAAAATTAATTTTAACCTTTCTCTTTTTCTATCTTTTTGATGTCTCCCTCTCCCCCTTTTAAAACATTGGTCAGTTCTCAGTGACTGTCATCTTCCTTGTACTTAAGAAATACAGTTAGGGGCGGCTAGGTGGCTCAGTGAATAGAGCACCAGCCCTGGAGTCAGGAGGACCTGGGTTCAAATGCAGCCTCAGACACTTGACACTTACTAGGCTGTGTGACCTTGGGCAAGTCACTTAACTCCAATTGCCCTCCCCTCTCCAAAAAGCAAACCAAAAAAAGGTGGGTGTATAGGAATACAGTTAAACAACACAAATGGTCACATTGGCTATGTCTGAAAACATCGATCTGATGGTGCACCTCTAGCCCTGCACCTCCATGCCTTAACTCTGGTTACCGTGTTACCAGCATTCTCAAGGCTTTTACAGCTGTCTTCCTTTGTGTTTTGTAGTCATTGCATAAATTGTTCAGAATGTTCTGCTCTGTAGCCGTTGATAAAAATCTTCCTTCATTTCTCTGATTTCTTCATTTCTTATAGTACACTCATATTCCATTACATCCAACACCAGTTTGGCTAACTACTCCCTAGTCCGATGAATCCCCACTTTCATGTTGGCAGGGTGTCATCATACAGCCTGGACACACACCCTGGGGAAATGGTGGACCTTTGTATCAGAATCGTGGATGGATCTGAGGTCAGGTCCCCACTCTGCCACTTCTCCAGTCACCACATGGACAAGACATGGTGATCACTCCCCTTTATACAGTGCTCCGAAGGCTACAAAGTACTTTCCCCCCTGGGTTCTCATGAAATAAGCACGGTACTTGTAAAATAACTTACAAAAGTCAGCTTGTTAGTGTTCATTGTCAAGTGATGAATGCAGGTTTCACTGTAGCTACTTTTTCACATTTAAAAAGTTAAGTTTAAGAGAACCCACAAAACTTTAGGTTGACTTATTTCAGGTTTGATCAATTCAAATTGACATGTATTGTGGAAAATTTAGTAGGGCAGAATAACAGGTTTAAAAGAACTGTTTCTTATTCCTTACAGAAAAAGAAAGTGGACATGTCAGTGGTGGGAGGGGATTTTGTCTGTTGTGATCCAAATAGTTTATTTTGTTTCACTGTCATGAGAGGCTTGAAAAGTCTGTGCCTTTAAATATAATTGGTTTTAAAGGTAGGAATTAGTTCCATAACTATGAAAGCACATACTGTAACAGGGCTGTTCATGTCTAATACACGTTAGTATGTGTTGGGGATACAGTTACAGGTTACATGTAGGTAGCTGGCAAATATAAGCCGCATACCCAAAATAATATCTCTTTGAAAGGAAATACACACATGTGTTATTTCATATACATTATGATAAACCACATGAAATTATTTAACTCTACTGAGGCACGGAGGGGGATCCAATGACTCTTCACATTGATGAGGTCAAATCTTTAAAAAGAATCTCTGCTTCATTACTGTGTTTTATTGCTCCAGTAGAATGAAAACTCTTTGGGGGCAAGAACTGGTTTGTATGGATGCGGGTCTTGGCCTTTGGTCCTCGTGAGCTCAGTCAGTGCTTTGCTTATAAAAGGCACTTAGTGTTTTGCATTTCTTCCCATTCCACGTAAGAGTTTTATTCCTATTTCTCATCATTGCTCTCCATCTTTTTTGTTGTCATTTTCTTGCAAACACATCTGAGGCCATGCAGGGTTGGTTTTTTTTTTTTTTTTAAGTAGGCCCTATATTTCAGTTAATACGAGTTTTTGGGGTTATTTTCATGCCTGTCACTTCAGGTGAAGTGTGTACCTCTCCACACTGTGGCTTCAGAGCTGTCTGCCAGCTCCCACATCACCCAGATGCCAAGTTGGGCTTCATCAGGAAAGGGGTCCTTGTCGGCTGGGTTAGGTTCACACGGCCTCGTTAGATGTGGGCTGTGGGCTCTGCTCCTTCAGCTTCGGTTGACCAGCTTGTTCATGACCCTTTGTTCTGCTGTTTCCAGGTTCCATACCCCACGAAGTGCCTCAGATCCTGATCAACAGGGAACCTCTGCCCCACCTGCACTTTGACGTCGAGCTTCTGGGGGACTGTGACGTCATCATTAATGAACTCTGCCAGCGGCTGGGGGGTGAATACAGCCGGCTGTGCTCCAACCCAACAAAGCTTTCGGAGATTACAGAAAAGCCTCCACGAACCCAGAGAGAGTTAGGCGCTCATTGGGTGGGACTGCCCCCCACGCCTCTTAATATTTCTGAAGACTCTAGTTCCCCCGGCAGAACTTCCCCGCCAGACTCTTGGGCAGCTGAGGGGAGACCTGGGGATTCTGAGGATGGGACTACATCAAGGGGGTGCTGCAAAGCAGAGAAGCCACTGCCGGAGGGGCGAGCATCTTCAGGACACCCTGCGAGTATTACGGAACAGCTGGAGGATCCTGGAGTCCACAGTGGTGAGAATAGAGAGAAAGATGAAAGAACTTCGGTTGTGGAGACGCTGAGGAAATGCTGGCCCAGCAGACTTGCGAAAGAGCAGATCAGTAAGCGGCTTGATGGTAAGTAATGAGTGTCGATCCGCATAGAAAACTCAAGTCACGCTGGTAACCCAGGTAACGCGGTGCCTTGGCAGGTGAGTGACGAGAGCTGTGCCTGGTAGCTGGGTGGGATATTGGAAGAGGAAGCAGTCAGACTGCAGAAGCTGCCATGGCACGTGCTCTGAGGAAAGTATCAGCTGTGCACAAAGTGAAGGAGAGAATTGAGCCAGCCAGACCCAGCATGAGCTGGAGGGAAGAGCCAGGACACCCAGTCAGTTCACCCAGCAGCCCTACCAGCAGTGATCACTTGCCAGGGGGTAGTATAAAGTGAGTTTGGCACCAGCAAGACATCTCCCCTCAGTCTAGTGATAGCCTGGCTTATCAGGAATTCCTCCCATTTTCGTTCTTTGCCCATACTTGACACTCAGATTTCTCAAAAATACTCTGTCAATCAGCTTGGCTCTTTGCTATGAAGCCGGCCCAGTGGAACAGGCAAGGAAAAAGGCTTCAGGGTGCTGCTAATGATGGTTTATCATCTTTAGAGACAGCCAGCTTCCCATATGTGCAGAACTGCTTCAAGGGAGAATCAGCATTGACATGAAACCACTTTGGAGGTGTCTGCCACTCAGTGCCCAAACTGAATGTTGGGGGAAGGCTGCTGCTGGGTTAGGATTACTCGGGGCTTATGCTACCCCCACCCCCACCCCCCAGTAATAATATTTGAAAAGCCATAGCCTCCCTTTCATTTGTTTCTTTTCCTCTCTATTGGAAAATCTTTTCTCTGGTCCCCAGAAGAGAGGCCAGTGCCTACAAACGTTTCAGGGAGGTTGACTAGATAACCACTAAAAGCCATTTATTCAGCACTGATGTGATTTCCATAGTTTTATGCCCCTGGTAGATGTGAAGCTGTGCTTACAGGAGAGAAACAAGCACTTTAGGCAGGTGTTTTCCTACCCTTTGGTCCCTGGGTATTTTGACTTGTCAATCACCAAGCTGGTTACAGTGTTTTTTGACCACAGAAGCTCACACAGTTAGTCTGAGGCAGAAAGGGGATGGGCTCCAGACTGCTTTGGTAGGCGGAGTGCCCAGCTGGATGAAGTGGTGGATTCTGGAAGCATCACAGCATTAACTACTTAGTCTCCTGGCTGGGAGGAACCCTGCAGCCTCCCATGGAGCAGGAAACCCTCTGTTCAGGGTCTTCTCTGTATCAGCTGTCCTGAGCAGGTGCCTGGGACTACTCACTGCTGCTTTGATTCTGTCTCACCTTCCCAGCCCGTTTTGTGACCTTGCCAGCAGTATGCTTTTATGATGTCATTTCCCGCTTACCCACAAAGCTTTGAGTCCTACAAGGAAATAACCTGCTTGGTTTAGGGCTTCCTCTGCAGCACAGAATTACGTACCTTTGGGTGTTCAAATATACTGTGTGACTTAAGGAATGAAGGGAAGAGATTAGGAGATGTGGGAAAATTTCTACCCATTCCTCTCCCCATTGTTAGATAAAACCCCATGGGAAACTTGAAGGTTTTTGTTTCCTTTAGGGATCAGAGGGAAGGGAAGCCGTTAAAACTATACAGAATGAAGTGTAGTGGAAAAGGAAGTGGGCCTTCAGAACAAAAGGAGGTGCCTGGGGAATTTTCTGGGGACCGAGGTGCAAGTCCTTTGGGATTCCAAGAGCAGGAAGGTCTTGCTCCAGCTTCGGACCTGAGGCATCTCACACCCACTTCCCGTCTTTCCCCACCTGTTTCCCCTGTCACTGGTAGAGCTCCAGGTATACAACTTGAAGAGGTTACCCTGGAAATCCTGGTGCGCACAGCAGTTAGGTTCATACTGTTAGGTCTGTACTATAAACTGAGGTACTGCAAAGATTGAATAGTCATTCACAGACTGGCCTTAAGCCCAGTGTGTTGGACTTCTTGATCCTTTGGGGAAAGGTTTTGAATATTGACTTGTTTTAAAGTTGAAGAGAGTCTAATGAGGTAGCATGTGAATTACTTGTAAAGCACATGACATGATAAATGCTCGTTTTCTCCCCCTTCCCCTTTACTTTGTAACTTCCTATTTCAGATTTGTGAGACAAAGAGCATGGTTTCATAAAGCTGTCTATCCTTTCTGTCGCTTGAAGTCCTTTTGGCTATTTCTTGGACAAAACCATGTTTTAGTGGGATAGAAGTGACTCTGCATACTAGGACTGTTCACTAGTTAAGGCAGACACTGTTGCTGACCTCATTAGTGAAAACTCCGAAGACACAAATGTATATTCAGCATTGAACACACTGAGCAAGTGAGCAAAGCCAAAGAGAGGATAGAGATGTTGACTACTTTTCTTAAAAAAAGAGGAATCATGAACCTTCCTTCTAGAGAGAAGCCTTTATCTTTTAAAATGAGAGACCCTGAAACTGAAGTTACATCCATACCTCCCTACATTAGCTGTTTTTCCCATACAAGGGACAGTAACGACTGTTATTTTAGACCAGAATAAACTTGTGCCTGCATAACCAGAAACAATTGACCTGTGAGTTTATTTTTGTGAGCAGAAAATAACATCACTCTCCCTTTTGTCTCACAATCTGATTTTTAAGGTAACCAGTACCTCTTTTTACCACCCAATCGCTATATTTTTCATGGCGCTGAGGTCTACTCAGACTCTGAAGATGATGTCCTATCCTCCAGTTCTTGTGGCAGTAATAGTGACAGTGGAACCTGCCACAGTCCAAGCCTAGAAGAACCTATGGAGGATGAGAGCGA
Source organism: Pseudocheirus occidentalis (assembly GCA_028646575.1). Taxonomy (NCBI): domain Eukaryota; kingdom Metazoa; phylum Chordata; class Mammalia; order Diprotodontia; family Pseudocheiridae; genus Pseudocheirus; species Pseudocheirus occidentalis. Next base: position 23,353,142 of record CM053598.1, read on the forward strand.
GATGGAAGAATTCTATAATGGCTTGGAGGAGGATGCTGAAGTTCCCGAGAGAGGCGGACCTGGCTTTGTGTGCGACCACGACGAGCAGCGTGCAGTTAATGAAGCTGTGTCCATCAAAGAGGAGGCGGCTGAAGTTGACCAGTCATCGAGCAGATTATAATGTCATCTTTGCCTGGCTACAGGAACTTTTCCACCAGCATTAGGAACTTTAACATGTCAGAATGAATGTTTACTTCTGAACTTAAGAGAGCAAGGAGAACTAGAAGGGTGTGGTGTTTATAGACAGTTAAGCCAGATTTTCATGTATAATTTTTACTTTTTCAGTAATTCTCTAATTGTACACTCAACACTAACTTTTTTAAAAGAAAGGTAAGGTACTAAGTATCTTTAGTCAGCTGTTAGTCACTCTGTTCACTTTTTCCCCAGATTCATTTTGTGTGATAATGCATCTGTATGTATATATGGTTTTGGAGGGGAAAGGGGGTGGGGGGGAGGCATCTAGTGAATTTCAGCATTTTAAACTTTTCCAAAAGCCATTGGATGTTAAATTAATATAAAGGGAACAGCTAATCTAGACCAAAGACTGGTATTTTTCACAATTTTTTTCTTTGTAACATTTTAAATGGTTGTTTCACAACTTCATGCTTCTGTTCTGCTAAATTTTTTATTTGAGTAGCCCCCCCCCCCTTTAAAAACACTGGCATTTTCAAAGACTTTAGTGGCAGCTAACTTTAATTTTTTGTCTCAAAAACATATAATGTTTGTAGATTGAAGTTGATAGGAAAGCACCAAAAGTCTTTGCTTTCATAAGACATGGGGCTGAAGAGATGATCAGGAACACACAGAAGGCTTTTTGAATTTCCTGTGGATGGGTTTGCATTGTCTGTATTGACTCATAAAGCTAACATTGGGGGGGGGGGTGCGGTGGGAAACTTGGCTAAAAATGCTTTGGAAATGCTTCAGTATGAGGTGCCTAGCTGGATCCCCTCAGTTAGAAGATACCTTAGCATTATGTATAAATACCTATCACTGTGGTACAGCTTGCATCGGTCCTTTTCCATAAACATTCAACTGCCAAGATGTGAATATGCAAAGCTTTTCTGAAGCTGTAACAATGGTACAGAGTATTTTCTCTCTCGTGTGTGTGTATGTATATGTATGCACACACACACACACACACACACACACACAAAACACACACATTTTTTGAGTAGCAGTTTTCCCTCCCCAAATACCCACAGGAAAGTGACAGAAAGCTGGTTGTAATTCCACAGTAATGCAACATTCAGTATAGTCTGCCGGAAAGTATACCTCTTGGGGGTCATGCACATCTCCAATTTTGGAAGATTTAGTATCACAGAAACGCTGATTTCTAGTTTAGTAAGACAGAGCTTGCCATGGTCCCTAGCAGTGTAGTCAATGAATGGAACTAGTTCCTAGAACGGAGCTTTGTTTAAATGTCATGTGGCCTGCCTTAAAACTACATCTTGGTTCCTCAGCTGCAGATTTTCCAGCTTTCTGAAGTTCATATTTTATAAAATTGCACAATAAAGCATTTATTTTCCAAACCACTTTTTCAACATGACCCCAAAACGACAGATTATTCATACTTTGCTTTAATATTTATTACAGTGTTTAGTAAGGGTTTTGAAATTGTAGCTGTTCGTTAAGCATAAGACACCAATTAGGACCATAACTGCCGGAGAAACTGAAACTTGTGTTTTAGGAATAGACATTTGTTAATCTAAAAAGATGTTGGCATGTTGTCTTGAAGTCTAAATTCTAAAAGATCTCCCACCTCATTTGCATTTGGTTCCATTAAAGAATGCAGTATGTTTAGTTTTCATTTGCATGATACGATGTGTTTGTGCTATAGATGATATTTTAAATGGAAAGATTTCTGTTTTAAATTATTTTTACAGTGAGGATTGTTTTCAGCTTTTTTATATTGTATATATAGTGTCTTTTATGTAATCTACTGGCATATGTTTTGTAGACTGTTTAAAACGACTGGCTCCCTGCAACTTTTGAAATACAAAACCAGTGTTTTATACTTGTATACCCTGTTAAAGTCTATTAAAAATTGTCATTTGACTTTTTTCTTTCTGTTAAACAATTGTATTTTTCCAACTGTGCTAATTAATTGATGAAACTGAGGGGTTTTCCCACCTCTCCTTTGAGTAAATAGGATACTTTATACAGCAGACACCTTGGCATTCCTAAATTGTTACAAGTCATGGACTTGTCAGCAAGAACTTTTAATAGGTGAAGAAACTTAGGGCCCTCCCTCCCCCAGGATTAAGTGGATGTCTCATTTTGATTAATGAAAGAATCAGGTTTCCTGAGATTTCCAACCCTAGGGCTGCCACATGACTGCTACTTGTGTATGTTTGCCTAGAAGTGCCAGTCTCAGGAAGAGTGTTAATGCCAGTATCCCATTTATTCTGGTGACACCTTCAGCTTAACTGAATAAAGCCGAGTTTGACATTCTAGGGAAAGACAGACAGTGACCAGGACAATGGAAGTGCCTACAACTTTAGGACACACTTGAAAAGTTCCTTTGGCAGAGGATGTTACTCTGGCTGCCACTCAGCATAAGAAACTAAGAACTAAGTGACGTGTGTAGAGTCAAATTTGAAGGTGTATGGGATAGGCCTATGGGACAGTGGTGAGTCCTGCCACCTGCCAGTGCAGATCCCAGCTCCTTAAGGTCTGCCCTTTCTCATACACCACTAAAGAATATCCTCTATTCTTAGGCTCTCTCTACCAGAGATGGCCACATAACTGCTTCCTTTCCTGGTCGTATATGATTTTGTTGGACATGTTATAAAGCTATTTTGTTCTTGGTAACAAACTCATTGCAACCTGCTCGTGCCTGCTTCTTTCCCTGGCTGTTTTTGTTTTCATTCTTCTTAGTGTCTAGGATGGTACTACTGGAAAAATACTTTAAAAGAGATGGGCTTCTGTAGTGGAAAACAACTCAAAGTTACTCAAATACCAGCAGTTTTCCAAACTCAGTGCAGTTTGAGCTATGCTCAGCTCAGCACACTCATTTACGTTTGTTAGGGACTGGACTGCTTCACCTTTGCACTGTTTTATTAAAAGGACTTGGTAAGGAACAGTCACAATATTACAAGGTGTCAAATATACTTTATGGATGCACAACTTTATGTTGAATTTATACTGACCACCTTTATATTAATCATTCTTTAAAAGGTTGCTGTTAGACAAATACAGTATGTAATAAATAAGCATTTCTTTTGAAATAACTATTTAGCTTCTATTTTAGGTCTTACCTAGTATTATGGGATATATACAACATATATACAACACACACACATCCCAAGCCAAGGTTAAGTGTTCCCAAGTAGATGACTGAAAAGTGATCAATAGAGCAGAAAATTATGCGTATCTGATAAACTCAAGAGACACCACCATTAAGGTGTTAAAAGCATCTAGAACAAGGAGTAGGTGTAAGAACAGGGCTGCTTCAAGGCTCCCCGGATGGTTTTTCAGATTCAAACCTGAGCCCTTGGGAAGAACCTGGCTTAGAGAACCTGACGAAGGGGTGAGTCAGGCAGTAACCAACTCCTCCCCTCTCCAGGCTCTGAGCCAGCCTTCCAGAAGGAGAATAAACCCAGAGCTGCCATTTGAAGGTTCTCTTCTACTGATGGCTCCACTGGAATTCACATGCTCTTGGGACAGTTGAGGCAGACCAGGAGTAGCAGTCACTGACACTTTAATAATTTCCTTTGCTACTTATTATTTAGCAAGTGCTTTAGCAGATGCCTGTCTAAATGATATTCTGAGCTGGACCCAGAATTGGAAGGGCTATGGGCTGCTAGGGCACAGAAGGGCACTAAATGGCTAAGAAAGGGAAACACAAAGGTACCTAAGTTGGGAGGTGAAAGAACGGGTAGGAGTAAGAGAGCATGGGAAGGTAGGACCCAGCACTGTGTATCTGTATAAACTGGCTAAAGGTGGTATGTTCATCCATCCACTTAGGGTATGATCCCTGGAATTAAGAGGCAATCTAGTTGGGGAGACATGAGACAAAAATTTGCACCCAAACTCTAGTATTACTTGTATATAAGCCATTTTGAGGGTCAGGAGATGGCTACTTCTCATCGGGTTTTTCTGAGGCATTATGTGGAATATACTTTTAATTCAGGACTTGAAAACGGTCTTCCATTCACTTAGTATGAAATAAGTATTTAATTATGTCAAAGTGTTGGAAATAACAGTATCGTAAGTCTATATAAAGAAGTTGGCCATAAACTGGAAAAAAACCAGTGAATATGGGTCCTTATATGTGCTAATAAGAGCAGGATGTTTCTCCTGTCTTTGGTGTAAATCTGTTGATAATAAACTACTGTTAAAAGTTTTGGAAACTGCACTTCTGATATTAAAATATTTTAATTTAATCTAAAGACTTTTTACTTTTGTTGTCTTATGAATTTGATTTAAGACTCTAAAAAACTACATTGCTATGGTTGGCAAGAAAAACCAAGTATTTTCTTCAGTCTCCCCAGCAGCTACGTGAATTTGTACAAATGAAGCCCCAAACTCTGCTATTTTACTGGGGCGAAACACTTCTCAGTACTGGCCCCTACCAGGGTCCCAGCCCCCCAGTTAAAGAGAATAACGATTTGCCCTGTCCCATTCAGAAAGGTCTGGCGGTTTACATTCCATAGGACAGAAGAGATCGGAAACCACTAGAGAGGCCAGTTCACAACAGTGCCTTCCAATTCCTACTTGAGGTCACTGAAGGACCCAGTACTGTTGGACATCATGTCATAGCTTCTCTCTACTGACAATACTGTTACCGTACTAATTTGAAGCAGTAGAAAGGAAAGAGAATTGGTCACAGTCGAGTAAAACTCAAAGTCCAACAACAGTGCCTACTTGTATGTAATACCTGCTGAAAGAGACTTGGTTGCTGCTTTCCCCCACTCTGTTTTCCTCAGTCTTCTAGGGCTGAAGCAGGCCCCAGTTCAGTACTACACTTATGTAAGCTAGCCGCCCAGTAAACGCTGAGTACTTAGCATCTCAGAGCAGTTACTAAGTGTTGACCAATCCAATACCACAAAATCTGTTTTTACAGAAGTCAATTCAATGTAGGGTTTGCTACATGCAAATCACTTGGGGATACAGAGATGAGGAAGGGAAAAAAGGCAGTCCCTGCCCTGAAGAGACTTGTATTCCTCTAAGCCGAAGGCAGGGGTGTAGAAACATTTCTAGAGAAATCTAATTCAAAATGAGATGTGATGGGAGACAAAGGAGAGCCACAGACAAAGTGAGCTATGACAAGCTGAGGTTGATGGGACGTTGGGGCAGGATGGGGACTGAAGAGGGAAGAAGGCATGAGAAGGCTTTGTGGAGGAGGGAGCGCTCTAGGAACAACCCATCTCAAACTTAAGTTCAAGATGGAAATCATTATATCTCTTCCATCCTCTTTACCAAAAATATTAAAAAACAAAACCAATCTTTCCCCTTCTCCTTTGACAGGGAGCACCAGTATCCTGCTAGGCACTTGGGTTTACAACCTCAAAGTTACTCTCCCAGGATTAACTAAAGGGACTCCAAATCTCCATTTCTAACCACCAAATTCTTCCCATATACTAAGAGTCTTCCTAGAGCACAGATCTGACACTGTCACTCCCTCAAGAATCTTTGCTGACATCTTATTCCAGCTGGGATAAAATGCCTACTCCTCAGCTAGGCATTTAAATCCCTTCACAATCTGATTGCAGCCTGAATTTTCCTGTTTATTTTGCATTAATATGCTTCATGAGTTCCAAATTTCAGTCAAAATGGTTATCTGAATTTGGTATCATTTCATTCCTCCATTCTAACTGCTATCCTTTTGCAAATGCTATCCCCTTCAGGTTTGCAATGCATCCTTCTCCCCACTGTCAGAATCCTTAGCTTCCTTTAAGACTATGGGCAGCCTTTCTGGATCACTAGTATGCAAGCACTTGTCTTGTATTTATCGATTTTGGGCACCTAGCACACACAGCACCCTGGACATAACAGACGCTAAGTTAATGTGCTTAGTATGGTCCCTGGAACGTGGCAGGTACTTAATGAATGTTTGTTGTTGTATCGAAAGGTAGAAATGAGTACAGGTGATGGCCTCTGTGAATCCAGAGGTGGAAGCCATGCCCAGTTTCATACACACAGAGTCCTACTGGTTTGACTGAACCAGATTGTTGAACATAACTAATGTGAAACAAGGTTGGTGGGGGCAGATTATGGTGGGCTTCAATGCTAAGCTAAGACAAATTTGTAATTTATTCTAAAGACAAAAGGGAGGCATTAAAGGTTGCTCAGTGACACAGTATGACCCGTGATTATCTGACAGCTGTGTGATGGGTGGACTAAAAAGGAGAAAGCCACAGTAAAGACTCCTACAATCATCCAAGTGGGTCCAAACTAGAATGATGAAAATGAAAAATGGGATGGAATCTAGTGTGTGTTTAAAGGAGTGTGTGCGCACAGGCACGTGAGTAGGGTAGGTACAGTAATGTGAAAGGGGGAAATCAAAAATGAATCCAACATGTTCATAGTAGGTGCCTGGGAAGATGGTAGTGTTGTCAATGGAAACAGAAGACTGAAGAATGGGTTCACTGAGGGAAGATAAGGAGAACCACCCGTATGGTGTACTCAGAGTATTAAAGTATCATGTCCCGGCTTAAAGCATCAGGTTAATGCTATGGGCATAAAGAATTATTCCAAAGAGAGAGAAAGATGTTATTTATTTGAATAGTTGTATTTACATTCTGTCAGCCAACATCACAGAAGAAATACGTAGGAAGCTTAAAAAAAGTTGGCATTTCAGGACATTTCATTATTTCCAAAGGGAATGAGTTTTTCTGTTCTTTAGGTTGATGCACTGAAAACTTATCAAAGGCAAAAAGATGGATTCAGAGCTTCAGAATGCAAGAGCACATCAGCAGTGATTTGCTAGTAAAGATTTTCATTTTAAATTTACCAAAAAAGTTGGAAAATAGTTAAGTTCACACCCCTGAAAAAAGAAAGGAAAAATCCAAATTCAAGAGTTCTGTCCTAAAACCTTAGAAATTGTTTTGAAAAGTACTGGATCTTACAGGAGAACCACTGAAAGTTTAATTATAAAACCAATAAATCTTTATTCAAGTATTTTATTTAAAGAGTTTTCATTGCATTTTATAAATTTAAAAAATAAATATCTGCACCATAGCTGAAGTCACATGTATTGCATATCAACACACATTCTAGGACTTAAAAGACATGAGAAGAATAAAATCTAAAAGTGTTTCAGTCACAATCAGCATTCTTCCATTTAAAAAATTCTTCTACATAATAAGCCAAAAGCACTGTGAAGGATGTAACTGAAATTGAACTTTCACCGTTACTATTTTTTGTGCTGGGTCTCAAGAGTGCCGCACATTCCTATTCTTGGCAACCATGGGAAAGCTCTCTTCCATCACTAAATTAACCATGTTTCATCAGCACTCCCCATTTAGCACCATCACCACAGGACTCCAGAGGAAGGGCCTAGAAGGTACTTAGTAGAACCCAGATCTGGGCACATACTAAGACACTAGAAGACTGCCCTAGGACAAAACAAGCTCTACATCTTTAGCCTTGTCATCTCTGTTACTTGAGTTTCTAAGAAGCCAGAAAAAAAAGTTAATGGTCACAATTTTTAACCCATAACAGTCATTCCAGTTCAATTACAACATAGAAACTGTACTGGTATCAGAAGGTAACTATTTTATTACAAAAACTTTAACATTATTTACAAAATGAAAAATAATCAAGTGACTATTGCAAACCAAAGTTAAAGGTTTTTTCACCCAGTGATTGAAAAGAATTAAGCAACCATTCCATGCACTCACACACCAAGATCATTTCTGTAATATGCAGACCATTAAAATTCATGTTAGTGAAACGTGAATGTATTCACAATACTTGCATGTTTATTGGTAGATGACAAAAAAAGTGTCCATGGTTCTGTACAATAAGTCTAGTATTAACATAGTTTGTTCATTTTCTTTTAGGACTTTTTGGCTTTCGTGAATATTTGTATGTCACAGAACATTTTGTAAATAAGCAGTTAATTATATTATCACCTCAGTCACCTTGTCCACTGAACTCACCACCACAAGAAAGACACAAAAAATGGGTTTAATGCAATAGCATTAAACTAAATAGTTATAATACCTCTAAAGTTATATTAAACTGAAGCCTTCGTTGTGATCAATGGCCTGGATCAGTTTAGATCGAAGAGTTTCTTTCTCTGTGTATTTTGGAAGATCAAGAAGATTAAAACAGGTATGGGAGACTGGGAGATAGGCCTCTCCACCTCCAGTGGACTGAATAACCAATTTAAGACTCTTCATACCAAGAATAGGAATCCGATCACTACCTGTCAAAAATACTGTCACAAGAAAGTTTTTTTAAATGAAAACTTCAAGACAAACATCTACATTATAATAATACTATTCAACTACATTTGATCTTTAGTTATTTATCTATTAAAATAATTCTTGTGAATAGGTTTGCCTAATTAGTAAATTGGTTTACCCAAAATGAAAAAAACATTCCAATCTACTTGCTGAAAATTTTTTGCTTATTAGCTTTGGCTAAAGATAGTGCTTACCAGTAAATATTTTAAAAACTGATAGATTAACCTTGAAACATCACTGAAATACACACACAGCAAGGGACAGTTCACAGGCCAAACAACAACACTGTCCTCAGAAGGGTATCATCCACCTTGATCCCTTTATTCACCAGATTTGGGTTTTACACGATATTCTGCTGTTTCTAAAATAATATCCTCTCAAAGGATGAATGAAGACTTTACACCATTAAGAATATTAATGCTGATGGTGATTTTAAAAGAGAAATTACTACAATGTTCTGAGGAGTAGCAACATTATCAGAAGCACTACCTGGCCTCTCACAGTGTCTTCTCTGAAAGATGTCAACACTTCAATGTAAAAGTTGTCATGGTTTGTAGGGAGGTCTGATCTGTGCTTCACTGGTACAGGGCACTCCCAGATGAAGAAACTCTCTCTACCAATGCAGGTCAGCACCTTCCCTTCAACTTACAGTCTTGCAAAGCTACCTCAAGCACTGAGAGGTTTACTGACAAAGCCAACGAATGGCCAAGGCGGGAGCTGATGCCCACGCAGGCTCTCTGCTCACTTTGTCATGTTGCTCTCCCTACTAGAGGACCCTAAAGATAATGCAGCCCCAACCCTCGTTTCACACACAGAGAAGTGGGGCCAGTGCTCAGCAGCAGAAACAGCCCTCAAGCACAGCCCAGCACTGGCACTAGCTCCATGGTGTGGGGAAGGGTAATGGTGGTAAACTGGTAAACTGAGTCACAGCTGCCTCTCTCAATGGACTACAATGATGAAGACTGTGCTTCACCACCAGACTCCTAAATAAAATGCTTTATTAAAGTATTAGGAAGAAATGACCAATTTAATCTTCAAGATGACACTTGACTGACCAACACTGTTTCCTATTAGGTTGGCCAAATTCTAGTCAAACATTAAATAATAAGAATATCAATTTCATAGTTTTCAAAACCATGACAGCAGCCCCAAATTTGGGATATATGTAGGCTTAATGTTTCTTAAGGCATTCCATCTGAGGGCTTTTTAAAAAAAATAATTCCAAAGTTTTCCAATGACTTAGTTACATATGAAAAGTATTAAAGCACCATCAATTCTAACCTTCCCCTCTATGTCAGTTCAGAATTGTTTAAAGGGCTCTCAGCAGAACCTGTTATGGTTCTATTTACAAAAGAAATATTTAATATTTTCATGTAGAAGCAGGGATGGGTCCTGTTTAAAAAAAAAAAACTCATAGAGCTTTCTCAATTATGATGAAATAATAGAGTCATTGGAAATTCCCCAATCCCAACATAATGGTATTTTCTTTTTCTTCATTTTAAATAAAACAGCAAACATTCCTCAAGGAATCAAAACAAAACAATCAGCTAATCAATGATTTTTAGAATTCTTATGTGAAACATTTTAATATAAAAACTGGATACTGAGACTTTTAAAAATTAATTATAAGACATAACAGAATGTTCTAATCTTTTCTGTAACTCAAGCAGTTACTAAGAGACTAATAAAGACATATAAAATACACTAATCACTATAAAGTTGTTTAATCCCATAAGGCAGAGATCAGATACAATTAAATTCAGTTCTGATCTAAAACAGAAATGAATGGAAATACTTACAGAGAAATTGTTTTTTCTTTTCCAATGGCAATTCATGAAAAACTTCCCAGAAAATTTTTATTGTAGGATGGTCTGCCCAATATTCCCCTTTGTATTCTGTATTCTGGAAACAACAACAGAGTCAGCTGAGTTTCACATTAATAAAAGGTAGATTTCCTTGGATGTGAAACATCAGCTCAATTAGAAAATAAGGCTGAAGAGGCTGGGAACAAAGGCTTGGAGCCTTAACGGGGTCGGCCACCTTCCCACTATTTCATCCCTATGGAGCCCTAAGGAAGTAAGCAGCCCTGATCTTGGCAAGCCAGCTCCCAGCGAGCATCACCAGTCAGGTGGAAGAGGGGGAGGGCAATTTCCAGAGAAATTTCACTAATACTGGGGAAAGAAAGTAAAGTGCATATTTGTTGATGGTTGGTTAGTGATACAGATAGACAGATGGTTGGTGGGTGGGTGGATGGATGGATGGATGGATGGGTGGATGGAGAGATGGATGAATAGATGGATGGACAGACGGATGGATAGGTAGGTAGGAAGGTAGGTAGGTAAGTAGGTAGATAGATAGATAGATAGATTTTTTTGGGGGGGGGAAGGGCATGGCAGTTGGGGTTAAGTGAACTGCCCAAGATCACACAGCTAGTAAGGTCCTCCTGGCTCCAGGGCTGTTGCTCTATTCACTGTGCCACCTAGCTGGCCCAGTCAGTGATATTTTTATATGTGAAAATAATGCCACACCTTAAATTTTTATGTGTACTTATCAAACCACCTCTAGCTTCATTTAAAATTAACCATAATGCTCACATATACACAGTTAAGATGTACAGAAAAAGTAATTTATCCAAATGACAAAAGTATCCTGAAACCTAGCTTCCCTTTCTCATTGTCTACTTAAAACATTAAAAATTAGTATCTTTCTTCATTGATATGATTATTATCTTGATAGATACTCTGTTCTCCCAAAACTTCTCAATCATTTGTGACAAATAAAGGACAGAAAAGTATAAAATTTTGTATTTCCTAGATTTTGGCTCTCCTCATTTGCTTCAATGGTTCTGGGTCAATAACTGATATTTATCTAATAACTTATACAGGCTTTCTGCATGAAATCTCCCGTGTCTATATACAAACCAGCCACTGGGAGTGGAGGGAAAAAAGTTGGAAGAGACAAGGAAAAACGTCTTTTAAAAACAATTTTGTTAGCGTATATTTAACATCTCAATACAAAAGGGTATTTTCTAGGCTATAAATTACATCATTACTGCGAGAATGAATCAAGAGATATAATTCAAGAAGTAGGCACAAAGGAGGGCCTGCTCAGGACATCTATTTTTAAATGTGCCGCTGCTGTAGCTAAGATCATTCTCAAGTTACACTGTAATCATTCCCTTAAATACACAAAGATATTCTACTTTGTCATGACAACGTAATCATTTCTTCATACTGTAATATTACGCTTACTTCATATTATTCCGAATTTTGTGCAAAGCATTTGGGAGAAAACTTGCACTAATACCAAACTGGTGTGGACACAGTTGTAGTTAATGCCTTCAGAGAGATTTCAGCTTGCTTACAGGATTGACAAGATTTTGCTTTGCAACAGGGAAGACTTACAAAGTGGTGTGGAAAGAGAAATCTAAACATTTCAACTCAGTTCTGTGCTTCTGGCAAACTTCTTTCTAGAGCCATTAGTCAAACTAGAAATTGGTAGAAATGACGAGAGTAGCAAAGTTTCCCAAAAGGAAAAAAGGAGAAGCAAGGGATGTCAATGCTAAACGGATGGAGTGCTGAGAGGTGGGTGTAAATACAAAGCATCCCCAGGCAGCGTTCTCCCCTCTCTTCCCTTTTCTGTGTTATGATCACAGAGCTGAGCACTGGGAGGGACGTCTGCCATCACACAGGGTGACCTTATCTTCTAGACAAGGAAACTAAGGCTAAGAGTGGAGAAGGAATCTGTCCAGGGTCACATGGAGCTTGCTGCAGAGCTGGGATTCTCTTACCTAATTTATTAATTGTACATTAACTGAGAGCCTTTAGGCAGCTAGGTGGTGCCATTGTGTACAAAGCACTAGCCAGGAAAATGCAAGTTCAAATCCAGCTGCAAATACCAGCTGTGTGATGCTGGGCGAGTCACCTCACTTCTACCTGCCTTGGTTTCCTCCTCTGTAACATGGGGATCATAAGCGCTGACCTCCCAGGACTGACATACAACGCTCAGTCAGTGCCTGGCCCACAACAGGGGCTGTAACGAGGGCTGATTCCTTCCTCCTCAGCATGTACAGGGTCAGGGGAGCCTGTCTCTGAGTGCAAGCACAACTGTTAACAGGGAGGAGGAAAGACATCTCACAGAAGATGGGATCTGAGCCGAGACCCCAAGAAGGCCAGAGATGCCAAGGGGCAAAGGTGCCAAGGGAGAACGCACAAGGCACAGCTGCAAGACACAAGACAGGAACAGCCACGAGGCCGGCATCTGGTGACCCCTGAGTACATGAAGAGGAACAAAGAGCAGAAAAGGGGGCCGGGCAAAAAACTCCTATGTGAACTCTGAATACGCCTGAGAGGTGAACAGCCCTCTTGTTGCCATAATTTTGCAGGAACTTATGCAGCTAATATTTCAAAAAGGAACTGGTGAAGATTTATTGGAAATTCCCAAATACAGGTAAGAACACAAAGTCATCATTCTTTTAGGAAACACTGTTAATTTAATGCTACTCTTGTTGAAGAGATATTTTTCACTGTTATTCTAATGAGATCTTTCTAATACTTGCATCATTTAAGCTTCTAAGAAAGTAACAAATCACTGCTCTTTCTGCTTTGAGACTGGTGGGGGAAAAATGTAAACAAGACACTTCAATAATACCAAGGTTTTTCATAAACTTTCTTTGTCTAAGGTGGACAGAAAATCCATGCTGTCCTGCCCAGGGCTGCCACCTGGCCAATGTCACAGGTCACCCATTTTTTCACAAGAAGAATGCCAGCAACATGAAATACAAAAACTTTAAATCTAATTAAAGCCAGTGCTTTCAAACACACATTTTACCAATCATTCCCTAACACAAACAAAAGTGGTTTTTCCTTTCAAAGGGCAAGATCCATTTGGGCAAATGTAGGCCAATGAACAACAGGAAAGATTTCTACCAAAACTCAGTATCAGTTTGAAGCCAGTAGCTTACTTTTATGTTGGTCTTCTGTTTTTCCTTACCTTTTCAAGCTCTTTCCAATCATAGTTTGTGTTCCCAATCACCATTGCCTGTAGCTCATTAGGATGGAAGAGCTGAAGGACTTTCCCGCCACATACTTTATGAAAGCCCTCATGAAAAGCATCAAATAAGGAAGCCACGGATTTATTGAATATATAGTCCACGTAAGCATTAACAAATTCCTGCCTAGAAATGGGAAGAAAAAATAAAGACAGACACACCTAATTATTTTTTTATATAAAGCTAATTCTCTTGCTGGGAAGGCAGCATCACTATATCATTTTTTTTTTTTGGAGGGGGGAAGGTAGAGCAATTGGGGTTAAGTAACTGAAGCCGCATTTGAACTCAGGTCCTCCTGACCCCAGGGCCGGTGCTCTATTCACTGGACTACCTAGCCACCCCCCCCCACCCCCATTCTATTATTGTATCATAGCAAGTGACAACTCAATGTGTGCTTATAGATATGATGATGCACTGGTGGCCACTTCCCCACAAACTGAATACCACGTATTAGAGTTCAAAAATGGCTATCAACAGAGTCATCTATTACATAAGATAAAAATCGGGCGTCCACTGAAAATGACTAAGTGAGCAAAAATACTTGCATTTAAGCATCTGGAAAACTACAAAGAATATGGACCCACTTAGTTTGTACAAGTATAAATGAACCTGAAAGGAGCTGTTGGCTTCTGAACAACAAAGTCTGATTGTACATTTGGGGAACTTCATACCATGTAACAGTCTGAAGCCACTGTACGTAATTAACAATCACTGTGAAATAATAGTAAAACCTCAATGTTATCGATTGGCTCACCAATAAGGTGCTATGCTAGTATGCTTAGCCCTTCCACAGTGTCTTATTAGAGGATCCTCAATTTAAAGCCTCATCCGATTTCCCAAGGAATGAGGGAGAATAAGGGAAACTATTCCAACAAACATCAATTTCATGTTCCATGTTCTAAAAAGAAATAAAAGGTAGGAAGTTCATGGCCCTACTAACAATTCCATGTTAATAATAAAATTCAGTCTGAATTCCTTTAGTAAAGCTGACAAGGGAGGAGCAGATTGTTATCAAATCCAAAATGTGTTAATAAAAAAAAATCTTTGAAAGTACTTGGGAAACTTTCAAATCACTTCTCTCTCCCACACTACAGCTGCTACTCAAATATTTTAGAATTCTCATCTGAAAATAACCTTTATAAGTGGAGATCTATAAACCAGGGGGAAAGATTCTGACCCACTTGCGTACAATCCTGGAGGCCAGTACAAAACTACTTACCGATTCTGTTTGCTAACAGCAGTGTCTGCCCCATTTGGAATCAGGTCTTTCACTTCAGTTGTACCAAAGTTCTCAACAGTGATCTATTCAATCAGATCAAGTAGACGAGTATTACTGTGATTATACTTACAATGCATGTTTGTGGTTCTTTTAAAGAAGCAAAGACATAGCTGGTGCATGGGGGAGAATGTGTATTTTCTGCTTCTCATTCTTGGATTACTGCAAACAAATGCTATGCCTGTGCTACCTGTTACTGTCTAGTAACACCACTGCCGCTAGGAAACATTTCTGCCTTTGGTAACAGCCTTGTACACAACGAGAGTGAAAGGAACTTTCCGTATGTTTTTCTTATTATCTCTATGAGTTTACTGACTACAAACATACCTTTAATATTCCTGCCACCATACTATGATCTCCTTTTCCACCCTCCCTAAAAGCCCTCTCCTTCCCTCTCTTCTGCTTACTTAAAATTTTATCTGTCCTGTAAGGCCTCAGTAACTGTCCTTCTTGTCTGATCCTCTCCCAGGGTCCACAAGGGCATATATTCAAGCAGGTACCCTACGTTGCTCTCCTCTAGCACTTACCATAACTTACCAATCATCACAGAATTTTAGAGGTGAAAGGACCTAAGAATGTGTAATCCACCCCCTCAGCAGATCCACTAACTGAGGCCCAGAAAAGCTGTGTGACTAAGTTCACACAGTTAACCAAGTATCAAAATCTCGAAAAAAGAGGTCATCTTTCAACAATTTGTTCACTGCTACCATCACAATGACCCACTTCCCTACTGTTCATTCTTTTTTGTTTCCAAATTAGTCTGGATACTCTAGGAAGGCAGGGTTGTGTCTCACATCCCTTTGTAACCCTGGTGCTGAACATGTGGCAGCAAACAAAGGCTCAGCAGTTAACAAAGAACGAGAACCCAATTTTTACCAAGAAATGAGATAAGAAAAAAACTCACGTGTAAAGTGCTTCCTAATGTTCAAACAGAAGGCGACAGAGCTACAAGCAAGTAACAAGTGGCAGATTGTTTCACAACACATCCTTTTCACTCACCGTAAAATTGAGACAAAACGTGTCTTCTACATCATCTTCTGGATAATCCAGTAATTGTTGCATGCTTCTGCAAAACAACACATAGGTTCCTTTAAGGTGAAAAAGGACCATTAGGTGTTCTGAACACTTTGCCTAAAGAGAGCAAATTTTTTTTTCTAATAACAATAGTTAAATTATATAGCACCTATGATGTTCCAGGCACTCTGCTAAGCCTTTTACAATTATTGCTCACTTGGGCCTCATAACAACCCTGGAAGGGAAGGCTTACTACCCTTATTGGGGAAAGAAGGGAAAACTGAGGCAGACACTGGTTAAGTGACTTGCCCAGGGTCACAGAGCCCGGAAGTATCAACAGTTGCATTTGTCAGGTCTTCCTAAAGCAAAGCAAAGCCGAGCAAGCACTCTACCCACCGTGTCACCCAGCTGTCTAATATTTCTTTTGGTGGCAATTTAGACTTTCATCAACTGTATGGTAAAATCTGTGAACTCTTTTTATTCAATTTTATTTTGTGTCTCTCTCCATGTAGGGCAGCGGTTCTCAACCTGTGGCTTATGTTCAATTTGCAACAAGGAGAACACATTCTGCATATCAGATATTTACATTATGATTCATAACAATAGCAAAATTACAGTTATGAAGTAGCAACAAGAATAATTTTATGGCTGGGGGTCACCACCACATCAGGAACTGCATTAAAGGGTTGCGGCATTAGGAAGGTTGAGAACCACTGATGTAGGGGAACCTCAAAGACAAGCTCGAGGAAATTTTTTCCTGATTTTTCCTCTTGGTTTGTGTGAGAGAAAAAAAAAATCCCTGTGCAGCTTCGCTCACCTCCTCTGGATGCAAATATAACAGTGTGTTGTTCCCTACCACATTTCTATTCCACACTCTGGGTAATGCAATGAGCAAGAAAAAAGGTTTTTAAAATTCCCAGTTGAGAATCTGGCACATCAAATATAAAACTGATGTAAGCATTTTCACTGACTTTTCAGTTTCCTGCCCCCGTCATCAAAGAATTCTCAGAAAATGCTACTCCTCTAAATGTGTTCTCTGGGGCCAACGTAAAGAAAAATCAGCAATGGCTCCTCAGATCATACCTGTGACAGAAAGTGCCATCAATCTCATTAAACCGTCTTCTTCGAGAGCAATGCTCTGCAGCCACCCTGTTAAAAAGTGCTGCTTGTTCTCATTTAACAAACTTTTACAAGCCACTTAACAATAATGAAAGAAATCTGTTCGTTTTGGGGAAATACATGAAGCTTCTGACAGGAACATGCTTTCTTTCTCCCCTTCCCTCCCCTCACACTGTGTGCATCCCCACTGACCTCCCAACATCAGGCATTAGCTCCTTCAAATCATCCAGGGAAGCCTTCTTTTTCAGCAGCTTCTTGTATAAAGCCAAAGGAAAATGGAGGTCTACAATAGTAAAGTTATAAATTGCTAATCCACAGATAACTCCAATCAAGTGGAACAAATCACTGTCTTCAAAGGTCTATGAATTTCAAAGGGGAAAAAAAAAATCAGTGATAACTTGAGGTCACAAAAATTAATTCAAAAATTCTTACTGTAGTAAATAAAAATGAAGGTAATATTGCATCTTAAACACAAACAGGCAGTTGGGCTGACTGGTGGGCTTGCTGCAATTAGTTTATAGGAAATTAATAGGATTAATCCTATTAATAGGATAAAATGAGTCTTAACCAGAGCAGGAGTGCCAAACACAATTCCATTTTGTATACTAGCATTACAAAGAACTCTTACAAGACAGTAACACCAAGGTAAAGAACACAAGCAGACTGACTGTTACTAACTTCATCACATTCCAAGTTCTACAAGTTGAGTAAAACATCTCAAAGAAGTTTACTTGGATCTAATGGCTTATTTTCTTAAGTAACAAAGTGGAGAAATTGCGACAGGGTCTTCTATGGAATATAATACAATTAAATGCCTTCCTAGATTTCAATTGTGAAAAAAGATTTCAGCGAAGAGAGTCATCTGAAGCTACCTGCTTGTTCATCTCTCCCTGACTTACTAATGAAGCTTATGTGGGGTGAAGATATGGACAAAAAGCTTTCTCAGTCTTGCTAACCACTGAATATAGGTACTTTTACAACAAAGCTGTTGAATGATCACTGTTAGAAATTTGGTAGTTGTTCTGACAAATTACTGTTATCAGAATAACTTGAAATTTAGGTAACTTCTTACCTTGTCAGAAAACCAAATGAGCCTAGAGTCTTCATAATACCTAAACATGCCATATTTCGGATCCAGCAACTCTCTCATGATGAGCAAGAAGAATTCTTTGCGTACACCTCCTGCATCAACAGCATCTTCTCCTACAAAAATAACCTACAAAGGGCACATTCGATGAAAAACAAATGAAACTGTATTTTGTACATGAACAGCTTGAATAAAGTCCTCAATGAGGATTTTTCTAAAAACAAAAGAGTAGATGACTATGCTCGGTTGGCTACATGACAAACACAAAGGCCCAAAAGGACACAGGGTTCTGAATGTGTTGCCGTCAGAGAGAAAGAAAAATGTTCAATTACCTTAAGTGGCTTTTTGTAATCTATATTCTTTGTCTTCCTGAGGACTTCCATTGCATCACCTACAATATTTTCTCTACGGACTACGAGAATTAGACATGGATTTACAGACTCAATCACAGGCAGAAAGAGAGAGGAGACGTTCTGTCTGTGGGCCTGGTCGATGGCCATCTGTAAAACAAGAGTAAAACTTAAGCCTTAGTAGTGGTACTTCTTTGAGGACACTACTACAAGCTACACAACACTCATCAGTCGGTCAGTTAATAAGCATTAGGACAAGCACGGAGCTAAGTGTGAAGGATACAAAAAGAGGCAAAAGAGAATGGTGTCCACCCTCAAGAACTCATAGTCTAATAAGGGAGAGAACAAAAGAGCCATTTATACAATAAACAGGAAATAATTAAAAGAGGGAAGGCCCTAGAATCAACAGGGGTTGGGAAAGCAGCCTGAAAAGAAAATAGGATTTTAGTTGGGAACTAAAGGAAGCCAGGAGGGGCAGAAAAGGAGGGAGAACATTCCAGGTATGGGGGAGAAAATGCTTGGAGATGCCATGCCTGGCATGGGGAACAGTAAGGACGCCTGTGTGTCACTGGACTGAAGTGTACATGGAGGGGTGGAAGGTGAAAGAAGACCGGAAAAGGAGGGGAAATAGGAGGACATAGGTGAAGAGCTCTGAAGGCCAACCAGAAGATTTCTGTATCAGATTCAGAATGTTATAGGGAATCATTGGAATTTACTGAGTAGGGCTGGAAATGCACTTTAGGAAAACCACTTGGGAAGCTGAATGGAAAATGGATTTGAGCAGGGAGAGACAAGGCAGACAAACCTATCCAGAGACTACAGCAATAGTCCAAGCAGGAGGTGATGAAGGCCTGCACCAGAGTCTGGTAGCAATATCAGAGAAGAGAAGAAGGTATATTTGAGAGATGTTGCAAAGGTGAATTCAGCAGACCCTGGCAATAGATTGGATATAGGGAGTAAGAGAGAGGGAGGTTCCCAGGATAACTCCTAGGTGGGGAGCATGGAGGACTAGGAGGATGGTGGTACCTCTACAGTAACAGGGAAGATAGGAGTGGAGAATTTAGAGGGAAAGATAAGGAGTTCTATTTTTGAAGTGACAACTACATATGAATGAATTTGATAACAAAAACCCCTTCTTTATGTGATGGGGTGAATCCACAACTTCATAGTGATATGATGCTATCAGCAAGTTCTGAACTTTTAACAAAACTAATGAATCACAGTGCTGTGCTGGTTTCCTGAGATCTCTTGATAAGAACAGGGAGCAGAGGATTAGACTCTGCAGATACTTCTCATTTTTCTTTCTTGCCTGCGCAGTGTATGTGATTTTACTTCTATTTATTTTGCTTCTTACTGTCTACAAAACTAGTTTTCCCTCGGTTGTCTTTCTCAAAACGTGCATTCTCTATTAAAGCCCTGAAGTGAATAGCTTACTGGTCTAGTCAAGATGTCTGCCCATAACTAGAACGGAAGCTGAGGAAAGTATTCATCTGTTCTGTTAATAGAATGGACCGTGAGCACTCATCTCAGGAGCGAACTTCCTTAAGTGACTACAGATTTGGGGAACATAAAAACATATGAAAAAGGAACAGTTATCAAAGTTAAGGGGAGAGGTTTAAAAAAAAAAAAGTATTATGAAATAGGCCAGAGTCTAAGTGAAGGGCACCTTCCTAGTCTCCATCCTTATCTTACAGACTTTTTTGACTAGGTTTTCTACCATAGAAATTAAAGTCATGAACTTAAGTATTCTGGGGAAAAAATAAAACTAGAAACCAAATAGGAAATTCCATTCAAAGGCTCAAACATGAATAACTAAACCTGTACTCATCTTCAGAGTAGAATGGATATGGGCTGGTGGAATGGTAATTAATTTGTTTGATCAGATGTTAAGTAGATCCTAGTGACCTAGTGTTAAGTATAGAACTCTGTCCATTGGTGATAAGGTGTGAATTCCCAGAACTCTGTTCATTGGTGAAAAGGTGTGAATTCCCCTGTGACTTGGAAGAATGCTATTGGCTGAGACACTCCCCTGAACCATGTTGACTTGGGAGAAGGCCAGTTTTTATAAGCAGGAGAATTTCTCTATTCTCTTCTCTAAGACAGATCTTGGATTTGTTTCCTGAGTGGCTGACTGCAGATATAAACAGGATGAGACTTTGTTTGTTGGTGGCCTGGCTGATCCTTGAGTTCCAGCCAAGAGAAGTCCTGAAGGGTTTGAGGTGTGCTGGGGATTGCCCTGAGGACTGGACAAGGACCTGGGAACTGTTCATCTCTGAGGACTGGACAAGAGCCTG
>CM053598.1:23374284-23385694 GCA_028646575.1 Pseudocheirus occidentalis
AACCAGCTGATTCTTCTTTTGTTCCTTGTTCTAAATATTGTGTCTTTCTGAAATAAGATATAATATAGAGACTTTCCTTGTTCTGAAGATTGTATATAATATTGTGAACTGTTGAAACTGTGAACACTGTACTGAATAAAGGTTTGGAATGGAATAAACAGTGTTCACTAATACTGTGGAATCCGAATGTTAAAAGCTCCTCAACAGTAGCATTCTCTCAGGAATCTACTGCTGATTGGCTTTACAGCTGGATGTGTGTGTACATGTGCTAATGTGGAGTGACAAAATGCTCAAGAGAAATAAAAGACCCCAGAGTCTGGTCTACTTAGTGCTCATTTGGAAGAGGCTTCAGACATTCAGGAAGTCCCAACAGGCCCTAAAGAATCCCTCTATACCATTTCCACCCCATCTTGCCCTTCTCTAGGAACCGCTCTTTCTAATCATACTTGTAGAGAAGAACAATGGCCTTAGGACAAGCTGGCCTTTGGCCCCCAGGGGGCTTCCCAGGAGCCTCCCGACTTCTATGGAATTTCTGGCTCAGATGCTTATATGGCACCAGCTCAAGCTTGTAAGCTCAACCTCAAGTCAAAGAGGTCAGGTTGGGCCTGGTCAGTCCAATGACAGGCCACTTAAAATGCATATTCCTCTGAACCTCAGCTCAAAATGCAATGCAGGAGACTAATTTTATTTTACTTTACTGCTCTTGTAAAGTTTATTTAGGGGGGTCTTCAAAAGCTTCTACTGGTGACAAAAAAAGATGACACAACACCCTTAAAGAATATCACACAGGTTAATAGGCAAAAAATGACTTGGAATCTACTGTCTTGGTAACCTCTGAGGAGAGGCAAGGAAAATGTGTTGTAAAGCAAAAGGCCTTGCAAATCTTAATGGGATACAAATGTAATTCTTGTTATTTGTCATAAGGAGAAGTGGTATTTTCTTGAATAGGTGTAATGGTAATGGGAATGTGAAGATCTCCCTAGTCTCTTAATATGTCAAATGTAATTACATGGAGCCTATGGTGGGAGGAGCTTGCTGAACAGGTGGAGGAGAGCCTAGAAGAAGCTGGGAGTCAGAGCAGTAACTCTGCTTAGAACAGAGGGAGGAGAGATGACGCAAGGAGACAGCTAGGCTTGTGGGTGTTTGTTAATGGGAAGGCTTTGAGATGGGGTGGTCTATGTTGTGTTATGTGGATAGATTTCTTTGCTGCTATGATGAATTTGGTTTTCTGTTGAGATGTGGCTTGCTGGTGTCTGAATAAATGTTTTGCTCCTATCTTCTACATGGACAGTCTGTTATATTTTGCAATTTAGAACTATGCTGGCATATTCATAGTCTCTGCTGGTGTTGTGAATATCACGTTGGCACTACAATAGGAAGCCCCAAGTTTCTGGGAGATGTTGGAATCTGAGTTATGTTTGGCACTCTAAGCTTATTCCCTATGGTAACTAGCCAGAACAAAAGAGTCCAATCAAGTACTCAAATACATCCCAATTTCCTCTATATTACTGCTAAACTCCAAAAGCCAGCATAGAGAAAGGTCCACAAAGCAACAAAGGGCCATTCATTCTTGACTTTAAACCTCCTGTACTGGAAACCCAAACCAAAGTTCTTTTTTCTGGGAACTTTGGCCTTATAAAGCCCAAACTTGCCACTGTAATTTTAACCTATTGCTCCTAGCTACGCCTTCTGGGACCAGCTAGAAGACAGTTATCATGTGTCCCTTAAGCCCTCTTGAATCCAGGTTCAAGCATCAGGGATTCTTTCAATGGCTTCTTAGATAACATGATTTGGAGGCTCTCTAATTTACCAATATCCTTACTAAAAAGTGAAGTCCTAACTAGAAGCTAAAACTCCCGCAGATAATGGCCTCCCTGTAGAAGAGCACAGCAGTGTAGCCGTCATAGTTTACTTTCAGAGCAATACTCCTTGGAATGTTGCCTAGAACCACATTAACTTTTCTCACCATGCTATTTTACTACTGACTCATCTTAAGCTTTCAATACACTAAAATCTCCAGATTTTTCAGGCCTGATATCTTGTATCTGTGAAGTTGATTTTTTAATCTCTATTAAATTTCATCTTCTTAGAATCAGTCCAATCTACTAAACTATTGAACCTCCTTGGATATTAACTCTGCCATCCAATATGTTAATTATCACTCCATGTTTTTCGTCTTCTGCAAATTTGAAAAGACTGGCCCCATGCTTTCACTGAAGTCACGTATACAAACAAGTTAAAAGTAGCAGGGGCTATGGAGAAGGTCTGGGGACCCTCCGCTACAGGTGTCCGAAGATGACAACAACCCATCAATACAAACTCTTTGGCGGAGTTTCTTCAGCCGCTCCCAAGTCTGTCTAACTACCATTAGTGTCCAACTCATAGCTAATTGATTTGTCCACAAAACTTCACAAGAGACCTGGCCAAATGCTTTGTTCAATTAAGTTACAGCAACAGCATTCCCATAAACTGCCAGTTTCAGCGACCTTTTCTTGATGAGCCTACTGATCTTTGTAATCTGTTTCCTTTTCTAAATGTAAACTAATCATACCTTCAATAACATTATAAAATTTTGCAATGAATGAAAGCCAAGCTAACTGAATTATATAGTCCATAAACCTTATTCTCTTCTCTCCTTGGAAAATTGGGAAAACCTGATTCATTTATTATGAATGTGATAATTAAATACAAACATCCCGATATAAAAAGAACAAACACGAGGATTATATGAAACTCCAAGCTAATTACACAGTTTTTTGAAACTGCATTACATTTAACAAGGTAGTAATAAATTTGCTCTATTTCTCTGTGGTCTTTTTCTGCCTGTCAATCCTTCTACATGTACAAGTGATCTGAGTCCAGCGCCTCTTCTCCAGCAAATTCCCTTATCTTTCAACAATATTCTAATTGTTTTTTTTCTTTTTCGAGGACGGAAGGCAGGGCAGTTGGGGTTAAGTGACTTACCCAAGGTCACACAGCTAGTAAGTGTGACGTGTCTGAGGCTGGATTTGAATTCAGGTCCTCCTGACTTCAGGGCCAGTGATCTATTTACTGCGCCACCTAGCTGCCCCTCACCCCTATTCTCTCACTAATCTTTCATTTCTCCCCTTCTACTGGCTATTTCTCAAATGCCTCACCCACCTTCAAATAACCCTCAGTTGATCCTACATAACCTAATGGAACAGGTTCCCTTTCTGGCATCATTTCACTTTACCCAATGACTTTCCAAGGCTTTGAACACATAGTCTGAGGTCTTTTAATTGAACAAGATGTATTCTTACACAGGTATTTACATAGGACTCACCCAATCACCACATCACCCCCATCATAATCTCATCACCAACAAGCAACAACTGATGGAGACAGCCCCCAAACTGTGATGGAGACAGAACCTGAAACCAAAAGCTTTTGGAAAAGCTTTTGGAAAACCACCAGACCTACTTTCCAGCACTAGCAGCCACACTGAGGGGTGAAATTCCTTCCTCATCACAATCAACAAGGGCTTACCAACTGCCAGCCAGAGACACAAGAGCCCTGGGAAGAGCCGCTTGTCCTACTTCGAGCCCAGGCCTCCTAGTTAGCATCCAGTTTAAGTGGCTCCTGTGAAGGAAGGACCAGCTATCTACAACAACTGCCAATCATGCTAGAGGCAACTCCTTTCAAGATGCAGCCTGACAATTGTTTCTGCGGGTGCTACAACCATATATTTTGAAGACCCAAAAAAAGAAAATTCTGTTATGAAAGTCTTTGGTAAATTCACATAACACAAGAAATAGATATGATTTTCTCAGAAGAAATGGATTTAAAGGGACATTCTCATCTGCTTTGCTGCTGCACCCTAATGACCTTTCCATCTGGCTTAAAGCTTCCATATGAGAGGTCTCCCCCATTAAATGTGAACTACTGAGAACAGGAAGTAACTTTTCTATTTGAATCTCCAGAGCTTAGTCCAGTGCTTTGCTCACTAAATACTCTTATTCATTCACTCACTCACTCACTCACTGTGTCCTCCCTCTAGCTAGCCTCCTTGAGAAGGGAATCTACAATTAGTGCCTCCACTTCCTTTCCTCTCACTTTTTTGATCCTGGCTTCCAATCTCATCATTTAACTGAAGCTTCCCTCCCCAGTTACCAATGATCTCTTAACTGCCAAACCAAATGTCATTTTCTCAGTCTTCATCCTTTTTGACCTTTCTGCAGCCTCTGACAAGATCACTAATTGTCTTCTCACCAATAGTCTCTTCTCTCCAGGACTTTGTGACACTGCTCTCTCCTGGTTCACCTCCTACTGGCCTGATGGCTTGTTCTCAGTCTCCTTTTCTGGATCTCATCCAAGGTTGCATCCAATTACTATGGGCACACCTGAAATCTATCTCCTGGATCTCTTCTTCTCTCCCTCCATACTACTTCATTTGATGATTTCCTGAATTCCCACTGATTCTAATACTTATTTCTAAGCCAATGACTGTCAGATCTATTTATCCAGCCCTAATCACTCTCCTGACATCCTGTCTCCTATCTCCAACTGTTTATTGGACCAGTGACACTGTCTTTAACCCAAACCTGCCCCCTTCCAAACTTCTTATTCTCAAGGGCACCACTGCCTGCTCAGTCCCCGGGTTCGCAAGCTGGGTGTCACCCTGGACTCCTGCTGAGGCACGTTGATTTCACCTTCTCAACATCTCTCAAATTTGCCCCCTCCCTCATCTGACACACCCACCATTTTGGTGCACCCTGGATGACTTCAACAGTCGGCTCCTTGGTTTGCCTGCCACTCCAGTCCAACCTCAATTATGCTGTCTAATTAATATTCTCAAAGCTCAGATCTGACCAGGTCACCAACTGCTCTCTCCTGTCCTCCCAATCAAAAAACTCCAGTGGCTCCCTACTACATCCAGGACCAAGAGAAAACCTTTGATTGGCTTTAAAGCCCTTCATAATGAGGCGCCTTTCTACCTTTCCCAGTCTTCTCAGACCATAAGCCCCTCAGACACTCTACGACCCTGAAACACTGGCCTCCCGACTGCTCCTCTCCCAGCTGCGTCATCCCCGGCCCGGTCCACAAGCCTGGGACTCTCCTTTATCGCCTGGATTCCCCAGCTTCCTTCAAATTTCATCTCCAATCCCACCTGGTGAGAGCCTTTCCTGACCCCCTTAAAGCTGGTGCCTCGCCTCTGATGATTGCCAGCTCACCCTGTGTCTGTCCTGTCTGAGCACATCTACATACATGTGGTCTCCCTGTAAGACTGTGAGCTACTTGACTGCAGAGACTTTCTGTCGTTGTGTCCTCTCTAGGTGCTCATGACAGTGCCTACCACAAGGATGTGTTTAATGAATATCGTGTTTGACCGAGAAGAAAACCTGAGTAGTGTTCAGAGGGTCTCAGCAGCCTAGTAATTCCATAAAACTATTGACAATCCTGTTTTAAAGGATTCACTATACTTATCAAATCACAGTCAAACCAAAGAACATAGAAATTCCCCTAAAATTTCTAGTTACTAGCAAATTTGTAAAATATCTGATATTTTGAAATAAAAAGGATAATACAGTAAATATATCAAATAGTCAGTGAAATATTTTTACCTGCATCTGCAAGACTGCATCTGTTTGTAACAGCGTAGTTTTTGCCTGGGCATCAAATACAAATGGATATGTACAGATTGTAACTGGGATTTCTGTTAACTGGAAGAAAAACAAATTAAACATTAGCCTACGGCCTTGTGATAGAATATTCTGCATGGAAATTTTCAGAAAAATGACAAAGTTAAACAATACCATAATAACTTATGTACCTTTTTACATTTTCAAAATCATATTAGTTTATTTTGCAAGTTTTAACCCATCCAAAAAGTACTTTATTCTAGCTCACATAATAAGACATTGCTCATTTTTTGAGTACTACAAAATACTTATGATTTCATCAGTGTGGATGCACACTCTAGTGATAGAGATTACAGTTCACTGCTCAGCAGGCTTTCATATCTCAATGACTAGCTGTGACTGGGACACTGCATCACTTGATGGGTCTTCTCTCTGAATGCTCGATCTTCACCTAACTAAGGTATGAAATAAATTGGTTTCTAATTCTAGATTAGGACAACAGTACTGAGAATGTATAAAATGCCAAATATAGGCCTCATACTCTTAAAGATCAACAAAATTACAAGTTTAAGTGTAAGGAAAGGCTGATCAAGGTGAGTAATTCAATTTCATAGGAATGCTTCTCTGTAAAGAGTAGAGATGTTCCCACTGGTGCTTCATTAAGAGGACAAAAAGAATGCTTGACTCATTTTCACTGAAAAAGGTTGCCCCTAAGATCTGGTTGACTGGGACTCATGGGAAGTCAAACTCTGGGAAAGAACCAACCCTTGTGAGAGAAGCTGTTTCTTTAAGCTGGCATATAAACCCAATAACCTATTAAGCACACTTTTCACTTTTTTTCTGTTCAGAGGACAAACCAGATTACAGTAGAGAGGAACAAAGTTTGGACAGTGGGCTTGAGGAAGCATGCCTATCATCTCCTTTAGCAGACTGTTAATGGCTGCCTTATAGTAGAAGCACATGGGAGTTACATGTGTTCACTCATATCCTTCCTTCTCACTTGACAAGAAAAGATTTCCTGATAACGGACTTTCTCAACCAAAGAGTAACACTGAGTGAATATCAATCATTCCTGCAAAAGTATTTGACAGGAGCAGACGCCTACTTCCACACATGGCCCCCAACTGTTCACGGACAATGTTCTTAAATGCAACCCTCCTGGAGAAGAGAGGAATTTCTTAGGCATTATGATCCCAGAATCTAGCCTTCTAGCAGAGTTCCCTGAGCTCCTATGACCTTTGTGCCTTCCCCATTTTCTGTGGGAATGGGGAGAAAACACTGTCCTATACCTGTCACGCACTTTTTATTTTGAGTGCTTACACTGGCACTAGGACCCTCTTTCACCTGCATTTGGAGATTTCCCATAATAAATGCTGAGTGGGAGGAAAAAAAAAAAAAAGGCAGTACAAAAAAGAAAATAGTGCCATTGAATAAGGCTCTCCTAATCCCCCAAGTTTAGATGTGGGCTGTGTTAACCCAGAGTTGGGAAGGTGTGATAGATACTCCCCAGGTCATAGATTAAGATATTTCACTGAGTAACTTAAGAAAAAGCGCCCCCCAAACTAAAGATTTGGATGATCATGTGCCACTACTCACCAGTCACCGTCCTTCCCTTACTACAAGTATCTGACATCACAATGATCACCACTCAGCCAGGCTTAACCAATAATGTTGTGATGTGGTTGTGTGCAAAGACTATAACAGCTACCAGTTGAATAAATAAGTCATCAGGTAAAGAAGGAAAAAAATTACTCAATATAAATGCAATCAACCTATTTCACAATGTCAGATGTTAGTCAGTTAACAAAGAATTCAAAGTCCCAAAAGATACTGGACAGCATTCTTCTACCGCTAAACATCTACTGAACATTTTGATGAAGGAGATCTCGAGGTGCTATTTCCTCCCAATTGTGTGCACAGCTCCTATTCATGGATGCTATCATAGATCGTACCAATGGATAGCAGGGAAGGCTGGTTGTCTTTTACATTTTAAAATTTAAGTGATAGAAAAAGAACAAAATAAAATAAAAATTCAAATTCCCTTTTTACTTAAAGTTATGAGTGTTAATGACATGGTACCTGAGGCAGAGAGAAGCTAAATCATTTGCTCAGCGTCATATGTGCTGGGACTCATGCTTGAACTCAGGTTTCCTGATTCCAAGAACACTGATCTCCTGGGAACCCATTTCAGATTTTATTATGAAAGTAATTAGGAAAACAAGATTTCATTTTATAGTGATCTTAGCTGCAAGAAACCTAGAATAAAATACCTCTGTGTCCACAAAGTTACTCTAAGCTAATCTGCCACAGAAAATGCTTAAGGCCTAGATAAAAGAAAAAACCCATTTTTCTTACATCCTACATTTATAATATTTACAATCATAAGAAATGAAAAGGGTAAGCTCTGGATGTATTGTCACAAAACCAAGACAGAGATGATTTATGTCATTTGAAAATAGGTTTGTATTACCGAACTTACCTCAGTCAATCCATGGTTGATATCCTAAGACAGCAATGAAGAATGTAGCAACAATGAGGAAACAGGAGTGTTAGTGGCCAGATTTTACTATTCTAGTCAAAGCAGCAATTCAAAACCTTTTTTTTCCTGCAGGTATTTAACTCAATTAACAGGACAATCAAAAATTCCTTTTTTGCCTGTCCTTTCTACATGGTGCACACAGTGCACCTAAACAATTTTTTACATCGCTTTGCCTTAGCTTCCTTATCACTGTAAGCCTAGGGAGGATGGACAGAACAGAATTTAGCTTCTTTCCAGTTCATGCAACAATGGAGATGTCTGAGTTTAGTCTTTGCCATTTTCAGGCTCTGTAAGCCCTCAAGACTATGTCAATACCTTTCCAGAATTGTGCTGAAGCAGGGAATGAGGGGTCTCCTGACACAACCTCGATTCCACCTTAACAAAGTCACTCAATGGCTCAGTTTTTTCATCTGATGGAACAGTAAGAGTGTTCCTCAGAAACTAATTAATTACTTTGACGGGTGTAAAGTGCTATGATGAAGCAAAGGGATTCTCCTACTTTATGGAAAGAATTTGTAGTGAAAGTCAATCAAGGTCCTTGAGCAAGTGACTTTTTCACTAAATTAAGCAGAGATGACAGAAGCAAATCATCTCCCATGATCACTAAAGTGAATGGGAAATAGCCTATTAAGTAAAAAGAAGTAAATGAAAACACAAGAAAGCAACCAAAGCTTTTGGGAAGGGTGAATTCTAGGCTTGTGATTCCTCAGTACAAAGAGCTAGCAACTAGTACACTTCACTTACCACTTCAGATCTGCCACTTACCCTGAGGCTTATAGCCTTGGCAGGGCTCCTGAGCACTTAACTGGGAGG
The DNA here is from genome assembly GCA_028646575.1 of Pseudocheirus occidentalis. Classification (NCBI taxonomy): domain Eukaryota; kingdom Metazoa; phylum Chordata; class Mammalia; order Diprotodontia; family Pseudocheiridae; genus Pseudocheirus; species Pseudocheirus occidentalis. The sequence goes on from CM053598.1 coordinate 23,383,237, forward strand.
TGGCTCAACCTGCTCAAGCCAGAGCCAAAGCCAGAACTGAGTCTGAGGGGAACATGAACCCAAACCCAGCTTACTCTGGCTCTAAGGCTAGCATTCCTAGACCAGGCTGCCTCTCAAACAAGACATTTAAACATAAAAGTAAAATTTAAGACAAAAACCAAAGGAAAGTCCAAGAAAGTTGGAGGGTAGAGAGAAAAAACAAACAGAAGTTTATGAAAGAGATGGTGGTTAAAACAGAAAAGAAAGATGGCTCATGAAACTAGAAATGGCAAACTCGGCATGGCCACCAATCCCAAAGGTACAGCCCAACTACAGAGATGGAGTTTGACTGTTAAGTGATAAAAATGAAGTAAGAGAACTAAACATTCCTACACGTACAGATCTCCTTGCCCAGTAGAGTTACAGAAAGGAAATAAGTTAGGAGACTGACTTTAAGGCTCTAATTCAACATTTCAATTTGAAAGGTAAAGAAACTTAAAAGTAAGAGAACTACTGTAGTCAGTTCCTCTGAGGAAGCAAATAAAAATCTCCTATGACAACTAGTTGACTGGGGAATATGGTGCAACAAGTTGCTGAACAATAGCCCCCATGGTACTCTGGCAATCACCTATTTCTGAGATAAGGCTGTTTTCCATCTGGGCTCATGGAAACTAGGTTAGGACAGGCCTAATTTCAGTTTGTACATATTCTGGCAACATGTGCAAGAAAAGTCTAGAAGTAACCAGAGTGACCAATTAGGTACCAGGATGGTAAGTTTTAACCTCAAAATTTTAGTGGCTGGTTTTAGTAGAAGTTAGATAACACAAAAGGCTTCCTGTGACTAATCTGAGGCAGAAAAGTCAACATATAAAGAATTACTTTTGATTTTTATGACCATGATTGAAAGCCTGAATTACAAAAACAGAGCTGAATGGTGAAAGCCAGGGAAGGTAACAAAAAGCTGGTTGATGAAACTGAATTAAAAGATAGAGAAACAAGGGTTTTCATGGCAAACAGAAAGCATAGAACTAAGACATGTTACTTCTTCCCATACTACACAAAATTGAGCAATTTCAAACTAGAGAAAGATGAGAAATAAAAAGAGACTAAGATCTGAAGTCCTAACAAACTCCAAAGTATAGCAGGACAACAGGTCTGCAGAAAACAGGAGCCAAGGGAGAAGATGCCGAGGGATTCTCCTCCCTTCATGCCTCTCTTTTAACACAAAATAGCAACAGTAATGAGGAACTTAATTCTGGCATTACCAGAACGGTGTGTGGCCAGAGTTCCTAGAACACACATAGCAAATAACCAAACTTTACCTTTAATGCTCACAAAGGCTTTGACTGCCAAGAAAGTAATGCTACAACCCATCAAGATCAGCAGATGTTATTCTTGGAAACCTATATGCAATTTACCAGGCAGGGGGCTAAATGTTAATCCATTAACTTAGAGTGCAGTCTCTCACTAATGCATTGGTGGCAGAGCTGTGAACGGTTCCAACCATTCTGCACAACAATTTGGAACTATGCCTAAAGGGCTACAAAACTGCATACTCTTTGATCCAGTAATACCACTACTGGGTCTGAATCCCAAAGAGATTCTTAAAAGGGGGGGAGGAAGGGGGAAGGATCTATTTGTAAAAAAAAAAAAAAAAAAGTTTATAACAGCTCTTTTTGGGGTGGCAAAGATTTGGAAACCGAGGGAATACCCATTAATTGAGGAATAGCTTAACAAGTTGTGGCATGTGATTGTGATAGAATACTAATGTTGCAATTAGAAATGATTAGCAGGATACTTTCAGAAAAACTTGGGAAGGCTTAAATGAACTGATGCAAAATGAAGTGAGCAGAAATGAGAAGAACAATGTACAGAGGAACGGCAATATTGTATGATGACCAACTGTCAATAACATAACTATTCTCAGCAATACAATGATCCAAGATTGAATCCGGCGAACTTCAGTGTGTGCTGGGGATTCCCTTGAGGACTGGACAAGGACCTGGGAGCTGTTCATCCCTGAAGACTGGACGAGAACCTGTAAGCTTTTGGCTCCTGAATCTAGGTGATTGTCTGGCAGATTCAGGAGGGAGCTGGGATCAGGGAAGGAGATCCAGGGAATCAGAGAGACCACCCAGAGTCAAAATGAAGAAAAGGCCTCCCCTTGGACTAAACTGAGGTTTGTTGGAAATCAAGGGGTGAAAGGTTTGTGTGGTTGTCTAGGAACTTTGTTTGGAAACTAAAGATGATGGTTGCCCCAGGAGTGGCAGATCAGTGTATTGTGATTGAATCAACTCCCTCTTAGGGAAACTAGGTCATTCCTTTTGTTAATTGATTGAATCTTAAAATGTGAAGCTGGTTTCTCCCTTAGGGAAATCAGCTGATTCTTCTCTTGTTCCTTTCTGTAATAAGATACAATATTGAGACTTTCCTTATTCTGAAGATTATATATAATATTGTGAATTGCTGAAACTGTGAA
>CM053598.1:23385794-23407497 GCA_028646575.1 Pseudocheirus occidentalis
TTATGGCCAAAGGACCTGTGATAGAAAAATGCTATCTACCTCCAGAGAAAGAACTGATGGAGTCTGAATACAGATTGAAGTGTATTTTTTAAAATTTTCTTTATTTTTTGTGGGGTTTTTTGGGTGGTATCTGTTTTCTTTTGCAATATGCCTAATATGGAAATATGTCCTGCATAACTGCACATATTTAATCTATATCAAATTGCTTGCCTTTTCAAGGAGAGGAAAGAAGTAAGGAGGAGGGGGAAGGGAAGAGGAAAATTTGGAAGTCAAATGTTAAAAACATTTTTATGTGTAACTGAGAAAAAAAATTTTTTTAAAGACAAAAAAAACCCAAAAACCCACAAAAACCCCAAAGAACAGTACCTCCCTGCAAATGCCTTCCCAGAGGCTGACCCAGTTCTGTAACTTGCCCCTAGGAGTATAAGTGGTTCTACTTCTGTCCTATGTAAACTGGAAAAGGAAAAAAAACAGCATCTATTTAGAAACCCCTAAGTCTAAAATGAAAAGGCGTTCTGTCATTACCACCTAGGGTCTGGCATGGATAAAAAACCTATTTCTTTGGGTGTGGTCAGAAAATGTGATCTTTAAGCCACTTCTATAACGATAAAAACAATAATAACCACACACATATCTATATATCTATCCACCTACCGTTTATCTATCTCTCATCTATCTCTTTATCATCTAGCTTTCCATCTAAAATCTATCATTTCTATCACTCACTCTACCATCTCTCTAAGGCGTCTCTCACCTATCTCTCACCTACGTTATCTAACATCTACCTACCCAACTCCGCTCTCTCTCCTGAGGCGTCTGTCTAATCTAACCTAATCTACATATAAATAGTATCTTAAGCTTTAAAGTACTTTCTTCAGTGATCTACTCCAAGGAAGAAAGTACAAATGTTACTACCCCCAAAGAATGCACTGGAGTTTGAAGTTGTTCAGCAACTTGTCTATGGTCAAATATATCATAATTAATCCATATTTATTAAGCACTAAACACTGGGAATACAAAAAGAGACAAAAGACAGTCTCTGCCCTCAAGGAGCTTACAATCAAATAAATAATCTAAGAATAAATGATAAAATGGGCAGCTGAATCCAGATCTCCTTGCTAGGCACGGCACCGGGCTCTGCTATACCATGCAGCTTCCCAGGGTAAATTAAGTTTTAAAATTCCAAACTATTTTGACTAGGGACAAAAGAACCAATTCTGAAACACTCTAATAGAGCTGGTGAATGAGGGTTTTGTCCTGGCTCAAAATAAGAGCTATTCACATGGTGCTTTAAGGTTTCCAAAACATTTTCTATGTTAATTCATGAGAGACAGTCAAGGTTTTATGTCCCCTTTTCAGATGAGGAAAGTAAGGCTCAGAAGTGTAACATGACGTACCATGATTTTAGAGCTAAGTGTTTGAGGTAGGATAGAAACTCAAATATGGAGCTACTTGCTCTGAATTCTATTTTTCTAGATCAAATTTTTACATACCTAGGACAATTATTCTTTAAAATGACCTTTTAATGGGTATTTTTAAAATTAGATGGTGCTTTTTCTTTCATAGGACACAAGTATCATTAATGCGCACAGGAGGACTTGAAACCATATTTTGTGGTTTCTCTATTTAAAATATAAATTTGAAGAGAGGGAAAGGTAGCAAAGTAACTATACTTATGGCTATGTTTCACAAATACCACCTATGAAAAAAAGACAAATAGAAAAGGAAAAGGAAGGAGTGAAAGAGGGGAAAAAAGAGAACACATGACACCTGATACTTCTAGTGTGGAAAACTCTGAGGTTTTCTTGCAGTCACTTTGAGACACTGCTCACCTTTACAATGGTAAATGTATTATCCAAATCCAAGGGAATACAATATCAGACTTGCATTTTCTATAAGATAGCATCTTGGTTTTTTTCTTATAAAGAGCAATACTGAGTGATAAATGACATGCCATATACAACTTCTATGCAATATGCTTAAAATTAAAAAATAAGTGTTTGACGTTTGTTTCAAGAGATGGCTCCAATTTTGTTTTTCAAAAAAGACAGAAATGGAAAAGCAATCATAGTATGAATGAGCACACATACCATTCCATAGGCCTGCTGCTGGACCCAGTTGATGTAGTCATTCCGTATGTCTATTAATTCTTGCACTTCATGAATATAAAACTTGTCATATTGTATAATCTGTCCTGTTCTCTCATTTACCTGCAGGAAAACAAGACTACTACTTACATATCACTGCATTGTATATATGTATGTATATTTTTAAGTGGCTTTATATAAAGAACATTTTTCACAGACTGAACAATTCTGAAAAACAAATGCTCTGCAGTTTTGTTTTTCACTTAAATCAGTTTAATTCATTTATCAAAAGTTCACTGTAGGCCCACCATGTACTAGGCACTGAGTGAGAAACACAAGAGAATACAAAGACATAAGACCCAATCCCAGCTCTGCAGGTGATCCAAGTATAAACAGAAGATAAATGAAGACAGATATTTCAAGAGAGGAAGCACGTATGCTAGAATGGAAGGACAACTGGCCTGGTAGCCAAGAAGACATGAGTTCAAGACCTGTCTGACATAGCCTCATGCTGTGTGTTCCTAGGACAAGTCACAGAACCTTATTTCTCAGACAACTTTAAAATGGTTAAAGTGCAAAAAAGGTGTCAATACCATGATTAGTGTCACAGTGCTCTCAATAAGAATGGAGAAGGGAGAAAAGGGATGTAGGAAGATTCATTAGAAAATTCTGGAAGAGACTAGTCATAAAGTAGAAAAAGTACGACCTGAGGTGGTCACAAAATGTAGATTGGGAAGGAAGGAATGAATGCCAGAGACATTACAAAGGAATAAATTATTAAAGTCAGTAACAAACTAGATGTAATTAAGAGAGAGGGATGTAAAAAGTAGGAGCTGGTTTTGTGGAAGGTAGACTACAGAGAAGAGAAACTAAAAGTCTGATTTATGATTTGTTTGTGGTGTTGGTAGGACATTCAAGTAGGACTGTTCAAAGAAAAGGCAATCAGGAAAAAAGGTACTGAAGCCTGGGAGAGAGATGTTAGCACAGGAAGCTCTCTAAAGACTGATTTTCAAGAAGATAGAAAAAATCAATTAAGCTCTGGGTAGATCTACTTTCCAGTTTCTCCAATGAAACACACAAAGAAAGTACAATCAGTGCAAGTATAGTACAAACACAAAAGAATTACCTTTTTTTTTTGGTCTTTTTATCAGGGGGAAGGCAGGGCAATTGGGGTTAAGTGACTTGCCCAAGGTCACAGAGCTAGTAAATGTTAAGTGTCTGAGGCTGGCTTTGAACTCAGGTCCTCCTGACTCCAGGGCCAGTGCTCTATTCACTGTACCATCTAACTGCCCCACAAAAGAATTATTTTAAATCTTATTAATCTCAACTGAAATCTTAATCCCATAATAATCCAAAGACTACAAGGAAAAGCAGTTAAGATTACTTGGAAACCGAAGGAAAATGATGGATTCACACTGGGAAGCTAAAGAAAAATCCCGGCAGAAGCCTTGTAAGGAATCCAAAAAGTTATTCTTTTCAAATTCATTTTTTAAATGGAGGATTTATATGGCCTTCTGAAAAGGAAACAACAAAAACTGGTGGCTCTCTCACATCACCAGACACAGTCCTGACATCTAAAATGGTCAATTAAAACCAGGCTCTTCAGCAACGTAAACTCCTATTTCAAGATCAACCATCAGCTTTGTCACTAAGCAAAAAACACTTGAGATTATGTTTTACCAATCTGGTTTTTCTATTCCCTACAATAAGATAATTATACATCATTTTATGTCATCAAAAAGATAATATGAAACCTCAAGATATAAAGAACATGGTAATGAGGCCAACATCATCTTCACACAGTGCCTACTGTGTGCCAGGCACTGGGCTAAGCCCTTTACAATCATTACCTCATCTGATCTTCACAACACCCCTGGGAGGTAGGGGCTCTTATCATCCCCATTTTAAGAGAAGGAAATCAGGCTGAGAGAGGGGAAGTGATCGGCCAAGGGTCTGAGGCTGCCATCTGAATTCCAGTTTTCCTGACTCTGGGTCAGTGGCAGCGCAGCGCCACCTAGTGGCACAATGTGCTGCATTAAGTCTCCCATTTTCTAAAGGATCAATTTTAACCACTCTCACCAAAGCCAGGTCTCTCATTACATGCTATTTAGAATATTAAAAAAGCCTTGGCCAATGTATTTCCATATGGTATGATCCCACTAAGGGGGGTTATGTTTTACAGTTGGCTCGGGGGGGGGGGGGGGGGGCAGGACCGTGCACAGATGACACATTTTTTAGTTTAATCTGCATTATTAGCATTTCTACATCACTTTAACCTAGACCATCAACAAAACAACAAATCAAGCCCTGATTCGCCCTGCTGGCTATTTTTCAGGGCACAGATGCTCACAATGAAAACTTAACGATCTGCTTTCTTCGACCTGGCTCCAGCTCCTTCCTAAGCACTACTATGGACAAATTCTCCAGTTCTCAATCTCATTCTATAAACAAGATGGGAAGCAGAATTGTTAGAGGAGATTTACGCCTTGTTCTTCGTGGGAAAGAAAGAGGATTTATATATTCATGTTAATGGATGTATATATCTTTGGAGAAACAATCAACAATCTCCAATGTCTGAATTGCCAAATTGCCTCTAAGATAAACGAGAAATTGCTCCGAGCAGCTCTGAGGTCCCAGCCTCATCAGACAGTACTACAAGCCAGCCAGGCTGGCCTCATTCCCAATACCACGTATCTCTCTGCTCTGTGCCATGGCACTGGTACCCTACACACGCTCCCTTCCTGACCACCATCTCATGTAAGTCTTCTTTTCCTTTAAGATGCAGCCCGAGTTAAGGTGCAGAAATGTGTTTTGCATGATTTCATCCATTTAATGGGTATCCTATTTCCTGCCTTCTCAATACATGGGGGAGGGAACAGAAGGAGGAGAGAAGTTGGTACAAAATAAAAGTAAAATAAAATTCCTAGGAAAAAAGACAAATCCTAAGCATCACCATCTACATTAGGCCTTTTCCAATCCCCCAAACACTAGATTTCTGCCCTCTCAAACTATTTAAATATACTGTATATATTTGTATTTATTCACTTTGCATTTATGCCACATATATTTTAATGCACGCTTCTTATCTCTCCCATTAGATGCAAGCTTTTTGTGAGTACAGATGATTGCTTTCTCTGTACTTGTATCTCCAGCACTTGGCACAGTTAATACATAACTTCTTGATTGTCGCTAAAAAGCAATCAAAAGGTAGAATTCAAGTATTACTAACAGTGAGGAAGTACCACAGGTGACTGTGGTTGAACCTTGAGGGGATGAAGAGTAAAGGCCAGCTAAGAACAGCTAAATACATATAAAACAAGAAATTTCTGGGTAGAAAACCAGTGAGAGCTTTGTGACTGCTCCTGCAGATTTCAGAAAGGAACTCTAGTTCCTTGCTAAGGAATCAAAGGTATGGCCCCTCTACTCCTTGGGATGCTGCTACTTAGAGCAGAAGAATCAAGTCTCTACAGAACAAGAATAGTTTGTTGGTTTCTCTCAACCACTAGGAGCCTATGAACTCAGCCACCCAATGAGCATAAGCCCTTACCTGGGATTTTCTTGGCAAAGATACAGGAGCAGTTTGCCATTTCCTTCTCCAATTCATTTTACAGATAAGGAGTAACACCCCCAGGGTCACACAGCTAGCAAATGTCTAAGGTCATATTCAACATGTAACAACATGTCTTCCTGAATCCAAGCCCGGTACTCTATCCACACACACCCCCTGCTCCCTCCCCCTTAAAAAAAAGTTTTTTAAAATACTTGTTCAGCCTCACTACTAGTGTTTAATTTTATACCTATGTGGTTTTACCCTTCATTCTTAACTTTCTCCCTCCCTCCTGCCCTCACCTATACCTCTCTGAAAAATAATCTTAGTGTTCCAAATGTTCATTTGCAGTCTTTGGGGTGAAGTAGAAGATTTGTTTAGGACACAGCATAAAAATGTTCAGACTTGATACTTCTTATCAGCAATTTCTTTTCTCTTCTGAACTATACCCACCAGACTGGTGAGATCACAGGTTCCCAGTGGCCAAGAGCAGATTAACAAACTACTCTTGTTCTATAGAGACCATAACACTCACCCGTTTTCTATTCTCTCCTCCTTCATCCTGTCTCAAATGATTTAACAGCCTTACTACTAGCCAGGCTGACCTCTCTCCTTGTTCTGGTGACCCTGCTCCGCCCCATCTCTTCTAACACTACCACTCTTTCATCTCTTCAATGTCTCCTTCCACAATGCTGGAAAATATGCCCCTGAAACACCCTCATTTGATTATTTCACCCCCACCATGCCATCCTGTATCTTTCCTGTCTTTTGTGGCAAAACTCCTCCCAGAAAGGTCCGCCTACAGAGAGGGCTCCCTCCTCCCCTAACCCTGCTTCACCCGATCGTCTCATCAGCGCCCATGGATTTAACTACCATCTTTTTGCTGATGATTCTCAGTTCCAGTTCTATCTTTGCTGCCCCAATCTCTCTGCTAACCTCTAACCACACATTTCCAACTACTTTTTAATCATCTCAGACTGGAGGTCCAATAAATCTTAAACTCAGCACATCCAACGTGGAACTCATTTTTTTTCCTAAACCTTCCCCCTCTCCAAAGTTCGCTATTACTCTAGAGGGCACCACCTTCCATCATCCAACTCCCCCAGCTCTGCAGGCTAAGTACCAGACTTGACTTTTCACTCTCTCACCCACCATATTCGATGTGTTGACAAGACCCACTGATTTCACAAGTGCACATGTCTTGAACACCCCTCCTTTCCCCTTCCAATACTGCCACCCCCCCCCCCCCACCTCAGTGAAGGCACCTTCATCTCCTCGTGCCTGCATTACTGTCACTGCCTACCAGGTAGCTTCCCTGCCACAAGTATCCTTTAGTTCATCCTCCATTCAGCTAAGTGATTTTTCTAAAATGAAGGCTTTGACCATTTCACCTCCTCTCCTTAATGAGTTCCATGGATTCCTCATTTAAGGTCCTTTACAACCTAGTTTGGCCCCATCCTTTCCAATCTTATTACACTTCACACTCCCTATTTCAATCTAGTAACAAAGGCATCCCCGGTTGTTCCCCAAACAAGACACCCCATCTCTCAGCTCCAGGCACCTTCTCTGACCATCCCTCATCTCTGCAATATTCTCCCTCTTCATCTCTGTTAATTATTTCTTGTTTATCCTGTACAGGACTTTTGTATAGATGTATTTGCCTGTTGCCTCCCCCATTAGATCCTGAGCTCCTTAAGGGCAGGGACTATCTTTCCCCTCTTTTTGTATCCCCAGCACTTCTGTACAGTGTCTGGCACATGGGAGGCACTTAATAAATGCTTACTGACTAATTTATTGACTTACCTTAATTCCAGGGAGGTTAGGTCTAGAAACCTCCAACTGAGATGGCTGAAAGAGTGAACAAGAGAACTAGTCCCAGTGGGTTCACCAATCATTTCAAGGTTTGGAGACAAAGACTTCACCATGAGATCACATCCTATGGAGACTCTGAATGGTCTAACAGACTCATGCCTACAGCAGTAGCTAGGAGAGGTCACTAAACTGTCTATATGATAAAACAGCAGAGATGTCCTTTCTTTATCTAAGCTTTGTGCTGCTAAACATGTGAAGGTTACTGCAGAGGGGTTGGGAATAACCAGCACAATACCAAACCAGAGCTACTTATGCACCCACCGTCAAAGTCACGAGGTCTATTTGGAGTGAGGCCAGGAGACCATACGAACAATAAAAATGTGTCTAAATACCCAGAGCAATATGGCACTTAAATGTGATGCTTATTATTAAGGTAAAAATTCTAAAACAAGACAAAATGGAAAAGGGAGCCATTAGCTGCTCATTTGCTAACTGTTCTCCTCTACAACAAATGTACAGGCATGCCACGGACAAAGAGGAGATGAAAACTAAAAGCATTTCTTAAAGGGAACTAAAGCAGAAGAATCTTTAACAGGCTTCTGATAGCAAGTTTTTGCTTCTATCTAAATCTAGAAAAAAGTAGGTTACAAATAAACAGTGACACAGCTAACAAAGCCACAGGGAAGGAAAAAGAAAATAAACATACCCTGTGCAGTATTTCCAAAACCTTTAGAGCAGTGTGGAGGAAGTTGTTGAAAACCCTTCTTTCAGAAGGGGGAATTCCGACCTTGTAGAGTTTCAAAAGATGAACCACGACTTCCTTGAACAACTCCACTATTTTGAGGAACAAGGGAGGTTCAAGTACAGACCACCAGTTTTCTGTGATTAAAGGATGAACATGTAAATAAAATATACGCGACCCCCCACTCCCACTAAGCCTTTTCTATCCTAACATTTCAACAAATGGGGAAAAAACAAACAACAACATCTTCCTGGATAGGTTTTAGCCTTGACTTGCACCTCTGGATTTCTTAGTGTAAAATTAAGTAAGATACAGAGTCAATGGACGATACTTAAATGACATGATCTTAACATCTAATCACAACTGGTTTAAATATTCAAATACCAATTAAATTTAAAACATCTAAACTACAAAAACTTTATTGTTGTTAAGTCACAGATTTTTTTCAAGCATTATTTTCTTATCTAACATAACTGAGATTTTCCATACAAGTATATTTATGAGGCAATACAGTCTTGGAAACTGGAGTGAAAAAGTCAAATGTCACAAGGCTGTGTGTTGGATCAAACATCTCTGCTAATAGCTGCCTTTGGTTTTCCCAACTTCTGTTCTAGGCAAGCTGTGTGTCATTAACTTCAAGTCAAGTAAACTCAAGAACTGGCCCCTCCAGGGAAGGAGGACAAAGATATCTGAATACCAGAAAGCAATATTCTTCATCTATCAAGTACTTAATGAATTCTGACCGAGAGCCTTTGTCTCTTGTTATACCTTTATCTAAAACAGCAGTTCTCAACCTGTAGGTTGCAACCCCTTTGGGGGTTGAACGACCCTTTCACAGGGGTCACAGGGGTTGCCTAAAACCATCCGAAAACACGTATTTCCGATGGTCTTAAGAACTGAGACACTGCTCCTCTGTCTCTAGGTAGGTCCACCCACATGCAGATATGCCCACATACCAGTATTAAAGGGTTGTGGTATTAGAAAGGTTGAGAACCACTGATCTAAAACAATGATTTTCTAGTATGTGACTGGATTTCTAATATCTGGACTCACGTTCCTTGTGGTGATCTTCCTTACCTGCTCCCTTTGCTCCCATGGCCTGAGCCTTTCCTAATGTCCTTACCTGTGCACACCCCAACCTGGACTGTCAGTGCTGGCCTTGTAGGCTGCCAGTAAGCTATACAAGCCAGTTATACAGCTAGAAATGAGAACAGGAAGGCCTGTTTTGGGGTGCAGAGAATTGATTCAGTCAAGGTAAAGAGGTCTGCAACAAGGAAGCAAAAATTATGCAAAGAGAATAATAAGGAATTAAAGTAAAGATGATCCAACATTCCAGGAAATGACTCCAGAATCAGGAGTCAACAAAAACAGGCCCAGAAAAAAAACGTCAGAATTCAAGAAGCACTTGATGTTCTACTCTAAGCAGGATTCCTGGAGGTTTGATAATGCAGGAAACTGAGGATTCTGGCTCAGCAAAAAGAAGGGGTGTGGTCAAACACTCATTCACAAATACTGGCCAAGCCCCTACTAAGTGAGGCATGCCATGTTAATCCAAAGAAGAGTAAGGTATCATCCTTTCTTTCATGGAATATACAGACTTGTAGTAGAAATACGGACATACACAGAAATGACTGTACCATAAGGTATAATGTGAATGTGAATAAAATAAGTATGAACTATTTTATTAGCTATAAAATGGTGGAGACTGCTGAGGAAACAGGGGGAACTGCTTCATGGGAGGCAATGTATCTGAGCTGGGCTTTGAAAAGACAGACAGAAACTGAACAGGGAGAATTAGGAGAAATAATATAAGCAATCGAAAGAATAAGGAAACTAGGGAATGTTGATGCCAAATGCAGTGCAATCTGACTAGAAATGATGGCGTATGAAAGAGAAGAATATAAGGGAGGGGAGGGCCTGACAAGTCAGAACTAAGACTATGGACTTAATTGGTTTTCTAAAGGGATGTAACAATTAGCGCTTTGGCAAGACTAAAATGGCAGCAGTGGGCAGGTATGAATGTCACCCCCTACTCAATAAACTCCTGTGGCTCCCTATCACTTCCTGGTTGTCATTCTTAGTCCTTGCCCCAGTCCCCTCCTACCTTTCCAGGCTTCTTGTACCTTACTCTGCACACACATTCCACTTGGACTCTGGTCTCCAGGCTGCTCCCACAAACAAGACCCTCCTTGACTCCAGGCATTCTCTCTGGCTGTCCCCCACATTTGGAACACTCTCCCACTCTACCTACTAACTTCCCATGCTTCCTTTAAGTCTCAACTAAAATTCCATCTTTTACTCTCTTAATTCTAACGGCTTCCCTGTTCATTATTCCTTGTTTATCCTACAAATAGCTTGTTTGTACATAGTTGTTTGCTCACAATCTCCCCAATGAGAATGGGAGATCCTAGAAGGCTGGCACTGTAGGTACTGACTGACTGAATGACTGGAAACCAGAAATCAGGAGGCTACAGCAACTGTCCAGATGAGTAATATTACTCGTAGAGTCACTATGAAACTGAGGGTGCAATGCACTATTGTGTTCTAACATATTTAGGAAAAATAAGAGAGTGAACTATACGGGAATGTTTGGAAATGGGAAGATGAAACAAGAGCACTGAGGGAGCAGTGAGTGAGGAGAAGCAGGAGGGGACACATGCTGCCAGCACATTCACAGAAAACATCTTACCAAGTACTCTCAGCGGAGCCTTTTCAAGATTCACTAGTGCAGTTCCAAAGGGAATGGCTATTGTGGTGAAATTATTGGAATCACTCATCAGCGGACATTCTGGTAAAATGAGATAAAACCTCAATGCTTCAACATCAGGTAAGGAACTAGTCAGTTTTGGAAGAAGATTCTTTTCCAAACTAGCTGCCACCTACATTTTAAACAGAAAGTAAAACCTATTTAATTTACATTGAACATTACTTCCCCCCCTACAAAAAAAAACCTTCAATAAAGAAAATAGGAAATTGAAAGAAAAAAGTATAAAATAAAATCAGAAATTGAAAAACACTACAGTATAGCCTAAAAAACGTCTAAGCCTTTCAAGAACATTTACAAAGTTTAAGATATTGTCGGTGGAAACTTAACCTTTGCTCCTTCTAATAATACAACCTGCACATAAAACTCAAGATTAAAACAGCTCCACTGGTGTCACTACCTAAGAGCTTAGCTGTCAAGGCTTGTTGAGCATTTTAAGTACAGCTACACCATACAAAATGCAATATAAACATACAACAGATAAAAACTGCAGTCGCTCTAAAACAAAATCTCGTCATTACTATAATTAGCATCTGATACCATCATAGACAAAAGTACATCGTGGTTGAAAGAATATCAAATAGCACACAAAACAGAGAAAAATGATTTGCTAACTTCATAATCATCTTGCCCCCAGACTTGATGTTTCTGATTGCCAATATGCTATTACTAAGCAGAAAGAATATAAATTACTATAAATGTTTTCAAAAACATTTAAAATTTCTTTAAAAAAAAGATCACAAAGTGAGTCTTGCAGGATAAATTATGCAAAATTTAAAAAACCCTTTAAGACAAACCTGCTGAGCTATCAAAGGGTGGTCAGGCTGTATAAGCTTGTGAAAGAGAAGTCTAGCAGCATTCATATCAACCCCTGAGAACTTGGAGCCCGTTCTGTAGTGATCATCATTGCTAAAACAAATGGAAACAAGAAGGTTCTCAGCAGGTAGTAAAGTAAGAGATCATGGAAGCTTTCTTACTCAATAACATAATTAGTGACATTCAAGTACAACAAAAGACCGACACTTACCTAACAGCTAAAAAACTGCCATTTAGACAAGCAGCCGAAGAAAAGGTTCCATCAATCTCACTGAATAAAAATTTGGAACACAGAAATCTACGTGTTAATTTTTCATTTGTTTGTTCTTACCATTTATATGAATACTGAAATTCTCTTCACCATCACTGTTTTGAACTTGCTGCCCAAGTAGTGAATCTATAAATTATGCTAATGAATGAATACTGATTCACCAAGTACTATTATCCATTAACCCTGGAATGTTTATTTAAATGCTTATCTGACTCCTTTCCTTAAAACAAACAGCTTTTTTGTTTTCCAGTGTTGTGACTAAAGTATATGTAATATAATAGTGGAATACAATGCTGGGTTTGGAATCAAGACCTCCTGGATTCAAATTCTATCTCTGACTTTACTGTTTTGTGACCCTGGGAAAGGAATGTAATCTCCTTATACAAATCCCTAGGCCTCAACTACTAACTCAATTGGTTGATGAAACACACTAACCACCGCAGAATGTTTGTGCACTACAACATAAAATATGTATTTCTAGGATGTAATGCATCTTTAAAAAATACTTTTGTGACAATGCTTTATAGGTTTTTCAAGAATACTTTTAGTTTTGGGGAATGTGGGTTCCAAAACTGGTTTAATACACAAATACAAAAATCATTAAATATGCCCTTTTGTCAAAACGTGGGAAATTCTTTTGAATTTTTTTTACATGCAAAATATAACTAAGATGTCTACAATAAGACAAGAAAGAATATGTGTCATAATAAAAGTTGGTCAAATGAAAGGAGACAAAGAGATAATTAAGATCTAGATTGTGAGGCTGCATAGGATAGAGTGGTAGCTAGGTGGCATGATAAAGCTCAAGGCCTGGAGTCAGGAAGCCCTGAGTTCAAATCTACCCTTAGACAGACACTAGCTGTGTGACCCTGGGCAAGTCACTTATCCCTGTTTGCTTCAGTTTTCTCACACGTAAAATGAACTGGAGAAAGAAATGGCCAACCACTCCAGGATCTTTACCAAGAAAACCCTTCCCAAAAGGGGTCATGAAAAGTCAAACATGACTGAAAATGACTGAACAAAAATAATACAGTGCGACCAGTGCTGACTTTGAAGGAACAATGCCTGGGTTCAAATCCTGACAGATGTGGCTATCTCTGTGACCTCGGAAAAAGTCACTTCCTGGCTGGGTCTCGACCTTCTCCAGGCAGAGGCCCCCTCTAGCTTTAGCACGGCTCCTGGCACACAGTGAGCACTTAATCACGCTTTTTCACTCCTTTATTCATTTACAGTGCCATGTGACCCAGAGCATGACTGGAGTGATTCTGACATAGTGCCCTACATGGAAAATCCCAAGTAAAACTGATTCTATATTTCACTTTTCTGGTCACATATCAAGTGTATGTTTTATCACTGCTGATCATTTTCTTCCTTACTTGGCTATTTCCAAGGGAAACCGTCCAGAAGAGTAGCTCAGCCACTTCTGAATGAGAGATTCATTTACAGTCCAGATCTGCTTGGAAGGGTCAGGACATCTAAAATCATCTGGTGGTCCAAGGCTCTAAATTGTGAAAGAGGCAAACACATTTAAAGAAAAAGAAAGAAATAAACTTTAAAACAAAGAAAAATAATAATGAACTTTGACTTTACTTGTCATCCTACAATTTAGAACTGACCATGTTAAAACAAAAGTGGATTATTATTAAAGAGGTAAAAAATATCAAAAGGACTTTGACATGTGGATTTGTTTTGTAGATGAAAAGGCAGAGAGAAGGGAGCAACAGGGGAAAGGCAGAATACCGAGCAGGGCTGAGCACTCATGGAGAAGATCCAGGGCAGGGCAGGCCTTCCTTACAGGGCTAACGGAACAAAAGGTTATATCTCTCCTTAAGAAGCAAGGGAAATTCAGAAATCATCTACTCTTTCCCTAGTTTCCCCTCCCAATCCATATCCACTAAAAGATACCATAGCATACTCAATTTCTTTACCCTAAAGTTACCTGAATTTTTTGTCACAATTATACAGAGGCCAGGTATCAGTCAGAGATAAAGAAAAATTCAAATTAGGGTGGAAGTCAAACCTCTTCCTAGATGTTAGAAATTTTCCTAACTGAAGGCTCTGAAATACTGTGATCATACCCCTTCTATTTTAATATAAATTCTACAAAGCAGCAAAAGAGGGGCCCTCAATGACTTTGCAAACAATTATACTGTTCCAGGTTTAAAAAAAAAATGAGCTAACAGCTCAAAGAGGATATGGCTAATTAAATCTCCAGAGAAAAAAGGGATAGAAAAAGAGAGGATAGAGACTGTACTACTGACCAAAGCAACACCCACAACTACCAGTATGAAGGAAAGTATTCAATGATTTCTTATATTATACTAAACAACTTGGATACATAAATGCATGTCTCCAAAATAAGAATTCTCTGAAGCATTTTTAAAAAGTTATATGGGGGAAAGCCAAAGAATGTGCGCCTCCATGTTCTTCTCCTCATCACTCTGGGCATGGGCCACTGGTCTTGTCACCCACTGGGGGAGACAGATAAGATGCTCACACAAAACAACTGTGCAAAGTGGAGCTGGAGGAGCCATATCTGTTAGAAATACATAGAGATACTCCTGAAAAAAACCCAGATATTCCATTTGATTTCACACCAAAAAACAACAAGTGGATAAAAGCAATTGTAAAGAATTACCCAGAGGGACATAGTGCAGCAGCTGTGCTTCCAGTACTGGACTTAGCCCAAAGGCAGAATGGATGGCTGCCTATCTGTGCCATGAACAAGGTTGCTGAAATTTTACAAGCACCTCCAATGACAATATATGAAGTAGCAACTTTTTATACAATGCATAATCGAAAGCCAGTTGGAAAGTATCACATTCAAGTCTACACTACTACCCCCTGTATGCTTCAAGATTCTGACAGATTAAAAAAAAAACAACATGGCAGTAAGGTTAAAGAAACACCACCTGATAAGCTTTTCACACTAACAGAAGTGGAATGTTTAGGTGCCTGTGTAAATGCACCAATGGTACAAATAAATGATAATTACTATAAAGATCTGACACCTAAGGATACTGAAGAGATAACTGATGAGCTGAAAGCTGGCAATGTTCCAAAACCTGGACCAAGGCGTGCATATTTCTCTTGTGAGCCAGCTAGTGGTTTTACATCTTTGACTGAGTTACCCAAAGGACCTGGTTTTGGTGTGCAGTCAGGCCTCTAAGTAATTTGTATGAATTTCTCTAAAAACCCCAAAAGATCTGTTAAAATATTTCTCCATACATTTAAAATAAATTTAAACTAATCTCCACCCCACTCCCCCCAAAAAGTCATATGGACTTGAAAATAGTTTACACAACTATATTTTTACCTGTGGACAAGAATAATGGGAGAAACTTTGGTCACCACCTGAAAAAATTCTTTTAACACAGAAGTATTCTTCACCATCTGTAAAAAGAATGATATGTAAACCATTAAAAACGCAAGGCTTCTGTAGTGCGCTTGAGACGTCTGCTACACCGACGCTCCTAACACCGTGCAGCCTTCCACACCAATCATAATCCATGACAGAAAGTGATGCCACACTCAGTAAGGATCAGGATGGCCAAATCAAGTACAGCAGGGGCTGCCGTGCAGGAACAAGCTCTTGTAGAAAATGACAAAAGGACCTCATGCACTACCTCTCTTCCAAGTGCGTGCCCTCGTTAACACTCAATTTCCCTTTACATTCCTATTTAAGACCACTTAGTTTTCATGATCAGAATGTAAGTTTCTCAAAGGCTGGAACACTGGCATAGTTGTTTCTATAGCCCTTTTGGCACTTAGCATTGCGACTTGGGCGACAGGAGGCTCTCAAAAACTGTTCAAAGTATTGCAAACATTACATAAGTCCTTCGAAATTTAGGGTAGAAAAGGAATACAATCTACAAGAGGAATGAAGAGGGGTGATGAACATAATAATGAATGAGTGAAAAAATATTAACCTAAAGACAGCTAATTAGAACTGGAGAAATATAATGAAATTAACAATGTTCATTTATTTGCTAATAAAATCGGTTTAGTTTAGTAAAAGCAGGAAATAATTTTTTTTTTAATTTGCAAGAGAAATAGCATTCAGGTCATTTTTTTTTTCCTCCTCTAGGATTCTCAAGGATGACCAGCCCTTCTGTCAAGGCAGAATAAACTAAGAAATATAAAGTACTTATTAAGCATTGATCAGAAACTGTGCTAACATAAAACAAGTTTTAAGTTAGGAAAACCACGTTACCCCCACTCCCACCCCCCGGGCTGTAATTTCACTGTTGCAAGAACCTATTAGTGAGAAAACAGTCTCTCCGACAATTAAGACTAGCAAGTGTTCAGCTTGTAGCTGGAAAATGCTGCCTGGAGCACTAGCAGGTTCAGCGACTTGCCTGAGGACACAATCTTCTGGACTCAGAGAGAGGGACACTGTGCTCCCTTTTAAAAACAACTGTGTTTCCGTCAAAAGGCACATAAATATCATGTGGCTAAAAAAGGTGAGTGGAGAATTCTGGAGAACAAGCCTGTCACACAGTCATTCATCTGCTCCCTTCTCTCTGCACTTTAGTATTTCCCCAAACCCTTGTGTGTACTGTTCATCCCGCTGAGAGAGACTGGACAGAACGAGCTCTGTCAATCACTGGCTTCTGGGGCTTTACCCTAGCCACTAGTTTAACCACACACAATGACCATCTACAACACTGTGAATGCAAATTTCTATCATAATTCCATTTACATATGTATGGGAACTCAACAACTTGGAATTATGACCAGCAAATTCAATCTGTGCAACATTTTGTGCCTTTCAAAGCACTAGTACTTTAGTTAACGTATTTGACTTTTTTCATCAATCCAGTGAGCCAGACAAATAGTCTGAGTCCTTTTATTCCTACTTCACACGTAGGAGAAAAGAAAAAAGGTAAGAAGCTCACTCAGTGAGTGATACAGCTAAGGTCAAAA
The DNA here is from genome assembly GCA_028646575.1 of Pseudocheirus occidentalis. Classification (NCBI taxonomy): domain Eukaryota; kingdom Metazoa; phylum Chordata; class Mammalia; order Diprotodontia; family Pseudocheiridae; genus Pseudocheirus; species Pseudocheirus occidentalis. The sequence continues at coordinate 23,402,760 of CM053598.1, forward strand.
TCGAGGTCTGCTGAGCCCCAACTCTAAGGCTCTTTCTACACCAAACACATACGCCCAAAGCTTCTACACCATTAACCAGGATTTCTCAAATTAATGACACACTTACCACTATTTGGTGGACACTTCCCACTGTAAGGAAACCAATTCCCTTTCACTGTGAAAGGGCTTTTTCTGTTGCTTGTTGAACCAGTCCCAAGTTGCCCGTTGCCACCAAGCCCAAAAGAATAAATTCTTCCTGACGAAGGAACAAAAGCAGAAGTGTGCTGCCTGGGGCAAAAAGATACAGAAGAAACACAAGACTTAATATGTTACCTCTAAATAATTTTTCTGGAGGCTAAAAGAGTTTTGTTTTTTATTTTAAAAAGAGTTTTAACTGATTAAGCAACCACAGAGATTTAAGAAGTTCTTTAATTTTTCATTTTTCAATTTTCATTTTTCAATTACTTCTATCAGAGCACATTTTTACAGTTACAAAACTTACTGAAAAGTGTAAAGAATACAAGATACCACTGGATGTCGGATGTAAATGTCTTAAAGGCAAATGGATTTTTGTTTTCATCTTTGTATCCTCAGCATCTAGTACAACGTTGAAGTTAATCAACAAGCAGTTATGAGCTGCTTACCAGTCAGAGGGTATGGGGTGATCAGGGGGACTAGTACCTCTGGGGTGAGGGGACTCATCCACCTTTGGTGTCCACCTGATTCACTCAACCCTCACCTGTGGCTCCAGAAAGCTGTAATGTGCAGCAGTCCTACTTCAGTAAACTGTCTCTGGGTAGACAGACTAACCCAGACTGAAGAGAACCCATAAGCCTCAAATCTATGGGGGTTATCTACCCCAAACACGTGAAGACTTCTCCCAGTGGAATGGACAAAATGAGAAAAATGTGTTTCAATAGCCATGAAGGTGGATGAAGCAGGTGCAATGGAGAACTTAGAACTCGGTCAGACATCAAAGATGCCAAGGTCATCCACTACATCAAGGGCCATGGCCAAACAACCTGACTTTTGTCCTGATTCTGGACTTTAACAACCCAGGGAAAGAAAGCGAGGCTGACAACTTGGTATAACTCTGCATCCCTTAAATCCAATTCACACATGATGCCACTGGCTCTCTTCGAAGACAAAGGACAAACAACAACCACAAGCTAGACACTGTGCTAAATGCTGGGGACACAAGACAAAAGCAAAATCACCTTTCTCCATAGGTAGCTTACACTCTACCTGCTGCCAACTGCACCCAATAGGCATTAAATGGTTGTTGAACTGAAAAAGCACTAGACCTTATAGAACAAAACACAGACTCAAAGATCTTTATCCGACAAGGTGTCTTTCATGTGTACATTATAACTATACATGACTCCTTGACAAATGCCACCAAAAAGATAACTGAGACTCAACAATCTTCTTATTGATGGCAAGAAAAACATTAAAAAAAGACACATTTGCCAAAATATGTTTGCCACTGTCATAGAAGATGTCCTAAGAAGAGTCCAAATTGAGAAGTACATTGGGCTGATTGCAAAGCCCCAATATATTAGAGCGCCCAACACATTACAAAAACAGGCTGAATCTACATTAAAAAAACAACAACAAATGGATGAAAAATGTCTCTTCTATGACTGGAAGTTAGCCAACAATCAAAAAGCATTTATTAAGTGCTTACTAAGCACTAACGATGCACATAAAGGCACAGATAGTCAGGGCCATCGAGGAGCTGAAATCTCTAAAAAGAGCCTGGACAAGCAATGTAAACTGGCAATGAGTGACACCAATCATCAAGAGTGGTTGGACTGAACCTGAGACGCTGCATAATTTCAAGCTGCTTCTTAGAAAAAAAAAGCATCTATTTAGCACCAGAATTGTTCTAGGCTCATTTTATAACAGAACCACAGAATGTCAAAATCTTAGCACACAACCCAGTTCCTGGCAAAGAGCAGGCTCTTAATAAACAAGGGCTGACTGAACAATCAAAACCGTGGAGACACCACAGGCAAGAGGAGATGTGCAGGTATGGGGAAGCAGTGGCCAGCTTCATCGGACATGAGATAGCCAATTGTGTCCGAGCAATGAGAGAGGGAAGGGGGCAAGCCATGCAGCACAACTACAAAATTACAAACACGAAGCCCAAGTCAAGTATGGGCACCCAGGGAAGGGCAGAAGACCTAAAGGACCTACCTGTGCAGGGGGTAGATTCCTCCCTGGAGGATTTATCAAAAGTAAACAAGAAACACAAAGGATAAGGAGTTGATGGGTTGCAAGAGGCCCACTGAGGGAGCACTCATATTGGTGATACCATGGATATCTTTAAACAAGGGTGTAGGTGAGAAGACGACCATTGTCTTGAGGAAGCAGGTAAGGAGAGCATCAAGAGAGAAGGTAAATGGAATTTGCCTCAACAAGGTGAAAGAGTATCTCTTCTGAGATTGATAATGATAATCCTGAGAGGTCAAGGACAAGAGCTAAAAAAAACCCAACTCTTCAGAGAGTCTCAAGTCTTCTCAAAGAAGCAGAAAGTAATTATTTCCTTTAAGTGTTGAGGAGAAGGAAGTGATGACATTAAACTTTTGTGAATTTGAAGAAGAAAACATATGGAACAGCGGTGATTAAAAAAACAAACAAGGTTGAGAATTAAGAGTAGAGTAGAAGGGCTAAACAGCCCTAAAGTAAATTTAGGTGATTAAGTGTGAAATCTCTCAATACTGTAACTTTCACTGGAGATGCTTAGCAGCCTGGAAGTAGGAGTAGAGGGCTCAGAAAGAATTAGTACTCAAGGTTAAGAACACATCAGGAACAGTACAAAGTGAGACCAGTGATGCAGAATATGAAGGAATATCACTGGCCATCCAGACCAAGCCAGACTCAGAAGAAATGCCTACTAGCACATAGTAAGCAAGAAGCTCTCCAGCATCTGCTCAAAGCCCGACAATGAGAAGGAACTCATTACTTCTTGACACAGCCCTTCCTACTTTGGGAAGGCTCTGTTTGAAAAGTTTCCTGATTTAGAACTAAACCTGACAATTTGTAACTTGCAACCCTTGCTCCTGGTTCTGCCCCATGGGACCAAGAGAATAAGACTAATTCCCTTCCACACAATCACTGACACAGACCATGCAGTCAAAGCTGGGGATGGAGGTAAGGGATGTCAGAATTCAAGAGACAGACTGAGGGAATAAGAAAAGATAAAGGAATTATATGTCACAATGAAGGCAAAATGACTTCACGTAAGTGAGAGAGCGGGACATGTGGAAGAACAGTAGGTCAGAGGTCGAGAAAGGCAGTTCAGGACCTCAGATACAGTGCCCTCCAAAGAGGCAAAGAGGCCCAAAGCATTGTCCCCACACAGCACAAAGTTAACGTTGCAGAGAAGTCTGTTAAAAGGAATTGGCTGAGGAATCATATAGTCCACATCTAGAAAGGTTTAGGACGTGAATACTAATGTACCCAAAGAGAATCACCAGAGATGGTTTAGCTAGAAAGACTGAGAGCCAGGTGCTAACATCACCCAAGAAACAGGAAGACTGATGTGGACATCAAAGGTTAAGTACTTCCTGGTGAGGAAAGGGTAAAATAAACAGAATCCAAGAAGATGGAGGCAGAGAAGCAGGAGAACTCTGTGGCTCCCTCCGTAACCACCTCAACTATCTATAAAATTACTCTAAACAAATTTTAGAGCCCCAGAACCCAAAAAGTGAGAGAGAGAAACAGATCTCCCGCTGAAGGCAGCCTGGCAGGCGGACAAGAAGAATCCATCACAGCGCACTGGGAGCTGAGCCCAGCTCCGTGTGAGCCTGAGGTTTTATCCCCAGGGCAGCCCCGACCAGCAGTGGCTGGAGGGGACTTCAGGAGAGTGGATCACCAGCAGCTGTGGTGGTTTCCAGAAGTATCAACCCATAAATGCCAAAAGACAGAGTAAAAGGCCAGTGTAGAAATCTGTAGGAACTGTGGGGGACAGAGGTGTAGTCTGGCCTTTAAACCCTGGAGCTAGAAGCAATTGAGGCACGGCGGCCCCAGCAGCCACCTCCACGTGGCTGCTTCAGAGCTCCCAGACTGCAGATGGCAAGGGGGCCAAGAGACCATTCAGAGGATAAGTGCTCTTTCCTTAACCTGCCTGGATCTAGATCACAGTTTTAGGTGGTGGTCCTGAGGTATGTGCCCAGTGAGCCAGAGCTGGTGGAGGCTGTAGAAACAGCACCCTCCTAATAGCTCCAGCAGCTATGAAAACCCCAGTGATTTGGGACAAAGCTCTCCCCTCTAAAAGCAGAGCTCTACAGTGGCAAAGAGCTCAAAAGTCAAGTAATTGAGTCACAACGTTAGCAAGCAAAGGAAGCAAAGCAAGCACAGAAATCCAACTTTTTTCTTTTTGGGGGGACAAAAGGGATTAAAGCATGGAACAGGAAGAAGACAACACAGTCAGAACTTCTGCACCAAAAGCTTCCAAGACAAATATGAATGGGTTACAGGCTATGGAGGAGCTCAAGAAGGATTTTGAAAAACAAGTAAGAGAAATGGAGGGAAAATTGTGAAGAGAAATGAGAATGATGCAAGAAAATCATGAAAAGAGAGTCAACAACCTGACTCAAGAAAATAACACCTTAAAAAATAAATTAACTCAAATGGCAAAAGAGGCCCAAAAAGCCAATGAAGAGAAGGATGCCTTAAAAAGCCAAATTTGCAAGATGGAAAAAGAATTTCAAAAGCTCACTGAAGAGAATAATTCCTTCAGAATTAAGAGTGG